>CM062816.1:2015816107-2016416107 GCA_031772625.1 Pinus tabuliformis
AATAGACACACCCTTAGATATCAATGACACAAGCAGAAACAAGGGGCATAGAGATTTCTACAGAAAGTGAAGGAAAAGAACAGCAGAAAGAGAAATCCCCTGAAATGTTGGCAAGGGAAGCAGCAGCTGTGCTTGCTACATTAAGCACAACTACAAAACAAAAAGGAAAAAGAAAAAGGAAGGCCTCCATGTATTTCAAGGCCAGGAAAAGCACAAGAATTCAAACAAGCATAATAGGAGGAGCAGTGGAAGGACATGGAAAAGAAGGCAAAATTTTATGGCACGCATGACTAGACCACATCAGAAGCTTGGGATGATAAGGAGGCCAACAGAGCAATCAAGAATGAAGAGATAGATTAGTTGCTCAGAGGATGAGCAACACATTCAGTAGGGGGGTGATGATGAGCCTCCTAATTCGACTTAATCCACCATTCTCATTATTTTATTGCATGTTTTTAATTATATTTATGCTAATAGAGTGAATTGGGTTAGTCAATATGCCAAAAAGTCTAATGTGTGCTTTATGCAGATTTTTGGTCAATTTTGAGACAAAATCAAAGGTTTAGTGAGCACTTGGTAGCCAAATTTTTGGAAGAACAAGGGGGAGGATTTGTAGGAAGGTGTCCCCTTCATTTATGAGCCCTTACCTCGAATTCTCAATCAAAAACTTGGAGCACAAGGGGCAGCCAAGCAAGTCAAGAAGGACTGTTGTTATCTTCAGTTCCAGGAAGCCAAGTTCCTTGATTTTAGGAAGACTGTTGGAGGTCCCCATTTGTATAAATAAGAAGTCTCAGGGACTTAGTTGGGGGAGGTAGATGTTAGTTAGATTTTAGTCATTTTTTTAGTCTATTTTTGCACTCTAGTGAAGTCCTGTATCAACACATTTTCGAGTTTTTTCTTGTAGACAGTTTTTGGGATGTAACTATTATTTTTTTTTATCAATAAAGATGGATCCAGCCTTGTACCAGCTCTGATCTTTCTTAGGAGGCTATAGCTCTTGGGGTTGGGCCCAACCCAAGTGCCAGTACCTCCTTTGTGTACTTTTATGTGTCTTTGCTGCATTCATAGAATAATTTCTGTTATTTAGGTTAAGATCTTGCTTTGTTACTTAGGTTGTTTTTGATGATTAAAATAGCTTTTCATGCTTCAGGTTGATTTGATAGTTTGGAAACCAAAAATATATGCAAAAAGGCCATCAAGAAATCCTTGATCTCACCTCTCCCTCTTTGGGACCATGAGCTGAGACCAAGGCATATTTGTTGCCACAAAAACACTGTTTTTTCCTTTCCATGCAATTGCTAGTGTTAGATTTTTAGTTGGAAAAGTTGATACCGGTTGTACTCACATGTTTAGATCTGTTCTTGCTTGGTTTCCATAGTTATCTTGCATGATTTCTTGTCTACAAACTTCTGTTCATCTTGTTTCTGTTTTTTAGGTCAGATTAGGTCAAAATTGATAGATCTCTGGTTTTTCTAGTCTTTCTTCGATCAATTTTAAAAAATAGTGTGCAGAGCATCTGTAATACATCCCTACCTATCCTTCCTCCATCATACAACCTGCTCCAACCCCTAATTCAAGATTTCTTCCCTTCATTTTCCACACCTTCTCAGCCTTCCCTAATTCCTACATTTTTGTGCAACATTGCTCTCTCCATCCTTGAACAAATCCAGCCATCTTCATCACTCCTTAGCTTCATTCACCAGGTCCTAGACCCCTTCGCATCTTGCTCCATCCTCCATTTTCACTTTCCCACCATTTTTCCACCCTCAACCCTCTAAAATCCTCTTTCGACTCTTCTTGTAGAACTTCCTGTAGAACATCTTGTAGAACCCCTACAGACTTCCTGTAGAAGTTCACGTGAGCAGTTTTTCGAGATCTGATAGCTGTGAAACTCTCTGGAAGGGTGCTAGGGACCCCTTAGGACCTCTTCTCACCTTCCCTACCTCCTACAAGTGCCCACTCCATTTCCTTTTGCCACTCAACCTCTGCACAGTAAAAAACAGTTAAAGCACATGCATAATAATTCTGCCAACTTACTCAAAAATACAAAAAGATGTTTTTTTCCAGATTTTACTTCAGAAATAGCTTACATGCATTTTACCTTTCCAAGAGTCAATGGCCTCCATTTCCTCAGCTTTCATCTCTTTTCTTGCACCAGTAGGGTTAGTCGGAAAAACTAGGGTTTGCTAGGGTTTACATTTCCTTTCAACTTTCAGCTTCTTTCTGCAAGTAGATTAGCCTCTTTTGAGTTAGCTTTCATCCATGACAGTTAAAATCTTCTTCTAAGAACTCATAGAAGTTGGCTTAAGCTCCAAGCAAACTTGTGCCAACTGATCAAGTGACAGCCTGCAGTAAGAGCTAGTACTTGTGCATATAGCACCGTCGCTTCCAAGTTTGTTACGAACTACCGGGTTGATAAAAGTAAAGAAGGGAGTCCCACGAGTTGCAGCATCATTTCTGCAATACTGGAGCTCACCATCTATATGACCATGACCTTGACAATGCACTGTGCGGCTGCCTGCTTCACTTCTTCAACCATCTACTCGGTCACTGATCCTGTACTTTCGACTTGAAGATTTTGTTGAGTTTCTTGCAGATTCACAAGCTTTCCTTCAATAGAGTTCATGGTTGCATAAGCCTCATCCAACCAGGGCTTCAAGTGCACCTTTAGCACTGCCTCTTTGTGGTACGCTACATCTTCCCATTCTTTCAACTTCTTGGCCTCCTGCAGCTTTGCCAGTCTCTGCGTGAGAGTGACAGTTTGTGTTGTACCTTTTACTTCGTCATAGCTTTATTGCAATTCTCGGGCTTCTATCTCTAGCCATTGTACATTAGAGTCCTCGTACAAGCTTGCTTCAAAATGTTGTGTGTAGACTACTACTACACTTTCTACCGTCGTTATTGCCTCTGTGATAGTGGTTGCACACTGCTCCTTCACTTCTAGCAGAGTTGAACACTGGGTCTTCAATTGTAATTTTGTAATCTGTAGGTTTAGCTCCAGTTAAACCCTAGCCAAGTCTGTGTGAGAGTCGCACACCCCTGTAGCAAGCTTGCAGATGTGCACCTCAACTAGTTCTTCCTTAGGAATGGCCAACTCCAGGACCATTCGGCATGCCTCCTCCATGACTGAACTAGGTGCATGTTTTGGTCAGTTACCTCACTCACGATGACGATGGAAGAGTCTCACTATAAGGCCATCTGTTCATTATTAATCTTACGCTCACTGATCACCTGTAGAGCGCGATGTTCACGAGCCCTCAGCTCTGTGATCACTCCATCCTATAGTAGGTAGAGCGCCTCACTGGGGAGCACTCCCAAGTTCTACCCCACTCCCTTGAGGGCGCTAATAGTGGGCCTGTCAGCTTCATTCACTATGGTCAGTCCTCCATCTGGCAACACTGTCACATTGGATACCTTCGCACACAACATCTCACCAGCTTTTGAATTACCGATAGCAAGGCTGGTGGACACCATGCCAACCTGTAATGTGCGGGTCTGCAACTCCTACAAACTTATCTTGATAGCCTCTAATAGTAGTTTTTTTTGTTGCTTAAACTGTTGTAGGGCCTCTAGTGTTCCATCCCGCACTAGGTCTCTAATGTCATACAAATCGCCCTCTGTGAGGGTGATTTGATCCAACAACATCTTAGTGGCCTTGGATTTCTTCTGTGACACTCCTTTCTCTTGTTCCCTTGGATGCTTGATGCAGACGGACGTCTCCTATGGGTCCGCGTCATGCTGCTCTTTTTGCTCATTCATTTCTTCCTCTGTCTCGGGTGAAGGAGACCTCGCACCTTTGTCAGAGCCACACTCTATTCCACCTATATACTAGGTGGCATCGGACTCTGCCTAGGCATTTTCAATGGTCTCCTTCTTCCTCTTCTCAGCCAGTTGTGCCATCTTGAGCTTGGCCTCCTCCTTCTTGAGTTGTGCGGCGGACTTACTTGCCCCCATCGCTAAGTCTGATGTAGTGCGCCACTCTGCCCGCTAATGATTAAGAACTGCATCAATTGCATCGTAAGTTTCCAAATAGGGCAAGTCATACCATGTTTGCGCAGGCTCCTTCCACGCCCTGATCAACACATGGTGAAAATTTTCCTTGAACTTCGCATACCCCTGCAGGTTGGAAAACATCGTAGCTAACAACTACAGTTTGTGATTGATGGCCATGCAGATGTTCATCGCCATCAAGATCCAGAAGATCTTGTTATCTTTGATGAGTTGAGCATCATTGGTCACCCACAGCAAAGCATACTTCGCTACTTCTGGTAGGTCTGGCGTGACCAATGACTATCTTCTGGTAGCTTCCATGCTACCAACACAATAGACAACAAGAGCCAAGCATAGTGGAAGGTATTACTGAGCTCCTGTGCCTCGTGACAGTTCGCAAGGAACTCACCATAGAGATAGTGTGCCCAATTGAATTGGAATTGTTTGGTGCATTGGGCTGCAAGAGCAATGACTGGTGCGGACACTTCATCTGTGCGATACTTCCTCATAACCTTTCCTGCCAAAATCTACGCAGCTACCTTGACTGCAAGGTCACTGATACTTGAGACAGCATAGCCTCGTGGTTTCTTCACAAGCTTGAATTTCTCCTTCATGGCCTCCGTGAGGGCCTGCTCGCCACCTTTTCGACCAAACATCATGGATATGTTTTCTCCTGTGTAGGGGAGTCACGTGATCCTATGGAACAATCTATCAGTGATGGGTATTGGTTCCTCCAGCCACAAACAACCATCATGCACCAAGCATTGCATCTTCTTGATGACCAACACTGTAATCGGGGTGCAGTTGTATTACGACACCCATAGCAGGTTGAGCAGACCTCCCTTGTCTACTCCTCTGAGTCACTTCCGCAGTTCTAATGTAGTCATCTCAGTGGTTGTGTCAATAATGCGGTGCATGATCTGCTCTGTCGTTAGGTGTGGGAACTTCTCTTGATCAGCTAAGTCCCAATATTCCATTTTTAATAGAGGAACCCACCCCAAGTGGGGTCCTTCAAAGACAATATCATCTGATAGTAGAGGGACTTACAAGGGGACCTTGCTCTTGTCAATGTTCTTCAGCACCTTGGTCTTGCCCTTGCATGGAGGGATGTACTTGGGCAACTTAGTGATCAGGTCAGCTCCCTGGACATCAACTTCCTCCACTTCTATCCCCAAGTCCTCATCATACATCGGGATGTATACAATTTCTTCCTCCTCCAGCTTCAAATTGATGGCTTTTCCCTTTTCCTGTGCAGTGGGCTTGTCCTTCGATGGGTTTCTTCTCAGCGACGTGTGCACCGGTATCGCAGGTTGCTTTCCCTTTTTGTCCTTAGCACTCTCCTTAGTTGGGGTCGGATTTGGTTTAGGTGTCTGTGGTGATCTGGGAACTTCAGCTAATACTAATACAGCCTCTAGGACAACTCCCTCTACCTCCCCAACAACCTCCTGCACAGCTCCCTCGGTTGTCACTGCTTCCGTGTCCATAGCTTCTACGGGTGTCGACATGACACTATTCAACAGTTCTTGTGTCACCTCTAGTAATTGTTCAAATCCCCAACTTTCTATGAGAGCTTCGAAGAATTCTAGGTTCATGTGCGCCTGAGAGCTCAACAACCCAATTCTCAAAATGCCAAGTGTTTTTCACTCAGAAACCACCTATAATGTATAGGGAATTTTGAATTCAAATCTGACTGTTCCCCCAAATTTGGTTCATTAATGCCTTATTGGCTATAGATTTTCAAGGATCTTATCCATAAATTTTGTCTTAAATGCCACTCGCCTGCTCCATTTGGCCGCATTTCTACCATCAGATCATGAACAGTGACTTTAATGGTCACTTTCTGGCTGACCTACGTGATTTCTCCCTAGGTAGCGCAGCTCCCTTCACACTGTCGCGAACAATGTGACACTTCCTTACTCCACACAATCCTCCAATCGTGCACTTCCCCAACCCGGTTAGTGTAGTTTATAGTCCCATGCCTCATTTGAGTTTCCTACAATGCTAAGACTATGCTACCCTCATATACTCACCTGGCTGGATCACTAGTGTATGGCTTCAATCGTCTGCCATTCACCTTTCCTAGGAAGGGATCTCCATTCAATTTAACCAACTAAACTGCTCCACCATCGGTAATCTCCTTAATGACATTGGGCCCTAACCAGTGCATTCTGAATTTCCCTGGAAATTTTTCAAACTTACTTAACAAAATCATATCATTTATCTTAAAGGTGAGCAGCTTAATGTGTCGATCATGCCATGCTTTTTCATGGTGCTTTTGGACCTGTTGGTGAAATCTAACTAGAAATCTCTCTTCCTCAAGCTCAGCCAACTGCACAAGCCTCTCTTCTAGGGCTCCACGATCCGTCATACTCTTGAGTGCCACTATGTGCAGACTACAGACAATGTATTCCATGGGCATCACTAATTCAACGCCATATACAAGTCTAAAGGGTGTATGTCTAGTTAACTTTTTGCATGTGGTCCAATAGACCCATAGAATTGAGGGTATGCATAGGTCCCAATCACTTCGCTGAGCATTGCAAACCTTGTTCAATGCATTCTCCAACACCTTATTGGATGCTTCCACCATCTCATTAGCCTGTGGGTGATAAGGCATGCTCTTCTGGTGATATACCTGAAATTCCTCTGTCAGCGCGCTGATCGTCTCGTTCAGAAAATGTGTACTGTGATCGCTCATCAGAATCTTTGGACACCCAAATTGCGTCAGTACATACTCAAAGAGGACCTTCGAAGCAGATGCGCCTATGTATTCCTTCATAGGTTGTGCCTCTTCCCATCGAGTCAAATACTCAATCGCGATGATGATGTACCACGCTCTCGCCTTTTTTCCTTGATGCTGAATGGGTCCCACAAAACCTATCGTGCATTCTCAAAGGGTTGTAACGTCATCTATGGATTCAGAGGCATCTCACCTCTCTGCAATGGCCTATCAATCCTCTGACACACATCACACGCCTTGTAGTATGCTTTTGAATCCTGATGGAGGGTTGGCCACCACAACCCTGCGCGTAAAATATTTTGTGTAATCGCTCTTCCTGCATAATGGCCTCCCGCGGCACCCGCATGAGTGTTCGCGAGGATACTGCTCCTTTGAAACTCTGGTACATATCGTCACAATACTTCATCAAACCCCATTTTGTACAGATGTCTGACAATGAAAGAAAAGTCTATCGCGCATACTACTAACTCCTTTTTCTACTGAACTGTGCAGCCTTCTAGTGTGTGGCTTAGCTGGGTAATCCAATCAGGTTGAATCATACCGAAAGGACCCTGCAGTATCCTAAAAATCACTGCTTTAACTTCTTGTAGCAGTTCATTCCATAGAGTCAAACCCATCTTCAAAGATGAATGTCATTATGAATCCTTCGCGCAAAATATCCCATTCACCCGTGCCATGACAGAGCTCTGTTTCTAAGTACCAGTTCATCAGGATGACATCCAAGGCATGACAGAACAAGTGCAACCATTTAGGTTGGGGCTTTGCTCCATAATCCTTAGCCCATTTGGCCAAGTGTACGTGCAAAGCATCCTTCCCGTTATACTTGTCTATCATTCATACCTTTAGCTTCCCAAAGCATGTTCTCATCATCCTCCTACACTTGCACCAATCATCAAAACTACCCTTGTGCATACCCCACCATCTTGCGAGCATAGCACGCAGCGCCCATTCCAAAGCCTGGAAGCACTAATTTTCTAGTACCTCTCTCTAAAATACATCCAAAAATACATCCACATCATTCAAACCATCGTAAGTGGGCAGATTTCTTACCTCTGATGATACACAGTGCAGCGACCAAGTCATCATGTTACAACTTAGCGTGGTTACTTCATGTAGCTGATTCTGCCAGCACTCTAATTCCTCATCAGAGTCTGAGGTGCAGGAACTCTCACAATCACATGTAATTCATCCATACGCTACCAGATTCACCTAGTCTTGGTCTCACAGTATTATCTTATATATGCAATCCAAGTCGTCATCGCTCTCATAATCGCAAACTAGTTTAGTATAGTGTGATCCTTCAGCAAGATCTAGGGGTACTATTACGTGGAGCGACTTCTTTTCAAATATCATCTTTTTCTTCTTTAGGTTGAACACCCCATTCATGTCAATAGCCTAATCAATGCCAAGGCATGCAGGGTAGGGTTTCTTGTCATCCACAATTTCTATCACTTCAAAGTTAGCCAACGTGCTCACGCCTTCAATATCTATGGTCACTCCTTGCAGCCGAGATGATCTTTTGCTAATTTTCCATCCTTAACTGAATCAAAGACCACTGTAGCGCGGGTCTTCCCATCCGCTCACAAGTCTTCTTTGGTAAAATGTTCACATCTAACCCCAGATCTAGAATAACCTGATCCACTTCATATTCTCCTATCTATTCGGTTAGTCTCATCTCTTGTCCTGTCCTTTCTTTATGCTTACCAATCTTTCGTACAATGCGCAGTTCACCCGGAGTGTTTCTGGTGCATCTATTTATAAGCTCCTGTAACCCCTTCACGACCTTTCTATCATGCAACAGCTTCATGCATGTCTCTAGAAAGGTCGTAATCATAGAAGGGTCCATTTCCTGATCAGGCTTATCCCTACTCCCTGAGGCATGGGCCTCAGCGAAGCTATTCTTTGCTTCCATGAATGTTTCGCGTGCATGCTCCAAATCAAATTCAGCCTCCTTCTTCAGAGCTTTGTGAACCCATGTGTTGTCTTCAGGTTGTTTCCCCTTATCATCACCTATTGCAATTCCACTTCAGAGCACTATATTCACATTCAGGTCCTCTTCGCGAGGCTCAAACCTCATCATCTATAGGTCTGAGTCAGCTAAGGTGGTAGCACCCCTTTGTCATGTATCCTCACTATTAGCATAGGACAGTCTTCTGTCTCATGATCAAACTAATTACAATATTTGCATGATAGTTCCATTGGGTTAGTGCATTCACGAGCATAGTGTCCTGGTCCCCCACAATTGTAGAAGATTAGTTGTCCCCAACCTCTACTAGGTCCTCCTCCGCCTAAGCCTCGTCCACACCCCTGAAATCATGTTCACGCCATCCCTACGCTCTGGTGAGGTGGCCACATTTCTTCCTGAGCCCTATAGGAGGGTGTTTTTTCCATAACCAATTCATAACTTCTACAGTTGTGCTCATCATGCCCTACCGGCTTGCAGAAGTTGCAGAACAGTTGTTGCGGTGTTTGGACAAATTTCTACAGCAAATGACAATTATTCGTCATATGTTTCCCTGCTACCTGACATATAGCATGCCACAATGCAAGCCCCGTGCTCGGTCCTGCTTAGGCTTCTAGCTTCAAAGGCATCAGTCCTCCTCCTACAATATAGTTCACAAAGACCGGTAATGTTCTTTGTCATGCCCCTGAACTTTACATTTCAGGCACCATATTTCTTCACGCACCTCTGGGCGAACTGTTCTATCTTGCTTCAAACTTTACATTTCAAGGAAAATATTTTGCAACTGTGCATGGATTTGTTGAACCCCTAGATTTGGATCTCACATCGGTGTTTCATGCAGCCTCATTGCAATCACCAAGGCCTCCGCCTGAGTCGTAATCTTCTGTTGTGACAGTGCAACCCTGAGGTGTGGCAAGAGTGAAGCCATGAACCACTCACACTATTATACATCTGTTAGGTTCATATTAGCTTCATGGATTTTAAACTTAAACCTTTGATCCAATTCCCAAGGTGTCTCACCTGATTTCATAACAATTCCCTTGAATTGCATAATCGACTGTGCCTCAGATTTAGGCCCACTGAACTCTTTATTTAGCGCGGTCTGGATGTCTACCACTCCAGCGTTTGGGTTATCAGTAGAGTACTTGATGTCCCAAGTTAGTGCACAATCTTTCAAAGCACTAACCAATGTTACCTTCTTCATATGATCATCTGTGACACCTAAGCTTCCCATACCGCTTTCACAATGAACCAAAACTGGTCCGGGTCCTCATTTCCCAAGCCTTTAAACAAAGGCAGGTTCACCAAATTTGCCATGTTGAACTACAATGGAGGTGGTGGTGGTATGGGTGAGGCTGCAGGTGATGGTGGTGAAGTTGGAGGTGGTGTAGGTGGAGGTGCCAATCGTGGGAATCCTTGTATTATAACTGAGCTGCACTTCATGGAGAAGCCTACGCTACTCCCTCTTCATCACCTAATGGAGGTGAAACTAGTGGCCTATACTCAGGAACCATTCTTCCTTCGTTTTTGTAGGTATTTCCACTTCGTGTAGCTCCAAACATCAAGGTAGCTGCATAACCCTTTTTTCGCACAATAACATATTAATCGAGGTATTCAAAGACTTCAAGTACTTACCTTACAGACCTTTGAAAAAGTGTCACTCCACTTCACTGTAACTAAATGAGGTATCGACCGTGAATTCAGTTACATATCCTCCTATGATGTGATCAAGTCAATGATTGACAACGTGAGCGATCTTATTCTTAGAGACTTCTAGTCTTTGTACTAATTCCAGGGTCCAGACAATAGGACCATCAAGTCTCCACCTTCCTTGGCTGTCCGCTAGCTTCGCAATCCACTTGTATAGCTCAATTGGAAAGGAATAGAAAAATATCTCATGGATTTCTATATATAAGTACCTATCTAGCCACTATTCCTTTGCCAAACACAGATTTATGTTCTCCTGCACTACAAATTCATGGATATTCTTGTCTAACCAGTATTCAATCTCTTTCTTACTTGGATTCTAGTGATACGACATCACACATCTCTTATGCAGATTTTGGTCCTGGAAATGGAACCATTTGTTGGTTGTGTGGGGTCTGACCTAGGTTCAAGGTTAGTTATCCAAACAAATCCCTACACTACTGGCCCTTTTGGCATCAGCCTGTGGAGCGTGGACCAAAGTCTCACCCGAAACAATATGGGGTGATGTTGGAACCAAGTTTCCACACCCTGAGATGGTCGTGATGTTAGTTTATACCCTTTGTTCCTACTTTCATGCAGGTCACTAAGCTTACGGCTCTATCAATCTAGCCCTTTATTCTGCCCTTCACTACCTCCGCAAAGGTGTACGATTGACCTTCGCGCAACCTTAACCCATGGTCCTGGTACTTTTGTGCTACTATGGCATCATATTGTACAGGTTCCCAAGGTATCTTAAGTGTTTTACTTATCTTGCTAAAAAATCATAGTTAGTACCATGTAAATTGATACTCTTACTTGAATTCAATTAACCAATATAATCACATATGTTCGCACATCACATAAACATTGTAAATTAAACCAGAAACACAATATAAATAGATGCAATAACAGGAAATAAATACACATGATTTGTAGAATATTTCTCTTTATTGATATATTCAAACTATTATAGACTCTATACACCCCATGCACCCAACTGCAATGGTCCACGCACTCAGCTGCGGACTTCCACCCTAGGCCTCTGTGCACTCAGATGAAGAGCCTATACTTACGCTAAGACCTGAAACACTTAGACTGCTCTACCAAGACTCTTCACTTCACTCTTCGCTAAAGACTTAAGACCTCTTAGAGCTTACTTACTTAGCTCTTTTTATACAATCCCATGGTTCGCAGACCATGGGTGGATCTTTATAGCCGACTTTACACTTTACAAAATAAGGGAGGACAACCCTTTATGACTCTTGACACCTTCGCACTCCGCGACAAAGAAATGTGGAGACTTTATTACTTTATTACAAAATTGACCCAAAACATGGGCCTTTAGCCCCAAAACTATCCTTAGTGGAACCCGTTCCCAACAAAGGGGCAGTAAAAGAAGCGTTGCCTGAACTAAGGTGCCAATATAACTAGAGGAGGTAGGCAGTCAATCTCATCATCCAACTTAATTCAGTGGACATTAACACCATGTGTTCGTTGAATAATTTCCTCTAGAAAGATGTCTAGATGAATAGGGTTGTGGTGAGTAATCCTAGCTGACATCAAACTGGTATTGATTATTCATTGAAGTGGAGGTGAAAGAAGAAGTAGAACCGCTTGTCACATATAGGGTTGAAGAACTCTTGATAGATGGGAAGAAATTAGTAATTCTTCTCTAAGTAGGCATTCTACTATGATGATGCTTTTAATAGGCTTGTTTTCTCATAGGTGCCCTCAATGTGGCATAGTTTGGAGCATTGGTGATGCGGGCCTAGGAGCAATGATGTATGGTTCTTTCATTGTCCAACCAAGTTTCATGAAGAATTTCAATACCCCATTGTCCTGGATCTGAAGAAAAAAGGAGGCACTGTGGGTAACTACTCTAGAATTACTCTGGAGTAAGCACAGTCTGAGAGAAAATGTATCTCTAATTTTCAAGGCAAGGCATTGTTGATTGAAGTGTTTGAAGAATGTTGATAAAATTTTGGCCAAGTCAGGAGATTGAGTCATAAAGTGCTCCTCAGTCTCTACCTCGGGCAAAGAGCAAAGTCTGCAAATCAGTTCTGCCAGGGGAAGATGGTGATCTATCTCAACCCTCAACTGATGTGAGCACATATGAAGCTATCAAGAGGAAAGGGAAGTCCAAAAGATGGAATTGGATATAGTATGTCCAATCAAAGGAGAGAATTGTGCCTTATGTTGTTTAGTTCTTGTCCCATATTTATGACAAATAAGTGATTAAAGATATATAAAGTAGAGAACTACACCTATTTATATTCACTTCTTATTCCATATCTCCAACTCATTCATGCTCGAGCAAGACATTTATTCTATCTCATGATTACCCTAAAAATCATGACTAGGATACTACATTAGTGCCACTGTTACACAAAAATATCGTCACCATGATTATTTGCAGTCGGTATGGGTCTATCATCACTTGTACTGTCCTCCTAAGCAAGTCTCAGACCTCAGCTCTTCAAGTCAAGCTTTGAAAATGAGAAAAAGACATTGAAAATCAACAAAGCTCTGGTTCCGCACCTTCTCTCACTATTGCCTGCGGTCCCGCACCTTCCGTTTACAAAAACTGCGGACCTGCTCGCTCTGTCCCTAAAGGTGTGGATGCGAACCCCTGTGAAAGTCAAAAAGGTGCAATTTTATTCTAGAAAACTCACTTTGCGTTAATTCTAGATGATTCTACAAGGAATTTTGACGTGGATTGGCCGCTCTTAGGTGGTTCATGCATCCCAAAAGAGAAGGAGCTAATCCCTTGATGAGAGGAGCTATCCCTTTGAAGGAGGGCTTTATCCCTTTGAAGGAGGACCTAGTAACTTCCCTCCATTGCACTATAAATTCAGGCATTGGGCTGGTTGCTAGAGAAGTTAGAAGCTGAACATTTTTTAGGGTAAATGCTGGTGAAATTAAGACTTCCTAGTTGAGCTTGAGAGGAGAGATCACATACCTTTTTGGCTTCATTGGGAAGAGAGTGAAACTTGTCAAAGTAGAGGAGACTTCTTGTTGGACCCTGGGAGGAGCTTGTACATCATCAAGGCACAGGTTGTAAAGTTCTTCTTTGATTTGAATTAATACAATTAGATTCATTTTTCTCAACAAATTGTCTCATGTCATTTGTTTCATGAATTCCTTGACTTTCATGTTAAATATGTTTTATGATATTGGCTTTTCAGGTGCTATTTAATTTGTTTGCTTGCTTGTGTTTGCAGATTCGTGACAAGGGAGCTCATTTGGATCGAAGGAGCGAAGGCTTCCACAGACTTGCGTTGGACTAAAGGTAGGCCTAAAACACTTGTTTGCCTTTGTTTATAAATGCATATTTAGAGAAAGATAGTTTGTGATAGGTTTGCTTGTCATTAGGTCTTCTTTAGATTCTAGGAAGGTCTATCTTGTCTGTAAGATCGACTCATTTCGTGTGACAAAATGGTGACTCCGCTAGGGACTTGATTTTTTCCTTGTTTTTACTTTGACCTGAGAAACTGTGTTTTTGTTTCTATTTTTGGCTTGTTGTGTGTCGAATTAGGTAGAAATTGTAGATCCAGGGTTATTTTTCATTTTTCATAACTTTGGGAGAGGACCGCACCCTAGTCTTTTGACACAGTGTGTACATATCCGCACTTTTGCTTTTAGCACAGAGCGGTACTGCACCTGTGTTAACTGTGGACCTGCGGACCCTGTCAAAATTTTGAAAAACCTAAGATTTCCTCTGTTAGTCAACTTATTTTTTTGTTTAGAAGTTATTATCCACTGCCCAAACCTGCAAATAACCTGTCAGAAGCTTTCCTTAGATTAATTTCAATGGTGTTAGGGTTTTAGGTGAAATTCCTAGGCGTTTTGCTTGTTGGGTTTGTTTTTCATTTTGGTCTTGTAGTAGCTCTGAGCTTAGAAGCTGTAGGGACCTCAGATCACCTTGGTTTCTACCAGCCTTCTTATGAGTCTGACCATTTATGAAATCTACCCTTGTTGAGAAATCCGCTTTGTGTTTTCTCTTTACAAAACTTCGAAAAGCTTGTGTTTAAAAGTTTGGATTTTAATTTTTAAAAAGAAAACAAAATTGGTTGTTTTTGACTGATTTGTGATTCTACATAAATTGGTCCTTAGTTTACATCTAGCTAAGTAAAACATCTTTAAAAAAGACATCTTGTAAGCTTTGACTTCAAATAGGTTTTTATAATTTATAGATCTCAAAGTTAGTCATTTGCATAGTTTTGAGTGTTTTATAACAAAATAAAAAAATCTCTTTTGGAAAAAGTTTGTTTTTGTAGTGGTTGAGTGCTTTGAAAAGAAAAGGGAAATTTTTGTGAAAATAACTAGTTGTCTCATTTTGAGTGCATTGGAAAAGACAAAAATCTCTTCTTTTAATTTGTTTGTTAAGAAAGATTTGTGTTTACAAATATTTGCATTCTCAAACTCTTTCCTAGCTAGAAGTTCATCGAAGGGAAAATATTGTTTAATCATCTTAAGTGCATTTTTAGTGATTTTAAGTCGAGTCTTCATACCACGAGTTTCATCTCCGCACCTCTTGACTTAAACAAAAACCAATAAAAATAACGCTTAAAGTAAAATTCATCTAGTAACATTTTTATTTCTAGGGCTTTGATACACCAATATAGCTTAGGCTAGTGTCTTGGAGTAGGAGAGTAATTAACTCTCCAAGACAGTAAAAACAAACAAGTAGATGTATCTTGTGGTAGGGAAGAAATCCAATTGTTGCATTTATGCTCTGGGAAAACTCCTCTTAAAGGAGAAGCACGAGATCGTGTCCGAACCAGTGTGGGAATCAATCCTTCCCCATTGGGAACGACGCCAGATATTCACGTATTAAAAACGGTAAACCTCGGATTAACCATTGTCGAGGAGCCTGGGGTCACTTGTTGGTAAACCTTGGATTATGTCAAGGAGCCTTCATGGGGATTGAGCTTGCTACTTTGCCCTTGCGTGGGTATCAGATCGTAGACTGTTCCCCCAGGTATATTTGTTTCAGTTGGTAACCTTAGTGGCCATATTCCTTAGGATTCTTCCTAAGGTGACAGTGGTGGGAAGATCCCACTGTACCTGGAGCAGACGTCAGCTAGACTCACTTGGATTTTCTGGGGGGTTCTCTTCACTCGAGACGGTTAAGTGGAGGAACTTGTGCCAGTCTATTCATTAAGCAGGTTGCCGGGGTAACTGTTCCAACCGCCATTTCTATATTGAACTCTGCGACGTTGGATTTCATCACGAACTAGTGTTTTCAGTACGGAAAGTTACTGTTTGTGTGTGTTCGATCTGCTAGATTCTTTAGGCGTGTGATTCAAATTTGTTTGGTTCTTTAGAGGCTTTAGGTGGTTTTCATTGAGATTTTACTTTGTTTCATGTGAAGTAGTTTAAATTTTTTAACCGTGGCTGAATTACCGAGGAAGTCCCGTAGACTTTGGGGCCAACCTCCTGAGTTTTCACCAAGCCAGCCTGAAGGGTTGAAATTGCTCGTAACTCTTAGAGACAGTAGAGTTGGGTCACCTGAAGAAGGAGAGTCTTCTTTGGTGGTACATCCTGATTTTCAAGCTTTAGTAGCAGAGTATAATCCACAATCAGTGTCTGTTTCCGAAGTTACTGGTATCTTTTCATCTACAAGTGATATAGGTGAGGTACCTAAAATATCCGAACCTGAAAGTGAATCTGCTGCTACTTCGACATCGGGGTTTGCTTCTCCATCTTCTAGTGGTCCTGGTTCACCTAGGGTAGAAATAATAATCACCCAAAATCCTCCTTTTGGACTTATAGCTATCAAAGAACTTGCTACTCTCGCAGAAGAAGTAGGGATCCCTATCCCTGAAAATCAACCTGCTATTGAGCTAAGGGAGCGTGAATCAATTTTTTATAGTCCACCTAGGAGTAGTAGTAGTGCTTGGTATCTTTCTTTGACTAATTTCTTAGAAAACCCAGGGTTAAGTTTTTCACCACCTCGTGTTACTTATCACCCAACACCTAGAGGTTACTATCCTCCGTTAAATATGTCAAGACAGTTGTCCATGTTTACTCAATCACCCAAATCCTTTTTGTACGGCGGTCCTTCTATTCCCTCTGGGTATCAGTCATTTTCTGGTACTTTTTCGGGAGAATCTCCTCAACCCATTGAACCAGGGTTATTAACTGGAAGCAATGGTACTAAATCGTTGAGCATAGAAGATATTCTCATGATGTCAGGTTATATTCCCAATCCTCAACCTGAAGGTGGCCAGTTACCGCCTGGGGGGCAACCTCAAAATCCTCAATTATCGCTTGCGGGGCAACCTCAAGGTACCCAATTTGCACCTGGGGGGAAACCTCAAGGACAGTACATACCTACGGGACAGTATGTTCCTCAAGTTCAACCCTAGACTCAATATGTACCCCAAGGTCAACCCCAGTATCAATTTATACCTCAAGGTCAACCCCAGTATCAGTACGTGCCTCAAGGGTATCAAGCCCAAGGTCAGTACTCGAACCAAGGTTTCCAACCACCCTCCGGTCAATCATATGTTCAAGGAATGGGAAATGTACCTTTTAATTATCAATCCTACCGTCAACCTGGTTATGGTCCTCAATATTCTCAACCTGTTATGGGTTCGTACCCCAGAATGAATTTAGTGTGGGATCCATCACAAACTCAACAGGTCTTGCAACCGAATGTACAGTTGTCATCTCAAACTGGACAACCCTTAGTTTCTGTTACACCCCAGCAACCTGTCCAGTCTTCTATTCAAACTTCTGTACCTTCAGTGGTTTCTCAGCCCGGGCCTAGTACGCCTCGTACTCCACCTCAAACGACTGCTGCAACTGCCACAACATCTGTTCAATCTACCCCACCTACTTCCGGAGTATCGGCAGCTCTGATTTCTACTGTTCCTGTATCTACTCCTCAGACATCTTTACCTCCGTCTGGATCCACCATTCAAACTTCGATTCAGATGCCTGTAGGACAACCTGGTTCAAGTACGGTTGTCACAAGTCAACCACAATTTACTTATCAACCATACCAAGGACAGTACAAATTCGGTCCTGCTACGCAGCAGCGAGTCTATCAGTATCAACCGTACCCTTGGTACACATATCAAAAACCTCAACAACCCCATTATGGTCCGTTAATCCTAGTTTTCTGGGAGGATACAATATCCCAAATGCAATTCCTATTCCTAGTTCTCCTGGATATCCTCCTCCTGGGGCTGGTCTCATGACCCAGAGTTTTAGGGACCCTAATCGTCAGTTACCATTTATCGCAACTTTTGACTTGCCTGACTTGTCACGCCTAACGAACGATCCCATTAATTATCTTCCGTTTTGGCCGCCAATGCTGAATAAGTTTCCTAGTGATATTCCTAAGTTCGAAGAAAAATCAGGAGAGGACCCGTCGAACCATGTGATGACTTATCACCTCTGGTGTGTGTCTAACTCCATTTCAGATGATTCAATCTGTCTAAGACTTTTCCAGTGCACTCTAATTGGTCTTGCGGCCAAGTGGTACATTGAGTTACCGCGAGGCACTTTTTATAATTTTAGTCAGTTAGCTACCTCATTTTTAACTCATTTTCAGTTGCGAGTCAGATATGACAATGGCATGGAATTACTAACTTCATTAAAGCAACCGACGTCCACTTACATTTCAGATCATATTCATGAATGGAGATGTCGACGGCATTTAGTGAAGGTTTTTATTCCGGATCAGATCTTGGCTGAATGGTTTGTAAAGTCTTTGTTGCCAAAGATCACTGAAGATGTAGCTAAAGCCGAAGTTGTTACTAAGGAGCAATTAATTGCTCAAGCACAGTACCTTGACTTGGTCTATACTCAGTCAGGTACGTTACACAAGAAAATCCCCGATCTTCCCAAGCAAAATCAAATCGCTACAGCTCCTTCGGGATCTCATGCCGCCGATGGTATGATTGGTACGGTTAACACTAAGAGTAAGAAGAAGTCTTCCAAGGATTCTTCTCATATCATAAACTTGCCTGATTCCCGGACAGGAGATTCTTCCGTGGAGATTTCCGCCGATATTCACATTGTAGAGTCATCTACAACCAAATCAAAATCCGGTGGGAAGAAGAAAGGGAAGAAGAAGAATAAAACGGACAAAAATTCAAAGGAGAAACCTGAAAAATCGGAATCCAATGATGAAAAGTGCAAACCTCGTTATCCTTGTCTCATTTGTGATGAAGAACATTTTACAAGAGACTGCCCTCATCGTGTAGAGGTTGCAAAGATTGTCAAAGGTTCCCAAACACATGTTGTTTTGAAGGTTCCTTTTCCAAGTAAAGACAGTAAGATGATAGGTTTTTCCTTGGGTGCCAATGAAGAACCCATACTGATGATGTCCCATGTTAGGATTACGACTCGATCGCATGATTATGGTAGTAAAAGTCTTGTTGATGGTAAAGAAGCAGAATATTCTCATTCTAACCCATCAACCTCAGCTCCTGGTTCCGATCCACTACAGATCGAGAAACCTAATCCAGACTTGGTAATCAAACCGCCTGCCAAGGGTATACTTCGAAAGTCAGCTTTCAATCCACATGCGAGAGTGGCTCAGAACTATAACATTGTTGAGGATTTAGCTGTTTCACCCTCAGCAATGTCGGCTTTGGAAATGCTGCAATCATGTCCAGCACAGCGTAAATTACTTTTGTCGGTTATAGGAGCTGTTGACGTTCAGGACTCGAACCTAATAATTTTCGATCTAGAAAATAGTACACCACGCTTACCTCATCAAATGGCTTTCCAGATTCCAGTGATAGTAAAAAACAGGCCTATTCATCAGACTATGATTGATGAGGGAGCCTCAATGTGTATTATGTCGATACAGTGTTGGAGATCACTTGGTTCTCCTTCGCTAAATCAATCCCCGATGATTCTAAAGGCCTTTGATGGCCGTGGGTTTCATCCTTTTGGCATTCTATAGGATTTGCCTATAGGGGTTGAAGGAAAAACCATTAATCTAGATGTGGAGGTGGTTGATGCCCCTCTAGATTACAACCTTCTCTTGGGTCGAAGTTGGTCTTACGCTATGACAGCTGTCGTTTCATCGGTCTTTTGGGTTATAAAGTTTCCTCATAATGGAAATATCGTAACAATAGACCAGATGGCTTACTTTTCATCTAACGCAGCTTCTTCTGAAAGTATTCAGCATGTCGATAAAACGACTATCCCATATAAGGATGTTGGAGTAGGGCTAGTTAAAGATGCTGGTTTACTGGGAACTTTTCCTTTTCCTCCGATCAACGCATCTTAATTTGGAACCATTCATATGATTACGTCAGACACCTTTGTTTATGATGACCCTTGGATCGTTCCTTCTGAATCTGAGATAGACTCATTGGGTGATGTCATGCCTTTGAGTCCATATGAAATTGCGTATGAGGCCGTGCAATCATTTACCGACCCATCCTCAACCGAAATTGACTTAATGAATGTGGTCCGTGAAGAATAACTTTTCACATCAAGCTTGGATTCAATCACGTTTTCTGAACTTGTTCACTCTGATGAGAAAATTCGTGAAATCCTATGTGTAGATGATTTACCATGGGAAGATCTCCATCACAGATCTTCGTTTTTACTCGAGAATGATCGTTTTGAAAATGATTTTTCATCAATTTTTACTACTGAATATGTCAAGGAACCTCAGAATCCAATGAAACATCCTGATTCATAGTTAAATTTGGGAAACATCTCTCGAACTATTCCTATTTATATTTCAGTTAAACCTAGAATTGTTGAGAACATTCATATAGGTGCCTCATGTACAGAAAATGAAATTCAAATATATAAGGCCTTATTTCAAGAATTCCGCAACGTGTTTGCCTGGTCCTATGAGGAAATGCCAGGAATTGATCCCGCAATTGTTGTTCATGAAATCAAGACTTACCCGGACACTAAACCCGTCCGGCAACGTTTGCGTCAAATTCACCCGAGAAAAGCTGCTGTTATTAAAGCAGAAGTTGAAAAATTACTCAAAGCAGGTTTCATTTATCCGATCCCGTTAACGGATTGGGTATCGAATATTGTTCCGGTTAACAAAAAAGTTGGGGACAATAAGAATATGTATCGATTATAGGGACATTAATCGAGCCTGTCCAAAGGACAATTACCCAACTCCCTATATTGATCAAATCATTGATGATTGTGCCGGCAGCGAAATATTCTCCTTCATGGATGGTTTTTCCGGATACAATCAAATCAATATTCTACCTGCCGATCAACCAAAAACGGCTTTCATTTGTCCATGGGGGACATTTTCTTATTGCAAATTACCTTTTGGGCTCAAGAATGCGGGAGAAACTTTTCAAAGGGCAATGTCTTATGTGTTTCATGACATCAAGCACATTGTGCAACCCTATCTCGATGATTTGCCTGCTCATTCATTACATCGAGCTGATCACCTCATCCATTTACGAGCAATCTTTATGAGGTGTAGGAATTATCGGATTCGGTTGAATCCACACGTGCATTTTCTGTATAGAAACGGGTCGATTGCTGGGGTTTGTTGTTTCGAAAGCCAACATTCGCGTCGATCACTCGAAGGTCGAAGCTATTGTCAAATTACCTCCTCCTTCGAGTCTTCGCCAACTCCAAAATTTGCAAGGGAAAGCAAACTTTTTACGATGATTCATTCCTAACTAAGCCAAGGTTACAAAGGGTTTTACCCGGTTTTTGAAACAGAATACTCCATTCTATTTGGATGAGATAGCTCAGAAATCTTTTGATGCACTAAAACACGCGTTGACCCATGCACCGTTATTGCATCCTCCCAACTACAACCAGGATTACTTCTTGTATCTCGCCGCCTCTCATTCCACCATTGGAATGGTCTTAGTTCAGGAAGATGAATTCGATACTGAACATGTGATATATTACCTTAGTCGAAATTTAAATCCAACTGAGCTAAAATACTCACATGTGGAGAAATTGGCATTGGAAGCTGTTTAAGCTGTCCAACGTTTTCGTCACTACATTTTACTCCGTAAAACTACAATAATTTCGGATTGCAACCCTATGATCTACATTTTGACCAAGAAATTTCTAGGGGGCAAGTACTCTAAATGGATTGTTATCCTGCAAGAGTTCGACTTGGAATTTGGAAAATCTAAGTCTAAGAAATCTTTAGTTTTTGCGGAGTTAATGTGTGACTTCTTGCGTGCTGACACGGAAACTGTGGCGGAGGAGCCCATTGCAGACGAATCCTTGTTTCTAATTAGCACTTTAGATCTATGGTATGGGGATATCATCGTTTATCTCCAGACCCAATCCTTTTGGCCAGAAATTTCAAGGTCAGAACGTCGGAAAATACAATTCCAGTCCCAACAATTCAAGATTATTGGAGATACTCTTTATCGTCATGGGGCAGACTCTATTTTTTGACATTGTTTAACTCACGAGGAAGTTGAAAGGGTTCTAAATTACTGTCACTCTGGAGCGTGTGGTGGTCATATGTCTAGGTATGCCACAGCCCAAAAGATATTGCGCGCTGGCTACTTCTGGCCGTCTTTGTTTAAATATTGTATTAACGCGGTCCGAAAATGCGACAACTGCCAAATTTTTGATCGAAAGATGCATGCTCCACCTGCTTCTCTCCACCCTATAATTGTCGTCGGTCCTTTTGCCAAATGGGGTATCGATTTTATTACATGTAACCCTCACTCGGCTGGGGGGCATGTGTATATCATCCTTGCGGTAGATTATTTTACCAAGTGGGCCGAGGCGATGCCTACATTTGAGGCAGACGGCAAGACAGCTGCAATTTTCATGTTCAATCATATAATTGCTAGGTTTTGTGTCCCACAAGCGATTATCACTGATCATGGGCGTCATTTTCGAAACGTTATGATGACCGAACTTACAGGCCCGCTTGGTTTACGTCACGATAGTTCAACCCCTTATTATCCACAAGCTAATGGTCTGGTTGAATCCATCAACAAAGTCTTATTCATCATGATCTGATGAATCATTGGGATTCATCATTTGAATTGGCATAACATGCTATTTTCAGTGCTTTGGGTGTATCGAACTTCAATAAAAACATCAACAGGGTTCACTCCTTTTCGACTAGTTTATGGTCTGGAATCTGTGTTACCCATTGAATGCGAAATCCCATCATTGCAATTGGCCATCGAGTTACTTCTAGCCACTTCCAAAGAGGAAAAACGTTTGTTATACTTGGCTCAATTAGATGAGAATCGACGTGATGCTGCATTGGTGATCGAGACTCACGCAAAACATATGAAAGCTCAGTATGATCGAAATGTGACCCCTCGAAATTTTTCGGAAGGAGATCTAGTCTTAGTTTACGATCAAGCTAATGATAAATTAGGCACTGGAAAATTCGTTCCTATGTGGCATGGTCCCTATGTTGTCAAGCGAAAGCTAGCAAAAGGGGCCTATGAATTGGTAGACTTTGACGGGGACTCTTCAGGTAAACCTAGAAATGGTCTTTACTTGAAGAGGTATTATGCTTAAAAGAATGGGTATGGATATTTTTAGTTAGGATAGTTTTTCTTTCTAGCTGGTGTGTTTTAGTTAAACAGTGTGCTTAGCTTAGAGAGTGTTTTTTTGTCATTATTCCTGCTTATCTTGGTTTTACTCTTGATATTACAGATGTCTATGCCTCTCCAAACATACATTGGTTTCGCTGATGGTGCTTGTCGTAATACACAGAACATTTCTTTCACAGCTTGGGTTATCTATTCGCCCTCTGACGAGTTAGTATCTATGCATGGGGTAAGCCTCAGTCAAACAACAAACAACATTGTCGAGTATAGTGTAGTGTTTGAGTTATTATCTGAATCTATTTCATTTGGGATTCGGAGTTTGATAGTGAGGTTAGATTCTGAACTCGTTGTATTATAGCTTAATAGAGTGTATGCCATTAGAAATCCAGTGTTATTGAGATTATTTTTGAGAGTGCGTCTCTTGGAACGTGAATTTGATTATATTGAATATCAACATATTCCAAGATCTTTAAATACATTAGCAGATGCAATTGCTTCTCGAATGTTAAGTAGACATTTGCAATAATAATACATGTAAATTTTAAACCATTCCATAACATGATTTACAAGATAAGCTAGTAATAGTGATATATATATATATATAGGAGTGTGTCAAAAAATACATTGTCCTCGATCATAGGTTAAAAAACACCTTATGATCGGCAAAAATGATAAGTACAAAAAGCAAAAATGTCATATGTGCCCACAATAGGTGATCATCCTATCACTGGTGGTGATCTCGATAAGAAACCACTGCATGTGCCACCTTGCAAAGGAACCTCCTAAAAGGTCTTGGGACCCCAATCACATAGCACTGAAGTCGACGAGGAATGTCATCTATGGTGGTCTCCAGAATATCTCCTGTCAAGCGCTCTAGATGACTCTCCAACTTGGCCAAAACCTCTGTTGATTCGTCCTATGGGGTTGGCACGGATGCAACTGGTTGTTTCCTCTCGTAAGGCCAGAGAGTGGCTAGTCGTTGTGGACCCACATCTGCATTTGAAACTTTTACTATCAGTTTTGGGACGATAGAAAAATAATAAAAAAATCAAAATAGGAAAAATGTTGAAAATGATTTTACCTGAGTCATCCCATTGCTCTCCTGGTGGAAGAGCCATGTCTGGGTCACCACGAAAATCTACCCTAGCATAAGGGAAGTCTTGAATAGAAAAAACCTGGTTTTCCAACCATTGGAAATACTCAGGTTTGAATCTAACAACCTCTGTCCCCTCGTCCAGATGACGGGCCATAACTGCAACCCATCGCATCAGTTTGGGCTCTCGAGGAAGCCCAGCTCCAACAGTAAGGTGCTGCGGGGTCAACATGGGAACCCTCTCCAAACCAAAGCTCACAACCAAAGCCCCATAACCAAAGGTCTTTAGTTGTCCGTTCTTGGCTCTGGTTAGTTGGCCTTTCACATTGGCCAACACAACATCGCACTAGTTGAAGATGGTGCCTCGAAAGCAATCAACTGTCATCCGCATCTGGGATCTGGTGGCAATATGTAATGCGACACGCCCGCAAAGTCTGGTGACAGTAAACGCGATCACCATGAGTTCAGGAAGGGATATGGTTTTTATGTCTATCCCTTTGTCTCTAGCATGGTGTTGTAGGGAAAAGTATCCAATACGGAATGACCCTATCCCACTCTAAGGGTGATAGTACCTCAGCAACAATCGAAGCAAAGCTATCTAAGATTTCTTCTTTATGAAAGTAAAATAGGGGAGAAAGGGATCCACTAACCGATATCTTTCGCTAATGGTTGATCCAATCTTCTCTCCTTGCTCTTTCACTGGCCCAGCTACACCAAGATCCTGCAAAATGGCAAGAGAGGGAAACTACAAGAAGCATGCATTCATAATTGATTCAAGGATTAGAATAAATCAAATACACAAGTATGACAATACATCATTGAGACACATGCATATAGAAGAACCTCAAATTCTTTATTAATGGAAGAAGTAAAGTTCAGGAAGTGATACAACCATAAAAGGCCCAATCCAGCATCACCTTCCCAGCAGAAAGAAATCTCCTCTTCACCTCCTTCAAAGCAAATCACCCAATAGCTCTAAACTCAAACCAACAGCACTTCCTTACATTCACAAGATTCCAGCCTCCTTAGACCTCATGAGAGAGCTCTATATATAGGAGTTTTGGAGAAAGGATGAGTCAGCTTGAGGCTGGCATGAAGCTGACTAGTGTCCTCTCCCACTTTAGTTATTCTTTAGTTCTTGAGTCCACTTGGAGGTTCTTGCTTCCACTTGGAGATCTAGACCCTCTTACTCATCACCAGTCGAATTCCTTGATCCAAGTGTCATTTTGGAAGCTTCCTGGGCATTGACACCTTGAGGAATGACTGTGCCACTTGTCCAAGTACGCTCAGCGCAGGTGGCCTTCTTTGCAGTTGACATTCAACGCAGGTACAGAGTGGAGCACTTGACATTCAGCACAGATGCTCAGTGGAGCAGTTGACATGATCCAGAATTTGCTTGTTTTTGAGTGTTTTCAGGTGGAGAACTGATATTTAGTGTTGTGGTTTGCTGACCTTGTTCCTCTAGGGGTAGGAACAACATGTTTAGGGACTTTGGATCCCTTAGATTATGGACATTTCATGCTTCATGCTGTAAGGCACAAAAATGTCTATAACAGTTGCCCCCTAAAGTATGAGGTCGTTTATCGGGTGAAATGCTTTATTCGGAGGGTCTGAAGTTCATTCAATCGCTGAGAGGTGACCTGTAATAAAATACAATACAATACATTATTTTTCATTCTGCTTTCATGATCTAGCTGAGGCGGGCATTCCCATGCTCAGCTTTATAAATTCATTTTGGTACATAGAACAGACGATCGTCTGATGGTAGACTGATAATTCTCTGCTGAAATTATCATCCTTTGAGTAGGATGATCATCTGCTGCAATGATGTACATGTCAAATGTTTTTATATTTCCTGAATATATATCGTAGCCCGGATGGATGAAACTAGATCCGGGGTCTTCAAACTCGTTCGATCTTCACTCTAAGTACAAATCGATCCATGTGAGAATTGCGCTGAAGTCGAACATGGAAAGACATCGCTTGATTACCGGTCAATGATGTAAACCGTTAACAAGCGCGAGAGGAATCACCGATAATGATAATGACCCTCAAGGTACTGCAGTACAATTCACGTGGTGTGAATAAAGGACTTGGCGTCGAACACCACGTAAAATCTTTCGGTCGAAGGTCATTGATGTATACCTGTCGCCAGAAGTGAGAAACTTGCCATTGAGGCATGCAAGCTTCAAAGTACTGAGGGGGTTGTTCCTAGATCAAATTCTTGGATAATGAGCTGAAGTCGACAAGAAGCGATCCGTCAAAGGAGGGCCTTAATGAATCCCACATCAGTGACACGGAACGGAGCTAATGATTTTAGTGGAGGTAAAAACAATCTGTGACATATGATTCAGGGTGGTGGTCATGAATGGATGAAGGATAATGTATGGCAGTGGATGGGACACGGTTGACTCTTTCTGAACAACATCTCTTGAACATATAACGACACTGATGCGATGGATCGGTAGCATTACCCCAAATGGATGGTTTGGCGAGACCATGGTGATGAGACCGGTGAATGAAACAACCCAACCCGATGTGGTACGGAGGAAAAGTGTCATGTTCAAGAGCGACTTGCTACCATTAAAGCTTTGAGGTTCTCCCAATTTTTCCCCAGTCATTTCTGACCAGTACCTCTTTATTTTTGTCAAGCTTGAGGAGGATAACATATGCTTGTTCTATAACCTGCCCTTCGGGCAAGCCCATCGCTATGTTTTAACGAGCCTAGCGATAGGGAAACTCGTTCTCGTCTAAAGACAAGTTTGTCGCTATTTAATCATTTTAACGAGTCTAACGACAAGGAAAACTCGGTCCTTTTCACTTTTAGAGAGTCTGAAAAGGTACAAAAAGTTAACTCCAAAATTCCTTTTTCGTCATCTAATCCCTTAAGTTTGAAAAAGTATAAAACAATACAGAAGGGATGAGTTTTCGGTACTTTTAACGAGCCGAACAAAACAAGCGCTCGATCTTTTTGTGCAATAATCCCTCAGGTCCAAAAAGATTAAAATCTAGAGGAGGGATAGCTCTTCCGGTCACTTTAACGAGCTGGAAGGCCAAAACTCGGCAAACTTTTCATATTTTACGAGTCAGATGAAAAGAGCTTAAAGAAGACTCGTCTTTTGAGGAACGAGTGATAAACAGGGATAGCAGCAGATTCCAGGTACAGGTTGGAATTTTCCAATCACGGCAGTGTCACAAGGATGGCTAGGTGAAATCACTCTTCGCAGCTGTTCCTCAAAATGGGTAAACAATCATATGGAGGTGAACGATCGGCCAAATGACGGTGGAGGTGACAGGTGCAAACACGACCAAGGCTTTTATGGCCGATAAATTTACGATCACAATGGTTATTTACCGGTTCATTTTTTCTGGATGAGCTTGAACTCTAAGGGAAAGCTTGCTCACAATCTTATGTTTATTTTTTAACGAGCATGAACTATGTGCTAAAACTGCTCGGATCTTGCGTTTATTTTTTAACGAGCATGAACTATGTTCTAAAACTGCTCGATATACCAGTCATAAGATAAGAAATGTCCCCTGTGAGATCTCTATTTTTTAAGGAGTTTCATCTCACTGAGCTCTACTCCATATCCTTTCTTTATGCAAGTTCGGAAACGGTTAATCCTACGAGTTTAAAGGGTTAGACCTATAGGTTTAAAGGGAGGACCTAAAAATTTAAAAAATAAATAGTCGCCCCTTGCTTGCACTCCAAAAGGTTGCATGCCCCCAGGTATAAGACAGAGTTTCAAGGTTACCCCTACTTCTTTCCGCCAAAACTTTTGTTTCACCGAGAGAGGCATACCTCTTTCTGGTTACCCAAAGATTGTCTCATTAACTTCTTCAAACAAAAACATTTCCTCGGCACTGTCTACCGAAATAGACAAGGGTGAATGACTCTTTGTCAAACACGTAACTTTGACAAAAGAATCCTATTCCAGAACAACCCCTCTTCCTCTATGGACGGGGTACGGACTAGTCATATTCTCTCGCGGAAATTCTATCTTATACCCAAGGTTTTCTCTGCCCAAAGCAGACCAGGATGCATGCCCCCTGGGTTCCAGTCCTATCTTTCTGAATCACTCGCACTCATCGGGAAGAAGGACTGGGGGTGGAGACATTTCTTGATTGAATAGACCATTCAGGGTTGGTATATGACTATTTGCGATGCGTGATCCCGGAAATGAAAGTTGGTCTACGAGCTTGACCACCCTTCCTTCGTGTGGAAAACACATTACTCTAAAGAGTGAGGAGACTATTGCTCCCATGCAATATATATAGTCTCGTCCAAGGAGTAGGTTATAATCCAAGGGTCCTTGAACGACCATCACGTTCATTTGAACGGTCTTCCCTTTCAATGTAACAGGCACATTGGGGAGGATCCCTAATGGTCGACTGGTTCCTTTATCGAAACCTGAGAGATTTCTTATCTCAGGCAAAAGCGCCGGGGAACCCAGTGCTTTCCAAGCAATAGAGGAAAGGATACTCACAGATGCCCCTTCATCAATGATAGTGCCAGCCATTACCATTCTGTATATTTGGACTATGATTCTGAATGGTATACTGGCTGGCAACCGGGGTCTGCCTAGTTGATTCCAATCAAAGGATACAACCAGGTTGCTTGGTGGTGGGACCGAATATACGGCTGGATATGACCCTGACGATGTTCCTTCCTGCGATAAAGGAATGGGCGCATTGCCCTGATGCTCATCAGAGTCTGTGTTGATGAAAAGAATCTGGATGGTGTCATCCCTATTCTCTTCAGTGAGGGTGTCATTTGAAGATGAGTCTTCAGTGACGGTGTCATTTGAAGATGAAACTTCTGAAGGGAGAACCGGGTCAACTGCCGTTTCGACCTTTGGACTTTCATCTGGTCTGGATTCAGTAGGTTCATTTTCAGTGACTGACGCTTCAGCTGACCACTTGAGCGGGTCAGCTGTATTTTCAACCAATGAAGGACTCGGCACGAGTTTTTTGTATCCAGGAGGAAGTCTCAATGGTGAAACCGAACGATCTTCCAAAACTCTCTTCGCTTCGTCTAAGAAGGGACAACGGTGGATGGCGTGATCACCCTCACACAGTCTGCAGGGGGATCTTACTCCCCCTCTTTGTCTTGAACCTTCACTTTCGCTGGTTGACGGTAAGCATTCAGCATGGCTATCAGAGGTTGATGCTCCCAAATTGTGCAAACGAGGGGACCAGTCCCTTAGTATCCAGGGAATACAGGGACAATCTCTATGGAAGTAGTCTCCTCTACATATGACACATGGCAATTTAGGCCCGGTCTGTGCTATGTGTGGATTTTTGTCAGATGTCTTTTGCTTGCCCCCAGTCGCCTTAGGCTCCTTCTTCTTCTTCTCCCTCTTCTTCTTCTCCTTCTTCTCCATGGGAGCTTGGCTTTTGCCGGCTCTACCTTGCGAAGATGAAGGATTGGAGGAAGAGTTATAGGAAGTAGAAGGTTGGTGGGCAGCTCTAGACTGATCTAACTGTTGACTCAACTGTTCAGGAACCGTGGTGTTCTGAACTACACTGGTTGAGAATAGCCAAATTGGCAGGCCAATTGTCAGTCCTGGAAGCGACAATGTGGCCATGTGGGGCGCACCAACTTCTCCCCAAGAGGAGAAAGGACTAGGATTTCCATCATGGGGAATTCCTTGGTTGGGGCGTTCCATGTTCTCAACCTACAGATCAACGCAGGAATAGGAGGTGATTATGTTTCGTTTAAAATAAATTTTATAACGACGCTTTAGACACAACTTGCTTTTTCACTTTTTAAGAGTCGAGAAAAAGCTAAAGATGACTCTAGTCTCCTTCGATGTTTTAACGAGCCCGAAGTGACAAATGCTCGGATGGACTTTTTCAGTTATAGAGTTTGAAAAAGGCCAAAAGAAACTGCTCTGGAGATCTAGGTAGAGGGTGTGCCAAACATTTCGCAAAACCACAGAATACGTTTTACGGTACGGGTGGTCGATCTTTGTGAATGCTGTGTTGACTGCATTGCGATCAGTAGGGCGGCTGACACGGCTTCCTATGGATAAAGGCTTTGTTCCTATAGGGGTCTCCCAATATATACGCGACGGTACGTGGGAGCACAAGTCCGTATTGATACTTATCGCTTCACCGTGGAGGAATCACCCAACCACTCAACGCTAAGATATCACGTTTAACGACGCCGGAACACGTCTCTAGCTTAGACATCTATGTGTTTGCTTTATGTATCAATGCGTTGTTATGTAAATTCAATTTATTTTAAGGTTGATCTTGTTTAGTAGTTTGCCTTTATGGATCACCACATGATGTATGGTACAACTCCTAAATGCAGTCTAAGATGATAAGCAAGCTTTTCAATCTTTCAACTTCGAAAATCTTAACTACTGAGGGAAAAGAAAGACATCATCTTTTCACACAGATCATAGAGCACACACTAATGCACTTTTCCCTAAATCAACATACAAATTGTCAAAATGCACATGCACAATGCAGGTATTTCTTTTCTCTTTCTTAATGTTGATGTATTACAAAAAGAAAGCTGTTGTATAATTTTGAATTCAATTTCAAGTGACAGCAAACAAGCTTTGTCCAAAATCAAAAGACACCTTAAGATTTACTTGTTTCAACACTAGAAATACATAAATTCAAACCATATGACGAAAGCAAAATCTCAATCAGCTATGAACAGCAAACAAACTAACTCTTAAGATCAATACGACACTTATCACAGGTCTAGATCTAAGAGGCCACAGCAAGACTAGTTCACTTTTCGTTATGGGAAACTGCAAATGATGTAAGAAATACACAAAGAACAAACACAGTTTCTTTATACAACCGAGGCGGAATAGTGGCAAGGAAATATGTTTTCAGATAGGTACATTGACTGACAACAGGCTACAAAAACAAGGATGAAAACAGGGCAATGAACAGCAGGGAACCCCAGTAGCACAAGGCAAGACTGGTTCAGCGCAGGTAGTACACTGTCAGTTTGACATTCAGCGCAGGTAGCCCCTTCGGGACCTGCGATGAAATGCAGACTTCCTTCACAGTGCCTGCAATGAAGAGAGAAACTCTCGTTTCTCTTGGTTTCTGGGTCACAAATTGCTCAAAAATCACAGTTTTTGGCCAAATCAAAAGCTATCAATCAAGTACACACTAAAGGGTAATTAGGAGGATGAAAAGCTATCACTAAGAGCTGTTCAGAGTCCTTGTGGATCAGCTCTTCAAATCATAAACATGCCCAGAAACTGAGCTAGAGTAGCTGCTCTCTACTTTGCATTTGAAAGATCCAAATGCAGTTCGATTCGGTACTCCCTGTGTTTATGAAATGAATAGAAAAAACACAAACAACCAACAAGATACGATCCCCAGTGGAGTCGCCAATTTGTTGTAGGGAAAAGTATCCAATACGGAATGACCCTATCCCACTCTAAGGGTGATAGTACCTCAGCAACAATCGAAGCAAAGCTATCTAAGATTTCTTCTTTATGAAAGTTAAATAGGGGAGAAAGGGATCCACTAACCGATATCTTTCGCTAATGGTTGATCCAATCTTCTCTCCTTGCTGCTTGCTCCCAACTCCTTGCTCTTTCACTAGCCCAGCTACACCAAGATCCTGCAAAATGGCAAGAGAGGGAAACTACAAGAAGCATGCATTCATAATTGATTCAAGGATTAGAATAAATCAAATACACAAGTATTACAATACATCATTGAGACACATGCATATAGAAGAACCTCAAATGCTTTATTAATGGAAGAAGTAAAGTTCAGGAAGTGATACAACCATAAAAGGCCCAATCCAGCATCACCTTCCCAGCAGAAAGAAATCTCCTCTTCACCTCCTTCAAAGAAAATCACCCAATAGCTCTAAACTCAAACCAACAGCACTTCCTTACATTCACAAGATTCCAGCCTCCTTAGACCTCATGAGAGAGCTCTATATATAGGAGTTTTGGAGAAAGGATGAGTCAGCTTGAGGCTGGCATGAAGCTGACTAGTGTCCTCTCCCACTTTAGTTATTCTTCAGTTCTTGAGTCCACTTGGAGGTTCTTGCTTCCACTTGGAGATCTAGACCCTCTTACTCATCACCAGTCGAATTCCTTGATCCAAGTGTCATTTTGGAAGCTTCCTGGGCATTGACACCTTGAGGAATGACTGTGCCACTTGTCCAAGTACGCTCAGCGTAGGTGGCCTTCTTTGCAGTTGACATTCAGCGCAGGTACAGAGTGGAGCACTTGACATTCAGCGCAGATGCTCAGTGGAGCAGTTGACATGATCCAGAATTTGCTTGTTTTTGAGTGTTTTCAGGTGGAGAACTGATATTTAGTGCTGTGGTTTGCTGACCTTGTTCCTCTAGGGGTAGGAACAACATGTTTAGGGACTTTGGATCCCTTAGATTATGGACATTTCATGCTTCATGCTGTAAGGCACAAAAATGTCTATAACACATGGCTGTTGCAGAACTCTAGCCGGAGGCTATCGACAGACTGGCAACCTGGCCTAGTCCCGAATAGAGTCAAGTCTTTGCCTCTCTTAGGCAAACCGGTCAAGAAATATATGTCCGTCGGCTTGATTTTGAGCTCGTGGCCACCAATGAAGAAGCACTGGTCCTGTATGCTCCATGTGTCAACCAACCACTATAAGAAATCCACCTCGGCCCTCATGCCAGGTATGGCCCGGAATGTGTACAAGCCGCGGGCCTTCAATGCATCGATCGAAGTTTGGTGATTCAACATGGCTAGATCCACGTCCTCATGCTCTCGTTCATGCCAATCTAGCATGATGTACTCTCTGCATCAAGTAAAAAGACAAATTAGAATGTTAGAAATTAATTTGTTTGGGCCAAATTTGAGAATTTTTTTGTTAAAAACCCTTGCTGCGGGGACCGCGCCCTCTGTATTAGAGACAGTGCGTGGGTCTGCACCTTTCCTACATGGAAGGTGCGGACCCCTGACTTTTTCCCCATTGAGAAAAAGTCGGGGTCCGTGGCTGCCAATGTTGCACCTGCAAGCCCCCGCACGCAGGTTTTAAGCCTAAAAACCCTCCAAAAAATAAAAGCCTAAAACAAGAAATGAAACAGTTAAAAATGAAGAGTAGGATGATGTCGATTACCTAGAGAAGACGGCGTTCGATTCCGACGGTTGGATTTTCCGCAATCTTCACGGGAAGTTTTCTGAACAAAAGCACTATTTTCTCACCCAAAACTCAAACGGTAAAAATGAATTGACGAAAGCCCTTTTTATAAGTTTTTTGAGTAAATAAATTGCACATTTGTTTATGTTTCACTTTGGAAAGGTATTTTTGCAACATTTTTATCCATTTCAAACAGGTATGAGTAATGTTTGCGTTTTTGTTCAGGATAACGGATTATTCAGGGGAAATCTATCATTTTCAACGGAAAAACATTTAGAGTCACCTTTAAGCTCTTTTCCAACTCCTGAAACATGAAAATATTTCTGAGTTTTTCTTTTAAACTCGTTAAAACATAACTAAAAGACGGTCCACTTACAGCTCTTTTCTGACCGTAAAAACATGAAAAGATTGCTGGATTTTTGTCGTTTCAAATTCGATATTGGTTATAAAATGACGTGTCGTTGATCGCTTTTTTACTTTTTCGGATCAGGGGCACTAATTACGAAAAGTACTCCTTGGTCGTAAAGATCAAGCGGTTCTCTCAAGTATTATTTTATACTTTTTTGGGCTTTGGAGACACAAATTTACGAAAAAGGTCAACCCTGGAGTCTTCTTAAGTTTTTTCAGACTCTCTAAAATTGAAAAACGCCGAGTTTCTCCTATACTGGACTCGTTAAAATTTCACAGTAAAGGACCTGTTCAATTACAAACAGGAATGAACCACTCCTTCTTAGGGTTCAAATTTAAACTAAGTTGGACTCATCCGAAGGATGAGCTTATAATCAAGCAAATGTTATCCTCCTCAAGCTTGTCAAAAGTAAACAGGTACTTGCTAGAAATGGTGGGGGAAAAGAGAGAAAAATGAGCCTGTTTGTCATACTTTGTAACCACTCTTGAACATGACACTTTTATTCACCTGGGTTGGGAAATCCTTTGCCTAACAGTTGATCAAACCACATTGAAAGTCTTCATCCGATTTCTGGGTATTAACTTTGGGTCAATTGTCACCAAGCCATCTGTCGTGTCGTTATGTGTTCAAGAGGTCACTGCCCATAAGCCATTCATCTGCAAAATATTTGTCATCCATCTTGACCTTCCCTGAGTCAGTCCTTGCAACTAAATTTCTTCAACTTGATCTATGATTTCGTGTTGTGGTTTTGCCTGTGACGGATCGCTTTCTATCGACTTCAGCTCATTATCTAGAAAGATGATCTAGAAATCGTCAGTACCTTGGGATCTGCATGCCTCAATGGCAGGTTTCTCGCCTTTGACGACAGGTTGCATCATTGACCTTCGATCAAAGGATCCCGTGACATGTTCGACATCAACACATTTATTCACATCTCATGGATTGTATTGGGTACTTTGAGAGCCATTGACATCACTGGTGGTTTCTCTCACACTTGTTAACAGTTTACATCATTGACTGGTAATCAAGTGGTTTCTACCATGTTCGACTTCAACACATTCATTCGCATGGATAGAATCGTATTGTTTCGGAAAAAGAAATGAAGACCCTGGATCTAGTTTCCACAATCCAGGCTATGAGGAATTTTGTATTCATTATATAATGGACTATTCATAAACAAATTGCTGCGTCCATACTGTGTCCATATGAGTCTATACTTGTGATGTATTACAAGATCATTCCTGTATCAAAGCAGTAGTTAGTTTTCTAAGGCAGTTTTGATCTGAGTATGGGAATGCCTACCTCAGCGATGATATGATCTCATATATATATCTTGCATTGAATGCTTTTACAGGTTCCAACCGGGCTCTCCACAGGATGATCCTCGAAATGATAAAGTACTTCACTCTTCCTAAATGATAAATGAAATCCTCATCTACTACAGACTTCGCACTTTAGGGAGCAATCTGTTACACAAAAATATCGTCACCATGATTATTTGCAGTAGGTATGGGTCTATCATCACTTGTACTGTCCTCCTAAGCAAGTCTCAGACCTTAGCTCTTCAAGTCAAGCTTTGAAAATGAGAGAAAGACATTGAAAATCAACAAAGCTCTGGTTCCGCACTTTCTCTCACTATTGCCTGCGGTCTCGCACCTTCTGTTTACAAAAAATGCCGACCTGCCCGCTTTGTCCCTAAAGGTGTGGGTGCGGACCCCTGTGAAAGTCAAAAAGGCGCAAGTTTATTCTAAAAAACTCACTTTGGGTTAATTCTAGATGATTCTAGAAGGAATTTTGATGTGGATTGGCCGCTCTTAGGTGGTTCATGCATCCCAAAAGAGAAGGAGCTAATCCCTTGATGAGAGGAGCTACCCCTTTGAAGGAGGGCTTTATCCCTTTGAAGGAGGACCTAGTAACTTCCCTCCATTGAACTATAAATTCAGGCATTGGGCTGGTTGCTAGAGAAGTTAGAAGCTGAACATTTTTTAGGGTAAATGCTGGTGAAATTAAGACTTCCTAGTTGAGCTTGAGAGGAGAGATCACATACCTTTTTGGCTTCATTGGGAAGAGAGTGAAACTTGTCAAAGTAGAGGAGACTTCTTGCTGGACCCTGGGAGGAGCTTGTACAACGTCAAGGCACAGGTTGTAATGTTCTTCTTTGATTTGAATTAATACAATCAGATTCATTTTTCTCAACAAATTGTCTCATGTCATTTGTTTCATGAATTCCTTGACTTTCATGTTAAATATGTTTTATGATATTGGCTTTTCAGGTGCTACTTAATTTGTTTGCTTGTTTGTGTTTGCAGATTCGCGACAAGGGAGCTCATTTGGATCGAAGGAGCGAAGGCTTCCACAAACTTGCGTTGGACCTAAGGTAGGCCTAAAACACTTGTTTGCCTTTGTTTATAAATGCATATTTAGAGAAAGATAGTTTTTGATTGGTTTGCTTGTCATTAGGTCTTATTTAGATTCTAGGAAGGTCTATCTCGTCCGCAAGATCGACTCATTCCGTGTGACAGCCACCATACCCCAAGCCTTCTTGCTGCTGTCTATTATAAGTTATGATATGGTTTCATTTGATGGGGCTCCCATTGCATGGGTTACTAAAATAGAATTTGAATTCATTATCTAGTCCTTTTCTATAAGATCCATTAGAATTAATAGGATATCCACTTTGTCCTCCATGTAAAATTTACCTCTACTACCCACATCTCCCATTGGGCATCAACGCCCAAGCCAATAGGTGTAAATTTCCAACTAGTCCTTCAATATGAATGAACTATGATCTATGTGATATACCTTGCAAATCTATTTGAGTCTCCTTTTTTTTGCTTTTGATACAACTTTGTATGGATTCTTTTTCTTTTCCCTTGTTACCCTCTCTCTTTTCCATAGCATTGAAAGCATTGGAAAAGCTTCTAGATTGCGAATGATATTTTTTGCAGCCCATAAGGAAAAATGAGAATGTTACTTATTGATGACACTGAAGATAAACATATTAAGAAGCAATTTCTAGACAAGAACCTGTTTGAGATTTAGGCCATTGCTTGCACAATTATATAATTTGTATTTATGACAGGAACAACTATCAACACCTTAGACCCAATCATTGAGTTTGTAAATGAACTTTGGGTGGCAGGCATCATAATATTCCTAACCAACAAATGATCTCAAACTCTTCCTTGCAGCAGATCTACTCTGATTTTTATATGACATCCAAAAACAAACATGACATTTTGTTCATCAAATGTCTAGTGTGATGTGTGAGTTGTGTTCTGACTAGACATGGTTAAATATATGGACAATTATGACTATAAGTTGTGTCTGCATATATATCTTATTTTAGCAACTACTTTCAAAGATGATTTGTGGAAGCATCCTGTCTTTTTACATACATGAAACCATGTATAAAATTCTACTCTAAATGAAACATTGAACTAAGTGACTCTACGACTATTACATGGACATTCTATTATTCTGGACAAATTTACAAGAAATAAAGTTGTTCAAAACCTACACACCAGATTACTCTTTCAAACTTAGTTTTGACTGTCATGAGGATTAGACTACTCAAAACCTCTAAAATAATGCCTCCTTTACCTATATCAAATGACGTTGCAATTTAGTTCTCTTTGTTATCTCAATGACCCTATCTTTCTTCCTTTTTTATAAGAGTGTTTTGTTTTTGGTGTTAATTTTTTTAAGAACATTGGCTTTCCAAAATTAAGTTGATTATATACCTATGTTTAACAATGCACTCTCTCCTTATTCCAATATGTCTTACTTTTTCTTACATTTATAGTATAGTGTTTTCTCTATGGAGCCATATTGTATAATTATCTCTTATATCTGATAGCCTTCTTTTCAAAATGTGTGTTTCTATCTAAAATGCTTTGGAACTTCACAACAATTTAAGTAGATTGAATAAAATTGTAGTATTTGTTTTAGCAAGTAAAGGTTAAGCTTTGTCTAAGTGGATGAGAAAAGAATGGGTTAGAAGAATTTAGCAAAAGAGAACTTATGATATTGCAGCGATATGTGATGCGAAGGACATGAAAAAATTTAACATGGCTAGAAGTGGAGGAGATGTTTTAGCACCTCCAGAATCAGGAAGGGTATTATGTCACCATAAGAATGAAAAAATTTACAGTGCAAAGAAACGACAGAAATTAAGGCTAATTTCCTGAATTGAAATGCTGATAAATTTGGAACTTGTTAGTTTCAGTCTTTGCAGCCTTCCACCAGTGATCAAATATGCTCTTATAAAGTGGTCTTGGGGTGTTAAAGTCAAATTTTTGTCATTTCAGTGAGTCTTCAAGAATAATTTGGTCATTAGGTATTAGGTCTAGGATTGTTTCAATGCTTCCAAAGTTTTCCAAGTACTGGTCCGTGTCACCATTCAGCTGAGTGTACCATCATCCAAAGAGTTATTATCATTATTTCAAGTTCCAATGCGTCATTTTACACCTTGTTTGTGCTTCAGTTGTGCTTAGGTAAGGCTCATTTCCCTCTCATGGGGTTTTGAAAATATTTTTTCTTAGATGGTCAAATCATCAACAAAACTTGTATCCTGATTCTCATATGCCTTCCCCTATCCTTAACATACCTTCTTAAACACTTTTCATCACTGATATCCCTCAAATTCATCATTTTCCCACAAACCCTAGCCTATTGCTACAATTTGACACTTTTCTAGGTTAGGCTTGTGTTTTGCCCTTTTTGGACCCCTTCCCCTAACTCAATCATTGAAATTCCACTTTCCCCTACTTCCTAACATCCCTCCCTACTTCCCAGAATTTTCTCAAGAAATTAGAAGCCCCTCATCCCCTTCATGTCCCTTCATTTCTACAAATCCCCTGTCCCACACATTGGGATAGGTTTTATTCAAATGATGTTTTTGAGCAAGATAAGATGCGTTTGACAAAATTGAGAGAGGTTTTTGTCCATCTTAGACCCAAGAAAAAAAACTCCAATTTTTCAATAGGTATCATGGTGTGGGAGAAATCTCCAAAACATCATTTGCCTCAGGAGAGTTGATGCACTTCTAGAGTGACCTTGGGAAAATCACAATTTTTACTAGCTAGGGTGACCAAATGACTTTCTTGATGTGAAAAATGATAACTGGACATAGATACCTTTCCAATGATCTATCATGGGCTCAATTTGGAGTTGAGGAAGACCTCCAAAAGTTGTATTGAAAGTGGCGTTGTGCAATCCCTTCAGGCATTGCGCATTTGACCAGTCTTGGGAGATTAGGCTTTGGATAGGGCAAATGAACTCCAAATTGAAAAATTAAAGATTTTCAGGAAACTATACTCAACAATCTTTCTAATGAGATATCCCGCGCTCCGTTTCGACATCGGGAAAGCAGTCAAAAGTTGGCTTTATGTGTTAGCAGTTTTTGTCATTTTTATGCAATTTTTCTATTAGTCTACTAACCAAATGTGCAGCGCCTCGGGAACTGCGCACTTTTTTGGGGTACTTTTTGGAGAAATGGCCACCATAATAGGAAAACCATGTTTTCTAGGTGTGGAAGTCAGATTTGCTGGGTGAAAAGGCCAAAAAACCACCAAAATTTCATGTTTCTGCCTGCTTTTGGAGCCTGGCGCTGCGCGTTTGAGTAGTCTTGGGAGATTGCAATTTTGGAGGGGCAAATCAAGGTCAAATTAGAAGACAGGGGCAGATTTGGAAAGTAGTTAGGATAAGATTTCAAATGAGCTATCATGAGGCATATTTGGAAGTCAGGAAGGAACTCAAAATGCACCTGGATGTTGGCACTACGTGTTTGACACTGGCACTGTGCACTTGACAAATAGCCTATTTTTTCACTGTTTCTTCTAGAATTTACTTTTCACCTATGGTATTTTGATATTTTCATTGATGAAATGTAAAATCATGATGTAATTAATGTATATTTTTGTTACCTAGGGTAGATACATCAGATAAATGGCCTACGTGGCATGTAATGAATCAGTTTGCATCATCTTAGGGATGAGTCAGTTTGACCTCCCTAGTCTTTAGCTTTTAGTTCAATTTGTTGTACAACTGCTCCTCCTCTCATGGATTCGACTCCTGAGGATAGGATGGTTGTTTTGATGCTTATATTATGTATTTTCTTAGACATTTGTTGAGGTTGGACCCAGCTAGATGCTCAGCACTTGATTGTACATCTCTTGTAAGCAGTTTTGGCAGGCCATTAACGAGAATTGCAGCTATTTTTATGGGATCCCTGTGGTATGGAGTTCTAGCGTAGTTTTTCCTTATGTTATCATTTGTTTACTTGTTTTATGTATGCTCTCAATCATCTAAATGCTTCTAGTTGAATGTTTTCAAGTAAGATAGGTAGAATCCATTGTATTTGATGCTCGACCTTGGGAAAACACTCAATATTTCATGTTTTTCCACTATTTAAGAAGGATCCATGATTTTCACATGCCCTTCTTAGATCCTCACTAGTCTTAAATGCCTCACATCATCAAGCTTAAGAGTGCTAAAGCCTATGCCTACCTTTCCCCATAGAACACCCTGCATTTCTGACCTAATTTCCCAGACCTAAACTTCCCAGCACCATCTGATCCAGTGAAACACCAAAAAAATTCAATCAAAACCATTGAGATACTATGCCTATCCTAAAATCATTTACTTGATCTAGTCATCTTGACTGAGATCCTTACGGAGAGAGCCCTCTCCTGGCTTAGTAGGGCTACTTACTTGGCTAAGCTTGGTCTGTGGTTACCCTGGCATTGCCTCTCTTCAGCCTGAGGTAAATCTAGGTGTTAGCAAAACTACTGAGTTTAGTTGGATTGACAATATCCCTAGCTATCCAGTGTACTATGCCACAAAGGAAGACTTTGAAGATCGATCAGCATATATCCAAACTATTGCACATGTTGCATCAAAATATGGTAAGAATATATGCTGGCATGTGAAATGAGACCTGATTTTATTTCTTGCTTATGCATGTTAGTATCATGGGAATGTGCATAGTCATTTTTGAATTTCATGTAATTTATATCAATATTGTTGTTAATATACTATTAGGCTTTATTGTTAATTTACTAGCTTTGATTGATTTTGATTTGCTTGTATACAATACTTATAGTGAACGCAGACAAAATTTTAGTAAAGATGGTACTATAAGACTATGTGGCCCAAAACAAAATTTGAAAGATTTGAAGAGTTTTAATTATGATTAAATTGTCCTGACGATGAACCACACTGGTTGGTTCGAAACGCGTCGACAAATGTCTTTCCTCATGTGATTTTCGCCGAAGCTCTGCTTACAAGTTTTAATTATGATTAATAATGAATCATTCTAGGTAATTTTTCCATACTCCCATGCACTAAATTATGGCATTGTCCTTTGCACCATTCTTAAGTGTTGATTATCATTTTACACATTCCAATAAGGGTTTTTGATCTTAGTGTAGCCACCAGGAATGGAGTATGTTGTTTTTTTTCGCTTATAAGGAATTTCATTTGCAATATGTCAACAATCATAGCTATAGGATTTGCATGAAAACACAACTAGATCAACATAAAGTCAAGCAAGAGTGCATATATTTGCTTCTTGCTCTAGCTCGCTACTTCTAAGTTAAATCTAAATTATGATTTTAAGTTATGGATCGGCTCTAAGTTGAAGTTTTCAATAACAGGTATTTACAAGATAATATCTCCCTTGGGAGACTTAGTACATGTAGGGGTGGGTTTGATGAAGGAGAAATTGGGCTTCAAGTTCACAACAAGGGTGCAACCATTGAGAATTGCAAACTGGGATACAAAGGATTAAATAAATTTCTCTGTGAGTGGAAGGAAAGTAAACAACCAATTTATTTTGATCACAATTTCCATTTTGCATCTACTTTTTTATATGCTCGGGAAATTACTGATTATGGATTGTTTCTATTCTTCTGCAGAAACGACACCTTCCGTAAATATGAGAGGATATCAAGTAAGACATTTTATCGCAAGTTTTCAACTACTACAAACTTTCCTAGCAAATTTATCGAGAAAGAAGTTTGGCATGAGACAACTTCTGGAAAGACATCAACTGTTGAATATGCATGTGATATTGAAGGAAGTTCCTTCTCATAATCAATAAGTGATCCACTAAGAACCAACAAATCGATTTTAAAGGTAATGTTTCCTGCGTACAGTTGGGTTGATATTTCCATCTGTTATGTAAGTGTTGTTTTTTGTATAGGGCCATGATTAAATCCTTTACTTTCCTATGGCACATTCTGACATACTTCCCAAACATATATCCACAACCTGGAAATACACCTGAACTCTATATTGCGCCTTCTCAAAATTCCTACTCTAGTATTATTAATATTTTTTAGCATACATACTCTAGTGTACAAAATAAATATTTATGGAGAAGCTAATAGAAATTTGATACTTGTGGTACAAGGTGTCACTAATCCCATGCTATACATTCCCTAGAATAGTGCTTTGCCCCTTGCTAGACAGATCCCCCACAAAACAAAGTAAGGCCAAGCCTTGTGACTCACAATAAGATTGTCACAATAGAAATGTTCAGAACACATCCCCAAGAAATCCTTATCCCATTGATTTTTTCATGACTAGCCAACTGTGATATTTCTTTACAAACTAAATTAACTAAAGGGGAGAGGACAAAAAATGATCCACTGTTTCAATAACAAACACAAAACCCTTTGAAAATGTACTTCATGTGATTCCAAGCTATCAAAACTTAGCACAACACAGATACTACCATAAGTGGACTTTGAAAGGAATTGAGTGATTTTAGTAGATTAATTGATGCATACATCATAATCTTCCCATACACTCTTTTTTAACCAACCTTTCATTTAAAGAGAGAAATGGGTACACCTACAAAAAGAAGATTTCCTGGCACTGTTGGTGTGTTGTGTTTTCACTAGCGCTGCCCTAGAATGACTGGGGGGAAAAGGTCATAAAGTTCCAATAAAATAAGTAAGTGTTGACCCGCTAAGATTCACTCTGGTTCAGGTCCTTGACAATCTATACTTTTTATCAAGGCCAATAACACAATTGTAGTCTAGTTTACATTAAGGAAAATGCATGGTATGGTTAGAGTGCCCATAAACCTTTCCTTGTCATCAATAATGATGCATACAAGAGTTCATTCCATGTGTCTAGAACTCCAGGTAAGCACCAGTGGCTACAATGTTGATACTTTTTCGGAGTCAGTTGGTCAATTTTAGAAAGGTATTTCTTGCCGTAAATGGAAGGATGAGCATCCTTGTGGTAACCTGTGATTCTAGTGATGTTCTAGTAGGATACAGGTGTCTTTATCTCCTTCATCACAGACTCCAGTACATCCATCATTGGTGGGTATTTTGTGATATAACTCTCGTTGAAAATTGGCTGAGATTCTTTGTGGAACTTCCCACATGAATTACATTTCCCTCCACTACATTGTAGATATTTAATCAAAAAATTACATTCATATGATTTTAACAGAGGTCACCATGACTTATATTACAAAATGCTACATAGATTACTAGATTTAATGGCCACCCTAAAGTTTTCAGTGTACCATTTGGGTTGTTACCTAAAATGAGAGGCTAAGTATCCCAGAAAGAAAACTTGTGTTCTTCTTGAATCAATGTTGCTATATAACCAATGACCCCACATCCTAATAGCCTTCATGAATGCTTCAAGCCCATCCAACAATGGATGGACATTGTTCGCTTCTTGATAATAGTGCTTCATGTTATAGGTTCAATAGAACCATGATATAAAAATCAATCTCAAATGGTCTAGAGAAAGTAATAATCAAATTAAAGAAAACTATGCCACTAAGACCCTGGCTCTCACTCGCTCTCACTACATATGTGTTATGGCGAAAAGAATAAGAGGACAAATACCCTCGAGAATTTTTTCCATGGCTCCACCAATGCCTTGTATTGAAAATAATGAGATTTTATTTCTCGTACTTGGGGGAAAAATTATCCATCACATTCAATGTGAGGAGCTCTTTCATGCTACCATTCCCAGAAGGAATTTTCCCTTCTTGAAATAAGGAAGGTGCCCTCACAAATTCCACACTGCAATTGTAGTCCGACAACAAACACAATAACTTCGCATTGTAAAATACGAATAACATCCAACAAAACCAAAATAAGACCTGCAATTTTGAAGTATTCAATAGACAGACCTTAAGAATGTAGAAGTTACACAACTTACCTCAAATCTCAATCCATAAAATCCTCGTGTCTTGAAATCATGTCTCGATTTTGATGTATAATTTATATCAGGTCAATATACATATACACATAGGTATACGAATGACATGGGAGAATTAATTAAATGTTGAGAAATAGGCTTAAACCTTATTTTGTGAAGTCATCCAAAAGAAACCTTACCTCTTGAATAAAAAAATTCCCTAAGTTATACCTTTAACAATAATATGGCCATGATTCAATCTAAACTAAACATTCTCTAAGATTATTGGATCTAATGTTTTGTGATTTGTAAGTTCAAAATTTGTTGAGCATTTGTAGGATAAATATTTAAGCAATTAGTAAATATAAAAACTTGGATGATGATGAACAAGATTGTTGTAATGAGGAGTAAGATCCACACATCATAGACATTTCTAGATATTACTAGAGGCATTGTAATTGGAATGGTAAGAACTTTCTTCCTTCTTCACCCTAGGCATTGTAGCTTCCCTTCTTGGCAACTCCATTGGAATTTTCTGCTTGAGGACACGCATAGCCCTTGCCTCGATAGTGCTATGAGAATGACTGGCTCGGTTCTTCTTGAGCTGCTCACATCACTTCTCTTGTTCATTTACCCCGACCAAATCTGATCGCTTCATCATCTTTTCCTAATTCGAACTATCTATTTGACATTGTAACAAGGAGGATACAACCTTGTACCTTTCTAGTCTGTTAACACACAACCATATCCTTTGAAAACTATGAAAGCAATTCCACGACCTCCATACCCTCTCCAATATCACGTGAAAGTGAATGAAGAATAAAATCAATAACATGATCCACCTCGGTTATTTTCACCTTATTATGATTATTTTCCTTTATTAGGCTACAAAGTAATGTTAGTCTTTTGTTCCTAAGCAATGGCTTATTTAGTCCCAGAATGTGAACTAAAATATGAATGTAACCTTCTACTCCTATCCATTGTTTGTGTGTTTCTTTCTCCTCGCTTAACCTTAGTAAATCATTAAGAGCATACAACAGAGTCTACTCCTCATTAGAATCCAGATTAGGTTTCAATGAAGCTATTGTGACCATTGTATTTCTATCCTTCTACTCTTCTATATACCTTCAGAGTATGATATTTGGTTTGAGCTCTTTATTGATGAGCACCTGATTAGTCATGGGACAAATAGTGTGCCCCTCTGCAAACCATCTTTTAATAAAACTTCTATCAAATTTATGAAAATAAGATATATCCACAGGATCTTCCATTACCTCTCGAGAAATTTGAAAGTAAAAGGATTGTAAGGAAGGCAGAGAATGACTTCCCAAAAAGAGCCTTTTCTCGTAATATTACTAACTGGACTGTGACACCACTCCTAGTCCACAGGAAGAATAAATTGGCTATGATAATCTCTGCATCAGATGTGGCTTCTTGTTGATATTTTGGTCTGTGCCAATCCATATGCATTACTAATATGTGGCTTCTTGTTGACATTTTGGTATGTGTCAGTCCATATCTATTACTAACTGGACTGTGACACCACTGCCAATCCACAGGAAGAATAAATTGTGGAGTCTTCATTGAATGTTGCTGCATTATAGTGGGATTGTAAGGGAGGCAAAGAATGACTTCCCAAAAAGATCCTTTTCTCCTAATATATCTTATCCCTCTCTGTGGCAGAAGACACCACATCTCAGGAACGAAGAAATTGAATGATTTATTCCATTTGCAGAGCCTCTACTTCATTTTTTTTTTTTGAATATGGTATCTTCCATATCCTTTTCAACTCTTCATATTCGTGTTTCAAAGGCTATGTATCGTTGAAAACTCCCACTACTTTGGCAATCTGCAAAAGTAATTTATTTGCGTAAACACTATCAACATGCCTTTCTCTCTAATCCCATTTCTGATCCTAGATTCAATTTTATCAACTATATGATGCAATATTCTATGCAAAATCTAGAGTCTTAATGCTCCGCTTTGCATGCTCTTAAATAATGTTATCCTCCTATTTCCCCGCCAATCCTCCTTGGCCATACCCTATATTTTGATGTTAACCTAATGTTATTTCAAGCCAATCTTCCTTGGCCATACCCCCCTAATCCCTTTTGGCCATATCCTCTTAAATCCTAAATTTGATGAGTGGGAATATGAATTCTTAAATCTTAAAATTTGATGAGTGGGAAAATGAAATTCCAAATGAAAAGCCACAAAAATTTCACTAAATTGTAAAAAATGTTATTCAAATATAATAAATTTTTTAATTTTTTAATTTTCTTTAAATTTATCCAATGTTATAAATGTTTTAATATTTTTCGAAAAGAAAGGTAGTTGAACTTACAAGCTATTTTATTTTTTATTTTTCATGTTTGCACCTTATGAAAGATTTGATTCCTCCGTTTTGGCACTTGGAATATCCAAAGTTAAGATATATATATATATATATATATATATATATATATATATATATATATATATATATATATATATATATATATATATATATATATATATATATATATATATATATATATAGATATATATTTTATGCAGTCAAAATGTTAAAGAGGACATCACAACATCTCTACCATGGGATAGGAATTCAATAATTATGGAGAAACCCTATAGGCCCATTGAGAAATTGCAGGTGAAGAAAGGGGTGTGGAGCTTCAGACTAGAGCGAGGCATAGTTTTGACGAAGAGTGAATGGGCTCTGGACAATGTCAGGCTCTGATATCCTTATCAAAATAAAAAATAATATTAAATGATAACCATGAGATTTTTATTCACTTAATGTATATTTTTTAAGTACAAAGATCATTGTCATGATAAATCCTTTGAAGACACACAATTGATCATCAAATATGTTTTTTCAGATGAGATGTTGGTTTCTTACTATTAGAACCACATGTGAAGGAGGAGGAGTTGGTGGATTATGCATTCGAGGAGGGGCTTTTCAACAAATTTCGGCCAGCGTAAGGATTTTATCCATTTGCATTTGGAAGTTAGATAAAAAACTCACAACGTATCGAATTTTGAGCCTACTAGGTCTTTAGAAATCAAAGTTAATAATTTGATACAGAAATCTTCTAGCGATTCTGGGGCCCTAACCCTTGCTCCAATTGTCCACAGTTCAGGTCCTCTAGTTTCCGCTAGCCCAAGGCTCAAGGCCATTTGTGAGGGGATGTCAAACTCTTCTTGGGTTTGTCTAGCTTTGAGTTTGGTTTCCCTTTCATCCTTGAGATTAGAGGAATACATGCAATATATTATGACTTTCTAAGGGTTTTTAGAAGTTTCACAAGTTACGAAGTTCTCCAGTTTATTTTTTTTCATATCCTTCATATCAAGTGTCATTGGCCTTGCCCTCCTTGGCTGAATTGGTGAGGGAGATCCTTGCCGTGACTGTGAAGAAGGTCAAACTGATGTTGAGAATATTTGAATCCATTTGCAGTGTTAAAATTTAGAGACAAAAGGGTATTTAGAATTTTAACACTGTAAATGGATTTAATGACCCCTTTGTCTCTAAATTTTAACATTGCAGATAGATGCAGAGACCCATGTAGTGAAATGAAACACTTTAGTATCAAAATTGTAATTTTCCATTTCCGAAGTGACACAATTAAAAATTACTAACATAAATGACTAATTCATATACTTGTTGTGCTTATTATTTGGTCATATTTTTATTCTTAACTATACTAGTCATTTGCATTAATCCTTACTAATTTTGTCACTTATTATCTTGTCATATATTTTAGTCCTCAACTAAATTAGTCATTTTACTTAGTCACTTTTCGTTTGGTCACTTATTTTCTAGTCATATATTTTATCCCTAAACTAAATTAATCGTTTAAGTTAGTGATTTTTAGGTCAGTCACTTAAAATTGGTCAAATTTAGTAGTAATTCACTTGAAATAATTGTTGTGACTAACTTTTTTAATCACCTAGTCACTAATTTCATCATTTTCTACTAGTGTTCGTTTTGAAACTAGGAATTCTTAAGGAAATGATCACAAACTTAAAAATTAGATAAGTGTCACAAAACTAAGAAATTTTATTTCTCCATTGAAGTTGCAAATTCTTTGAAGCCTCAAACTTTATAAAATCATTTTATTCTATTATCAGTCAAGAAAGGTTATCTTTAACAAAGTAAATACTATTTATAACTAAGAATCTCTAACTCTAAAATTGTCATCCAAAAACTCTTAAGGAGTCAGTGATTCTTCCCATCCATTAACTTTACCTTTTTTAGAGTGTAATTAAAAAGTATATTAACCTTAAAAGATAAGGGGTGTCATCACGAGCTTGCTTACCATGATCATAGGGAAATACTAGACTAACATTACCAACACTAAATATCAATCTAGGGTGATGGCTTATTATTATTTTAATCTTAAGACAAGGAGTCTCATCACGAACCAACTTGTTCAGTTCAATTAGAACCAGTGAATGGAATTGTCACTTTCTGTTCACAAAACCAGGACAATGGCTTTTAGGTATTGCAAAAAATTGTCAAAAAGAAAGTAAAAAAAGAAAAAAGAAGCAAATGAAATACACATATACTTTTGAAATTATCTCTAAAGACCGCACTCTTAAATGGATGGGATTTTCAACCATTCATGGTTAAAAGGTAACCCTGCTGAGGCTATGAACGCTTGCTGGAAGAAATGGATCTACATATGAAAAATGAGTATATTAAAAGGCTATGTTGTAGAAGCCCCCTACTTTATCTTTACAACCGATTAAGGACTAATATAGACAAAAAGTGTTTTCATATATAAGAGGATTTAAAAGGAATTATGATGAAATGAGTTTTTATCTTTAGAGTAATTTTACTTATCTAAATATTTCGAAAATAGTTTTCCTTTCCTAAATTGTTTTTACTTAGTAAAGTTTTAAAAATTTCATTATTTTAAATCAGAGATAACTAGTTCTTCTAGTGAATTGCCAATTGTTATACTATTCAATAACCCCCCATTTACCTATGTATAAATCTCTTAGGAAATTATTATATAAATAAATGGGGACCCTTTAAAATTTAAAAACATAGGAAATTAAAACATTCTAGGGTTATAAAAGGACAAATTTGAACTTATTTGTGTAAACAAACCCAAATTTTATTAGGCTCGAACAACTCGAATGAGCCTGCCTTAAAGAAATCCCGACGTATCACATTTCACAAGTCTTAATGAAAAACCCCCCATTTTATCCATTCGCAATTTGTGACATGATAAAGTATAGCCCCCAAGAACAAAACATGGTTAAACCTTAAAAGGCTTAGATATTGTTAAAAATCTACTCTATATCGGAACCTTCCCGCATCGTAAAATTTATAGTGAACACGATATATGAAAACTTCGAGGACCATTCTGATTACGATATGCGATAAACCATACAAACCCGATATAATAATTAACGCAAGCTATAAATCTGCCACGTCCAGATGAATCACAAATTAGAAAAAGGAAGGCTCCTCCCTTCACTTCCAATCTTTCGATTGCGATAAAGATCTTTGTTAAAATGAACGACATTAATAAAATCATAAGAATAAATAACTGAAAGGAAAAGCACGCTTATTAAAACATCAGTCGGCCGCACTCGAATGCCACATCATTCACTTCGATTTCACAATAGCAAAAGGGCTTTGGTTATATCCATTCCCCTCTGCTCCAAAACCTCCAATGTGATATTGCAATTATCGCATCGCAGACTTCCAAAACCCAAATAACTCATATAATGATATCACTATCGCATATTTGGAAAACACATGGAAACAAGTTCTAAATACTATTTGAAATGTTTTTGAGATATGATCTATTAATGAGATAAAAAATGATCACGTGAAGCTATGATTTCAGCTATTAAATACTTCTAATGGTATTTATGATTTAAATCCCCAAGGTGATTTTATGGACTGTATATAGATATTTCAGATTTGTATGCATTTAAACTATGTTTTTCATCATTTCAAGCCATGTATGTTCAAACGCTTCTGCATTTCAACCCTATTTCTCTTCATTCCCCTATGTTTCAAATTGTAAATTAAATCCTTGAAGAAGTCGTGTAACAAGATGACCAAAGCAAGGAAAGGAAAGAAAGCCATGGAAACCTCACAATCAACAACTTCTGCTTCCAATATAATAGAAATTACCTCACCTTTCTCAGACACTACATGCATGAAAGACAATGGAACATCCTCATGGGAATCCATGTACCAATTGCTTGAAAGCGAAGGACCTAAGGTAATTCAAAGAGTGGCAACAACAGATATTGCTTCATCTTCTAAAGCCTCCAACTATGAAGCCACCAAATATTTTCTTGACAGGATTTGTACTTGACCCAAGAACCTTCCTTATAATGATATGGTAAAATGGATAATTGAGAACATCAGCATCATTGATAGGACATTCAGAAAAACAGTCATCGGATCCTTTACAACTGAATATTTGAAGAAAATGTTCCATATACCTGACCCATGGAAGGTGTACGACAAACATTTCCTTGAACATTTTGCAAGCAAGAATGAGGTAGAATCAGATCCAATTAAACAATGGAGATCCTACCTAAACAAATGCAAGCATGTGAAATCGGGTATGTACTATATATCTTCTCTCGACTCTCCCTATTCTTATGTCATAGCTATGATGTGTAGACTATTCGGGCACCCTAATCGAACTAATTTCTTAGTTGAATGGGTTCATCTTATTGAGGCAACAATCGATTCTTATATAATGGACTGAGGCACTATCCTTTCAAATATCGTTGCCTCCCAAATCTGAGAATTTAGGCAACATTGGTATGTTACTACGAGAATAGTTCCACCATTCTTTATGAGTGCATATATCATGGATGCAGTGTATTTCACTTCAAATTTCCCAACCATGGGATGGAAATGGACCATTCAAGATCCCACTCCCATCTATATATATCATAAAATCTTGTGGGAATCTAATTTCTATGCCCATTTCTATAAAATTTTACAAGGAGTCATGCTGCTAATTCACCAAGATGTTTTTGACAAAAGAGCCCCAAGATTGTCCGAAGAGGCCAAAATTGATTTAATACCAATAGGTAGGTGGTTTGGCGAAGAGCTATTTACCTACGTTAGAGTCTATGGAAGTCTAGAACCTCCTCATGTTCTCCCATTATATGTCCCTCATAAACTACCGGCTAGGAAGATTTCCTATCAAACTGTAGGGGATGGTCTGACAAAGACCCTAAAAGAAGCCAAGAAATCTCTTTGGCCTTCATTCCCTATCCAATGTGGTGTTTATGATCTACATTATTCCAGGCATGCTTCATTTGAAATTGATAATATTACATGTTCAATTCTTGCTACTATTCCTGGCAAATAATTTGATCCTAACAAAGTTGCAAATAATTTTACTGCCCAAGTAAAAATTAGGCAATTTAGTCATGAAGATGATGACTATGATGAATTATTTGCATCTGGCGAGGTATTTTCACAAGTAAAACATCTATCTATGTTGAAACTGAATCCAGAAGGGGTATCACAATTCCAACAATACAGAGAAATAAGACTACAGAATGTCCCTTCGGATCTGTTGAGGATTCCTCAACCGATTTCCCAAGAGGAGCAGGATCTAGAATAGGGTTTAGATCAAGATTCAGAAAAAGGTTTAGAGCAGAATTCATAAAATAATTCAAAGAATATTTCAGAACATAATTCAAAGTAGGACTTAGAACGATTTTCTAAGGATATTGAAGTGGAAGATAAATCCATAGAAATGCATATTGATTAAACACCCTGTAATAATCAACGGGATGAAGCCTAGAAATAGTTTGATCAACAGCTTAAAGGACAACAAGGGGAAGAAAATATTGAGATGGAGAAAACACTCAACACACCCCAGAACATTGGACAAAGCTCGTTTCCTGATAAGGCTTTTGATAAAGCTATCACTATAGAGGAAATTAAAATCATCCAAGCATTCCCTTCATCTGAAATTGTCCTAAAAGTGGAAGAAATCCCTCCTCTTGATATCTTTTATAGTCCCAAAGATCACATTGTGGTGAAAAGACAGAGAAAAAGGAGAAGAAGAGAGCCATCATTAGCAGTCATTCCTGGTGATATACTAATGGACATAGTATGGAAGGATACACAAACTGATCCTTCAGAGAATTTGACAAAGTTGTCACAGTTCGCAGGTGCCTATGCATCCGCTACTATTGCTAAAGCAATGGAAGTTCGACAACTGGTCAGGGAAAAAGAAGAGAGAATTCAACAATTAGATTAGCTATTGGTAGAGGAAATACATAGTATTTATCATCAAGTAAAGACACAATTGTCTCAACTCTAGCAGAGCTTTGATCAATTAAAGCTCCAACATCAGGCAGAGACTAGTACTAAGGATGCCCAAATTCGACAGCTCCAGTTTTCACTTAACCAGTTGAAGGAAAATCCTAAAGTAGATGACTTTATAAAATAAGCATTGGAGCTAAGCAATATATTACCAAATAAGAAAGCAATGTTTTGTCAAAATTTATCTATCATCAATCCACTATGTGTTAAAAGTGATTCACTAATGATTCAATCATTTGATCTCAAGGTGACTTTCAATGACACTGTTGATATAATCTCAGGATTTATAACATGGAATGATACACCAAAAGGTAGAGAAATAGATCTTCCTAGAACAGAGGAATCTCACAAGGAAATTCTCTTTACTGATTGGGACATTCAGTGAAATAGGAAAAAGGAGTAGTCTCCAGGGCAACCAATGTTGCCAATAACATCACTGAAACTATCAATGAGAACCTATTGTTGACAGTGATGGACCTGCCAACATTCAGGTGATCACCCGAGTATGATGTCCCAACTATACCTCACACCATTTGGTGTGGGATTCCCATCTAGTATGATGTCCCAATTCCCATTGTCTTAAGGGTTTGCCTCAACTCTTGCTTGTCAGCACAGGAGTGTGGTTTTCTTTATCTTGAAGAAGTGAGGTTCGCGTGCCTGGTGAGTGTAAGTTTAATTGCATCAATGGTTCTTTCACTATGAGGGGAAAAAGGTGAAGGTGAGTTCCAGGTGTTATAGCACCATTTACCACCCTTGGTATTTGTGATGCTTGGTTTATGGCCTAGGGCAACCCCTCCTTCCAGACATGGTCCAAATATTTTAAAAACAATGTTTTATTCCCTGTACGCTACTTTTCCTTGAGATAAAAGCGTGTACATGCAGGTTAGTCAATAACCAACCTACGTATATGTGTTAAAACACTTACAAAAAATAAATTTGCTTAACTATGGGTGGAGTTCACAGTTTTTACCTGTTGATTACCTCCTATTGCCTGTGGCCCAATTGCTTCCCATCTAAAAAACTAATTGGGAGGAGTATAAATAGAAGTCTATGGGAAGGCCTTAAGGAGGAGAAGAGATAGAGTTATTATATTGAGATTATCTCCGACTGAGTCTAAAGTATCCCTGTGCTTGAAGACTTTCCCAAGTTTCAGGAAACCCTTGTTTCCTTGATTGTTGATATTCTCCCTCTTGCTTGAGACAACATGGTATTGGCTATGGAAGGAGGTTATTGAAGACTGAGACTAGATGAATCTAGAGGATGGTTCTGCTTGGAGCCAGAAGAAGAAGACTCAGGTGAATTCTCTCCATGTTAGTTATAGCTTTCTACAATAAAAAGAAGTGTTGTCTTGTTTCTGAGATTAACTTTGTTTATGCATGAGATACTGTTGTAATTCATATATGAATATTATTTTGATGTATAACTAATTATTTTCTTATAAGATATAAAGTTAGTTTCATTAAAATGCTTCATCTATATACTACTATGTATGTTCGAACTGAATAATTTTCAGGTTTGGAGAACATCAGGAGTTGTAGAGGGTCTAAACCCTATGGGATGTACCCGAATGAAGGACATTCAGGTATAGTCGCTCTAAGATAGTTTGTTTATTTAAGAATTTTGCCTGATTTGTATGATTTTTTCTTACTATAGTTTGCTCTTGCTCTATTGGCATTCCAACCCGAAGCCCTAGGGTACTTATTCCTATAACACCAGGTTGAAAGGGATCAGTCCCAACTCGGCTAGGAACACACAACACAAAGGACATACACAGTGTCTTGAGGAGCAGTCCACTTAGGTGCGCCAGTCACAACATACAAGGTAAGATAACACATACTGCACTCATGGATCAGTCTAAGACGAGTGTAATGGTTGTTACAACAAGGTTCATGTGAATGGCCTTTCTGATGTCCAGCCGAGCAGTCGACATGGACATGACAACATTAATAGCATATACAACACATTTCCATTAATAGATTATGCATTACAACAAATGAATCATTTCATATGTAGAACACATGGTTAAAGAAACATGCATTACAAGTGTTAAAGATCAGTCTTACAACAAATACAATACATGTGTGAAAACATGTTGGCCTATTGATAGGCTTTTTAATTAAGTGAAAGTTCCAAGACACATCGTTACACCATACATCACTAACCCCATTAGTGGGGCGTTGGAGCCACTACTTACTCCTCAAAGAAAATATTATAGACTCTCATGGCTATGTGGGAGGAGCTGAGGTGAAAAAGTTTTTCATATACAAATGAGGGGGGTATTTATAGCCAAGGGTGAAACTCACCCTCTTGGCTGTTTGACTACCCTCATGACCGTTCGACTTGCATGACTTTTGAACTTACATGAATCTATGTTCAACAAGTGGGTCTCATCCATGTTGCGTCACATTGATTGACAACAAGCCCATAGTATAGATGTGGGAAACATGAATCATGACTTGACTCGACATGACTTGACATGACAATGTTGGTACATTTGTTCTGCTGTTGGAGTGTATGTCAAGCTAGAGTGTTCCTGAGTGATTGATGTCTTCATGGTGTATCATAGCTTCACCTCCACATGGCAAAGTGCACAGAGTCTTTGATGGTCCTTGGTTCACTTAATGAAGCTTTAGCATGTTGTTCCTTGCTTTCATGCTGGAAGGCTTGACAGGCTCACTTGTTCATGAAGGTGCTTGTTCTTCATGTTCGTCTGCTTCGCATGCTTTGTTCGTTTGTCTATTGGTGAATGTGTCCATTTGCATGTGCTCCATTTGTTCATCTCGTTCATCATATTGACATGTTTTCTCGTGTACCTATACCTGTAGTCACTCATGACGAGATGACATCAAATCCAAAACCTCCTAGTCTACCATGACACATGATCATTCAGATGTGGGTGATTGGGAGAGGCAGGAGGGTTGTGATGCTAGATGATGTCTCTGGGTAACCACTGATGGAAAATGTGAAAGATTCACTAAGGGATGGAGATAGACAATTTGAGTTGATAGTGACTGCGTGCAAGGTCTGGCTTGGTTGGGAGTCAAAATTGTGCAAATTTTGGGAGGAACAGTCCAAGCTACAGGAGGGAAAGGTAGGCATGCTCTACGCATTTTCTAGAATGAATAGTCAATAGGGGTTGGATAGCTAGATTTGCACAATTTTCCAGAGGAACCGGTCGGGTAGCATGAAGGGTTAGAAGGCAGGGATTGCGTAGTTTTTCTGGGGAACTGCCTGGGAGACTAGCAACTAGAACTGCAGAATTCCCAGAGGGAACTTCTAGTTGGCTACTGGGGTCACAGGGAGTCGGACTTGCGTAATTCCCAGAGAGAACTTATAGTTGGCTGTTGGGGTCACTGATAGCAAGACATGCATAATTCCCAGAGGGAATTACCAGTTGGCTACTAGGGTCACTAGTAGCAGAAACTGCTCATGTCCTAGAGGGAACAAGCAATTTGCTGGTGGGAGCCGCTAGCTGAGAAAACTACACTAAGACAAGAAGGCCGACCTACTGATCATCTCTGCAAAATTTTTGAGCTAATATGACTCATAGGCAACAGGATGCCTGCTCATGAGCATTGCGCAATTTTTGAGATGAACAACAAGTTGACTATTCGGGTGGCCAGCATCAGTGCTTCTTGAGTTGCTTGCGGGTAGCATTGCTTGAAGGAACTAGCTTGGTGCTTTTGCACTATTTTGGTTAATAGTCGATTAAGTTGAAAGCAGGGTGATGGTCTAGATGTCACTGAGTAGTCTGGTCGTGAGAACTTTAGAAAAAATGACTAAGTGTGTGAACAATAGAAACATGCATAGGTGATCATACGAACACACACTCACATGACTTGATGAAGAAACGACCCAACTATCCAGACACACATGTTCAACATGATTGACCGACTGTGTAAGAGATAAGCGCGAAACTCATGAATGATTTTTCATGATCGAGACGACGCTTGCATGACAGTGAATGTGACTTCGTTTGTGAGTGTGACAGATGCTTTCATGGCGAACACAACAAACACATACGAAGCAAAGACATTGAGAATAACTAGAACACAGTTGCAATCATGACTTAGACATCAACATGTGGAGACTTGAGTGCAATAGACAAGAAAGTAGAATTTAAAGACTCACACGAGCTCATAGAGTGAACCCAGGTGTGTGTAGTCATCAAGTGAAACTCTTTAAGGGAGGCTTTAAAATTGGTGCAGGCCAAAATTTTGAAGGGTGTCTATAGCCGCTACAACACTTGGCGACACACTGGTAGAACTTCATCTTTTTTGTTTCAGTTTATGCTAGCACAGGGCCTTGGTCTTTCAGGGAGTATTGAATCGTTGTGCAGGCTACCTCAGTTTCCCCACTTACCCCATGGACATGCACAGCTCACCCTTTTCCGACTCATTCAAACATAATCAAAAGTTCAGTCTAGATCTCAATGTTTTGAATCCGAGAAGGGTAGTTTAGGTTGTGAGTTGAAGATTTTCATAGTTATAAGTTTTCATCTCTGGTGTTGCTCTGCTACCAACAGAACTAGACAGTACCTCGGTGGTGTCACGCAGGAATGCACACATTACTCCACTACCAGCGAGCCTGGTCAATACCTCGGTGGAGTTGCATGCTTCACCTCTATGCGTAGGAAACCATTCTCTTCTTTTGCCTTTGTATTTTTAAATAGAAATGCACATAGGCACTTATTTATTTTTGGGGCAGAAGAGGGATCCCAACTTATTGAGAGTAGAAGAGGTTGTTCCTTCAGAGAAGCATGTAGGACCTCTGACATAGTTTTTCTCGTTTAGATATTTCCCCTACTCCATTTCTACTAATTAGATTAGCTTCAACACATAGAACAGAAGGTTGAATACATGCATGGGGTTTCCGAGTGTGGACACAGGTTCATGGCTAGACCAAATCTTCCCTTATAGATGGTTTGTACTTTCCATCAGGACTTCATCAGCCAAATATTGTAACAGAACACAGAGAAAATGGACACAAGACTGGCCAAGTGTTGTAGTGTCACAAGTCTCTTCAAATTTCAGCGACATACTCTATTCAAAAGCCAGAACATAGTAGTTGGAAGCACTTATTTCCGGAAACAAAAATAGTAATATATCAAACAAATGAAATGCACATGAACAAAAAATAGTAAGCAGAATAAAACAAAGAAAAATAAAATATAATAGACAAAACAAACTAATTGAAGTAGAAAGCAGACTATGTACAAGGCATGAGCGTGGCTTGACCTACTGAAACTAGTGTTTGAGGACTTAGCCTTTGACAGGAATATTGTCAATCCTCCCATCAAGTGATTGCAAATGATATGTGTGTGAGGCAAGTTTCTCGTGGACTAGTGCCAGTCCACCAGGCTCCGCTACCAGAACCTAGTGGCATTCTAGAAGACCTTCAAGTGAAGACAACATTATTGTCTCAGGTACTGTGTGCCACATGGGCTCGGATGATGGCACTGGATAATTGTTTTTACTCTGGGAAGGGTTCATGTTTCTGAAGTCAATGTGTAAGTAGATCTTCCCAAATTTATTATGTGGAGGATTTAAATTAGAAAACCAAGTGTGATGGTGAACTTTGAAAGTAATCTACAAACTTAAAATGTTATTCAATCTATTCGATGAAAGGAGTACAGAAAAAATGTATGTGTTACCTGTTCTTTGATGTAATGGCTTGTCTTCTCCTTTACCTTGAATCGCATGTTGGATTGTTCGCATGTAGTGGGTACTCAAGTCATCATCTATTCGTGTAGGCCCATCTTGGTATTATTCGATCAAGCAACCAATGATTGGTTGTTGCTGTAGTGTGTAACTTGTACCGAGATTAGTTGTCGTCGGATCATGATGGATTCCCAAGTTGCTCTGTTCGTTCATAGTTTTGTTTCTTTCATGTATTTAGCATGAGTGCTTTAGCATCATTGTTTGTGACTTCAAACTTCAAATAGCTTGAAATCATGCATTGTTCATTTTTTGGATGACTAAGATGCACTCAGTCCTTGAGTCATCATGTGTTCCTAATTTATCAAGACTCATGGTCCACAACTTGTTTGTACGTGGACCATTTTCCATGCTGGTACTGCTACTACTACGACTATTGCTACTACTACTAATAACAGAAAAACAAATTGTACAAGTTTCATTAGGAAGGAGTCCCAACTGCTTGTCTGATGATGTTGAAGTAGGTCACGTAGGATAACACTCGAATGTCTTTTCTAGGAGGAAGTTGCCAAACATTAGTTCTACGAAGGCCAATGGTTCATTCCCATCATCAAGGGGAGTGACATTGTGTTTCATATATCTCTTGGATAACACCCAGCTTTGGTTGCATCTACGCTTGTATGGAAGCCATAGGTGAGATAAGTCCATAGCAAAGTATCCATCTAGCTTGCTGGACCAGTCTCTGCTAAGCAGCAGACCATATGCTTCCGGTATGTCCACAACAACTATGTTGATGCTAGTGGACTCGACTCTCATGAGATAGTTGGATGATTACATCTCATAGTTCACCAATGGTTGGTACTAATGTTATATCAAGTTGGATTATTCTCACAGATGTTTCGCTCCATCATCTATTGATCTTCTTAGCAATGGAGAGTGGCATGACATTGGTTGCTACACCAGAATCAACCAAATAGTTGTGGACATTGTACTTAAAAAGTTTGAATGAACGCAAGAATGAGGGGCAAGATAAGTTTTCTTCTTCCATCTAGAGTGTCTTAAGTACAGTGGATAGCGATCCGAGAGGTGTGCATGCTCCCTTGCAGGTAGAAGTTGCGTTGCCCATTTATGTTTGTCCCAATGCGTGCAGCAGGATATCTCGCTGGCTTTGTTCTTTGTCTAACTCAAACAAACTGATGTTCACTCGAGTTTTCTTCATGTCATCGACTATGTTGTAATCCAGAGGTGGTAGACTCAACAAGGTTTCCCAGGTGGAATGAATGCTCGTGTTGTCTGCCAGATTGTTCTACAACTTACTGCCCATAGATGTTTTCTTATCCATTGCTATCTTCCTAGACTTGCTTTGTGTTTTTTTCTTTTAGGCATCTGGTGGATCGGCCTTCTTTATCAGCCATCTCACTTTCTCTTACATCTCCTTAAGTATCGGGGGAGCCCCTTTACTCCTAATATTGTAACGATCATTTTTCTTTTTGGGCTAGTTCACAGTGTTCATCTTCGAGACTACTTGCAAGCATTGATATGTGTTCATGACATGCCCAAAACTTGGTGCTTCATCAGGTGAAACCTCTTCATTATCATCTGTGTCTTCTGGTTTCTCTTGTACATCACCATCCACATCAAGTGTATGAGTAGAGATAGAGGCAACAACTTGCTTCCAATCTCAACAAGACTTCTCGGGATGAAATTCTTCATGGAAGGAACAATACTTAGGATCAACGCATTTATCGAGTTTGAACATAGGCTTTTGTGAAAATTTGGAACTGACCTAGCTATTACTTGATCAATCAGTTGATGAATTGCTTGCCTGTCTCTGCCTGGGCGGATGACTGCTTGCGAATGTGTCTGTCTTTCATTTCTTGAGTTCAGACATTTCGATGGTCAAGTTCTTCACGAAGTGAGTGAGGCTTTCAATATCAGTTGATTCCTTGTCTCTACCCTTTCTCTCCATTCCTTGGGGAAATCTGCTTACATCCTTGGAGTCTTTCATTGATCCGTCATCCTTGATGACTCCAATGGCGTGCAAGTCTTTCTCAACAACAATAGCCTCTTCAAATATTTCTAACAATGTTAGCTTCGCATCCCACTTGATGAACTGTGCAATGGTGGTTGGCAATGCAGATGTGTAATAGACGATAGTGATAGAATCATGAGCTTTGGTGTCTCCTGCAAACTTGTTCTTGATACATGTAAACCTATTATTGAAATATTTCACTTTCTCTTTTCCCTCCATATTGAGGCTTCCCAATTCTTTGAGTAGCATGGCTGGGGTCTTGTCATCAACAAAATTTTCAACAAACATACATTTGAGAGAACTCCAGCTCTGTATAGAGTTGGGTGGAAGGTTGTGATACCAAGCAGCTGCCCGACCATCCAAGGGACATGGAAACAATCTACATGCTATGTCTTTGTAATGTACCTTCCTTAAGGAACAGTGGCCTAACAAACTTCTTCAACCAACTTTTTAGTAGTTCAACCTTCGACTACAAGGCCCATGGTTCTATTTATCTACTGCATGGCCTTCAACTTTCTCTGCACCAACTGTATCAACTGACTTGCTTCATCCACCAAGTATGCGTCCTTGAACATATGATGGACTCCTTCTGAAACATCTCATCAATCTCACTCTGGATGAGATTACCCTCCTATAATCTAGCGAACCTTTGCATTGGTGCTAAGGGTTGCACTATAGATTTGATCTCATCGAACTTCCTCTACTTTTCGCTGATATCTATTTTGATTTTATGCAAAGTTGGATCCTCCTGGAGCGAGGTCCACAATTCCATGGCTTGTTCAAACAACTCGGTGCAACCCTTGACTACAATTTCTAATGTATTCATCTCTTCTTTAATAGAAACCTCACATTGCTCTCTGACTTTGGGAGGAGTGGTTGGTTTTAGCTTAAGTTGGATCTTAAATATCTATAGTTGTAGCTCAAAACGAACCATACTAATTTCCTCCTTCGACGCTTTCATTGCAGAAGCTAACTTCTGAACCTTTTCTATGGAGGCCGCTTCTTCTGGAATCTGGAGCTTGGGAAGGTCACTATATTCCTATGCTATTGCTACTTCTAGTTGCTAACTACATTTAATAACTTCTCCATATTCCCTAAACTTTGAGCTCATTTGATACTCCTTGATGTAGCTAATGCGGTGTCTAAATAGGGAGCATCACAAGGTTCAAACTCATTTCCTTCAGATGTAATAGGCACACCCTATCCTATGATGTCTCTACATATAATGACCCCTCTAGTAACTGCACTTTGTGGAGGTCTATGGCAAGATCTTCTACTAAGGCTGACCCACTCGCTTGTTTCAAGTTCATTTTCTTTAGGGTCACCTATCCAATGCTCGCTTTAATGATGCCTGTCTGGACCTACAATTCCCTCAAGCGCTGTTGCACCTTGTCCAGTGTTTGGTGGTATTGTTCTTCAACATGGCCCTAAATATTCTTCTTTGCATCACAAACCACATCACCAATTTCATATAGGTCCCCCTCCGTGAGGACCAAAGTTGTCGCTCTCATGGACTTATCACATTTTTGCTTCTTGCGCGACCATGTAGAACTCTACTTCTACATCTTTTTGACAATTAATGACGACTCCAAGCTTGCGCCCCCTTCCTCTTCACCCTCTGTTTCAGCCTCTACATTGGTGCACTCTGTGTCAAACTCGCAAGGTCAATGGTGGCCTGCAACATGGTGGCAGTTTTCTCCTTGGGTTCTTTTGTCTCTTTGGCAGAGACCTTCTATTTTGTTTCTTCTTTCTCCTTTCTAGGTTCCTCCTTCTGTTGCATGACCTTTTCCTTTACCGTGATCCTTTACCATGATCATTTCCTTCATGGAATCCTTCACTGCTTCCTTCTTCTTTTCTTTTGTTATCGTCGTCACAGCTGTGGTTTTCTCTGTTGACTCTTTAACAACCTTACTTCTCCCTGCACCCGCATCAGATGGGGTGAGCCAGTCGCTTGACCATTTACTCACGACCCCCATAATGTCATCTTCGGTGACCAAGTACGGCAACTTGTGCCATGTGTGTGTGACATCTTTCTTCACCCGGATATGTAGATTATGAAAATATGCCTTGAAGTCAACAACATTGGCATACTTTGTGTGCAAACTTGGTGATAAACATGGCTGCTGGTTAATCACCATTCTCAACTCCGATTCAAACAAGAGCCAAAATATTTTAGTCTCGATGACACGCTCAGGGTCCTTAGTCACCCACAGTGAGGAAAACTTCACTACCTCAGGTAGTTCTGGATCATGCTACAGGAATTGTCTTTCCTTTGGCATCCTCCATGCCACCAACGCGATCAGCAAAAGAATCCACACATAGTGGAACGCCTTGTCATCATCCTGGGCCTCTCTGCAATCCTCCAAAAGTTCATGACATAAGTACTGAGCCCAATTGTATTGGACTCCTTTGGCACACTGTAGAGCCAAAGATACTACTAGTGCTGACACTTCATCAGCACAACACTTCCTCATGATTTTCCCAACCAAGATTTGTGCAGCAAACTACATTGCGCCATCTGAGATGGAGTTGATTGCATAACCACATGACTTCTTCACCACCATGAATTTGCTCTTCATCTGATCTGCCAACTTCTTCTCCTGCAAGTTTCCTACGAAAGCCTCTCTAAGGTATATTCCTTGATACATCAAGAGTGTTATCTGGTGGATCAGCATATCATTGATAGGGATGGGCCCCCCCAAGAAAAGGTACCCATCATGAACCAGCATCAGTAGTTGATGCACACGGATAGATTAATGGTGTTATGGCTAAAATATGGCACCCATAACATGTTTAACAACCCCATGCACCCAACTCTCACCACCCATTTCATTGGCTCAAGCTGCGTGACATTCGATTCTTCATAATATACTTTCTTCAGGTACTTTCTCAGTTGTAGTTGTGGGAACTTCATGCGATCCCCCGAGTTCCAGTCTTCCATCTTCAAGTATGGTATTCAGGCCAGTAGATTGCCCTCAAAAGGTACATTTTCTAGCAACAGTGGTGTGGAGACCATGAACTTCACTAAATCCGGGTCTTTAGGAACCTTGGCTATAGATTTCCTTGGCGGGGTATAAGGTGGTAGCTGAGTTATCGACTCAGCTTCCTCTGCATCAATCTCCTCAACTCCCATTGTCAGCTCTTATTCATCTAAATCTACAGGTTCCATCGGTTGCCTTGTTCTATCCATCTTCTTGTTTTGTTTGATCCCTGTTGGATTTTTGCATGGTGATTTCCACACCAGTGCTCGCTGGGGCTTCTTCTGCTTCTTTTCTCCAACTGTGGAAGCAGATGGTTTAGGTCTTGGTGACCTAGGTGTTGCTGTAGGCACAGGTCCGCCCGACTCCAGATCAGGTCAGGTTGCAGTCATTCTCTCAAAGAATCTTTTGCACTGTTAATCAGTTAAATTTGTGAATCTTGTCTATGAGATATTCTCTTTAAGTATTTCCCACTCTTTTGTAGACATACATAAATTATTGTGGCACAAGTTAAAGGAAAAAATGTCAAGGAAAAGTATGACGAAGAAAAGTGTTCAAATGTGGAGCGAGATGTTGTATTTATAGCCCAATTTGAATTAAAATCCATCCGTTCCCTCCAAATCCCTATCACTAATGCACTGCTGGTAGAAGATTTCCAAATATAACCACCTTAAATTCTCCCCCCTCACTCCCTTTACAGGAAAAATCACCATCCAATCAGCTATAGTGCTCCCAACGGTCACTTTTTGGCTAGGTTGCACAAGACCCACCAATCTAGCATAGCTCCTTCATTGTAGCTCTCGTCTATGCCTACCCTCGACTCATCGCGCATCCCATTGACTACACCAACCTATCCTTCAGGTAGTGTATTTTATAGTCCCACACTCCCTTGCAACTGTTTGGAGCACTAAGACTATCCCGCATTCATATTAGAGCAACTGGTATGCACACATCCCAATCATTCTGTTTTGCATTACAAATCTTCATTAAGGCATTCTCTAGGATTTTGTTAAAGGCTTCCACTATTCCATTCACTTGAGGATGATACAGCATGCTCTTCCAATGATACATCTGGAATTCTTCTAGCAAGGCAACAATTGTTTCATTCAAGAAATGCAAACCCCTATCTCTCATCAACATTTTAGGGCACCCAAACTGAGATAAAATGTATTCAAAAATTAACTTCGTAGTTGTAGCCACACTACAATCCTTCACGGGTTAGGCCTTAGCCCATCTAGTCAAGTATTTAATCGCATAAATGATGTATCTTTCTCTGGTCTTCTTTCCTAGTGGCTGAATTGGTCCTACGAAGTCTATTTCCAACTTACCAAATGCTAGTAATGACACCTACGAGTTCAAGGGAAATTCATCCTATCATGACAGCCTCCTCGTTCTCTAACAGACATCGCATGCCTTGCAATAATCCTTGAAATCCTTATGCAAATTCGGCCACCATAATCTTACTCGTAGGATTTTCTGTGCAGTTGCTCTTCCCGCATAATGTCCTCCTGCAACTCCTCCATGTGCTTCAGCGGGGATAATTTTTTGTTCATACTCCGAGATGTACCTACGCAATATTTCATCGGATCCATTTTATATAAGTGTCCAAGAATAACAAAGAAGTTTGCCGCCTTGACCACCAATTCTTTCTTTTGTTGTGTTGCATTTTCTTCAGGAGATGTACCCGTAGAAAAGAACTGAATTATGTCTCCAAAGTGCTCATCTGTGACGTGTACAACAAAGAGTTGCGCATCAAGCAATCCCTCATCCATATTTGTAGGTTTGTAACCATTCTCAATCTACGAGAGGTGATCTGGTCCAACATTCAGTCTTCCTAGCTTCACAATTTCTTCAAAGCCATATTCTTCAAAGAGCAGCAACCATCTACAAATTTTCTCCCCCAACACAAACTTGCTGACCAGGTACTTCAAAGTAGAATGGTTTGTGTACATTTTGAATTGTGTGCCCAACAAATAGTGCCTAAACTTATGGAGCACATACACCATTGCTAATCCTTTGCACTCTATGGTTGAATAATTATTTTATGCCTTAGATAAATTTCTTCTCGCAAACTATATCAGATGGTCAATATCACCTTTGCCTGGGTCGGTTAGCACATCTCCTAATGCTATGCGGGATGCTTCTACATGTACGTGGAATTCCTTCTTCTTGTCAGGGAACACTAGAATAGGCATTGTGACCATTTTTTTCTTCAAGACATCTAAAATCTTCTGGCAATCATTGTCCTAGCAAAACATGACATCCTTCTTCAGTAATATCTCCATGGGTGTAGTGATCTGTGCATATGCTTTGATGAATTTCCTATAATATCTGGTATGGCTCAATGTCGCGTGTAACTATTTGACATTACCCAGCCGCTCCAAATTGATAATTACTATGATTTTGGTCTGTGGTTACCCTGGCATTGCCTCTTTTCGGTCTGAGGTCAATCTAGGTGTTAACAAAACTAGTGAGTTTAGTTGGATTGACAATATCCTTAGCTATCCAGTGTACTATGCCACAAAGGAAGACTTTGAAGATCGATCAGCATATATCCAAACTATTGCACATGTTGCATCAAAATATGGTAAGAATATATGCTGGCATGTGAAATGAGACCTGATTTTATTTCTTGCTTATGCATGTTAGTATCATGGGAATGTTCATAGTCATTTTTGCATTTCATGTAATTTATAGCAATATTGTTGTTAATATACTATTAGGCTTTATTGTTAATTTACTAGCTTTGATTGATTTTGATTTGCTCGTATAAAATACTTATAGTGAACGCAGACAAACTTTTAGTAAAGATGGTACTATAAGACTATGTGGCCCAAAAACGAATTTGAAAGATTTGAAGAGTTTTAATTACGATTAATAATGAATCATTCTAGGTAAATTTTCCATACTCCCATGCACTAAATTATGGCATTGTCCTTTGCGCCATTCTTAAGTGTTGATTCTCATTTTACACATTCCAATAAGGGTTTTTGATCTTAGTGTAACCGCCAGGAATGGAGTATGTTATTTTTTTCGCTTATAAGGAATTTCATTTGCAATATGTCAACAATCATAGCTATAGAATTTGCATGAAAACACAACTAGATCAACATAAAGTCAAGCAAGAGTGCATATATTTACTTCTTGCTCTAGCTCGCTACTTCTAAGTTAAATATAGATTATGATTTTAAGTTATGGATCAGCTCTAAGTTGAAGTTTTCAATAACAGGTATTTACAAGATAATATCTCCCTTGGGAGACTTAGTACATGTAGGGGTGTGTTTGATGAAGGAGAAATTTGGCTTCAAGTTCACAACAAGGGTGCAACCATTGAGAATTGCAAACTGGGATACAAAGGATTAAATAAATTTCTCTGTGAGTGGAAGGAAAGTAAACAACCAATTTATTTTGATCACAATTTCCATTTTGCATCTACTTTTTTATATGCTCAGGCAATTATTGATTATGGACTGTTGCTATTCTTCTGAAAAAATGACACCTTCCGTAAATATGAGAGGATATCAAGTAAGACATTTTATCACAAGTTTTCAACTACTGCAAACTTTCCTAGAAAATTTATCGAGAAAGAATTTTGGCATGAGACAACTTCTGGAAAGACATCAACTGTTGAATATGCATGTGATATTGAAGGAAGTTCCTTCTCATAATCAATAAGTGATCCACTAGGAACCAACAAATCGATTTTAAAGGTAATGTTTCCTGCGTACAGTTGGGTTGATATTTTCCATCTGTTATCTAAGTGTTGTTTTTTGTATAGGGCCATGATTAAATCCTTTACTTTCCTATGGCACATTCTAACATACTTCCCAAACATATATCCACAACCTGGAAATACACCTGAACTCTATATTGCACCTTCTCGAAACTCCTATTCCAGTATTATTAATATTTTTTATCATACATACTCTAGTGTACAAAATAAATATTTATGGAGAAGCTAATAGAAATTTGATACTTGTGGTACAAGGTGTCACTAATCCCATGCTATACATTCCCTAGAATAGTGCTTTGCCCCTTGCTAGCCAGATCCCCCACAAAACAAAGTAATGCCAAGCCTTTTGACTCACAATAAGATTGTCACAACAGCAATGTTCAGAACACTTCCCCAAGAAATCCTTATCCCATTGATTTTTTCATGACTAGCCAATTGTGATATTTCTTTCCAAACTAAATTAACTAAAGGGGAAAGGACAAAAAATGATCCACTGTTTCAATAACAAACACAAAACCCTTTGAAAATGTACTTCATGTGATTCCAAGCTATCAAAACTTAGCACAACACAGATACTACCATAAGTGGACTTTGAAAGGAATTGAGTGATTTTAGTATATTAATTGATGCATACATCATAATCTTCCAATACACTCTTTTTTAACCAACCTTTCATTTAATGAGAGAAATGGGTACACCTACAAAAAGAAGATTTCCTGTCACTGTTGGTGTGTTGTGTTTTCACCAGCACTGCCCTAGAATGAATGGCTGGAAAAAGTCATAAAGTCCAAATAAAATAAGTAAGTGTTGACCCGCTAAGATTCACTCTGGTTCAAGTCCCTGATAATCTATATTTTTTATCAAGGCTAATAACACAATTGTAGTCTAGTTTACATTAAGGAAAATGCATGGTATGGTTAGCGTGCCCATAAACCTTTCCTTGTCATCAATAATGATGCATACAAGAGTTCATTCCATGTGTCTGGAACTCCAGGTAAGCACCAGTGGCTACAATGTTGATACTTTTTTGGAGTCAGTTGGTCAATTTTAGAAAGGTATTTCTTGCCGTAAATGGAAGGATGAGCATCCTTGTGGTAATCTGTGATTCTAGTGATGTTCTGGTAGGATACAAGTGTCTTTATCTCCTTCATCACAGACTCCAGTACATCCATCATTGCTGGGTATTTTGTGATATAACTCTCGTTGAAAATTGGCTGAGATTCTTTGTGGAACTTCCCACATGAATTACATTTCCCTCCACTACATTGTATATATTTAATCAAAAAATTACGTTCATATGATCTTAATAGAGGTCACCATGACTTATATTACAAAATTCTACATAGATTACTAGATTTAATGGCCACCCTAAAGTTTTCAGTGTAACATTTGGGTTGTTACCTAAAATGAGAGGCTAAGTATCCCAGAAAGAAAACTTGTGTTTTTCTTGAATCAATGTTGTTATATAACCAATGACCCCACATCCTAATAGCCTTCATGAATGCTTCAAGCCCATCCAACAATGGATAGACATTGTTCCCTTCTTGATAATAGTCCTTCATGTTATAGGTTCAATAGAACCATGATATAAAAATCAATCTCAAATGGTCTAGAGAAAGTAATAATCAAATTAAAAAAACTATGCCACTAAGACCTTGGCTCTCACTACATATGTGTTATGGCGAAAAGAATAAGAGGACAAATACCCTCGAGAATTTTTTCCATGGCTCCACCAATGTCGTGTATTGAAAATAATGAGATTTTCTTTCTCGTACTTGGGGGAAAAACTATCCATCACATTCAATGTGAGGATCTCTTTCATGCTACCATTCCCAGAAGGAATTTTCCCTTCTTGAAATAAGAAAGGTGCCCTCACAAATTCCACACTGCAATTGTGGTCCGACAACAAACACAATAACTTCACATTGTAAAATACGAATAACATCCAACAAAACCAAAATAAGACCTGCAATTTTGAAGTATTCAATAGACAGACCTTAAGAATGTAGAAGTTACACAACTTACCTCAAATCTAAATCCATAAAATCCTTGTGTCTTGAAATCATGTCTCAATTTTGATGTATAATTTATATCAGGTCAATATACATATACACATAGGTATACAAATGACATGGGAGACCTAATTAAATGTTGAGAAATAGGCTTCAACCTTATTTTGTGAAGTCATCCAAAAGAAACCTTAGCTTGTGAATAAAAAAATTCCCTAAGTTAGACCTTTAACAATAATATGGCCATGATTCAATCTAAACTAAACATTTTTTAAGATTATTGGATCTAATGTTTTGTGATTTGTAAGTTCAAAATTTGTTGAGCATTTATAGGATAAATATTTATGCAATTAGTAAATATAAAAACTTGGATGATGATGAACAAGATTGTTGTAATGAGGAGTAAGATCCACACATCATAGACATTTCTAGATATTACTAGAGGCATTGTAATTGGAATGGTAAGAACTTTCTTCCTTTTTCACCCTAGGCATTGTACCTTCCCTTCTTGGCAACTCCATTGGAATTTTCTGCTTGAGGACGTGCATAGCCCATGCCTTGATAGTGCTATGAGAATGACTGGCTCGAGTCTTCTTGAGCTGCTCACATCACCTCTCTTGTTCGTTTACCCTGACCAAATCTGATCGCTTCATCATCTTTTCCTAATTCGAACTATCTATTTGACATTGTAACAAGGGGGATACAACCTTGTACCTTTCTAGTCTGTTAACACACAACCATATCCTTTGAAAACTATGAAATCAATTCCACGACCTCCATACCCTCTCCAATATCACGTGAAAGTGAATGAAGAATAAAATCAATAACATGATCCACCTCAGTTATTTTCACCTTATTATGATTATTGTCCTTTATTAGGCTACAAAGTAATTTTAGTATTTTGTTCCTAATCAATGGCTTATTTAGTCCCAGAAGGTGAACTAAAATATGAATGTAACCTTCTACTCCTATCCATTGTCTGTGTGTTTCTTTCTCCTCGCTTAACCTTAGTAAATCATTAAGAGCATACAACAGAGTCTACTCCTCATTAGAATCCAGATTAGGTTTCAATGGAGCTATTGTGACCATTGTATTTCTATCCTTCTACTCTTCTATATACCTTTAGAGTATGATATTTGGTCTGAGCTCTTTACTGATGAGCACCTGATTAGTCATGGGACAAATAGTGTGCCCCTCTGCAATCCATCTTTTAATAAAACTTCTATCAATTTTTTGAAAAGAAGATATATCCACAGGATCTTCCATTACCTCTCGAGAAATTGGAAAGTAAAATGATTGTAAGGAAGGTAGAGAATGACTTCCCAAAAAGAGCCTTTTCTCGTAATATTACTAACCGGACTGTGACACCACTCCTAGTCCACAGGAAGAATAAATTGGCTATGATAATCTCTGCATTAGATGTGGCTTCTTGTTGATATTTTAGTCTGTGCCAATCCATATCCATTACTAATATGTGGCTTCCTGTTGACATTTTGGTATGTTTCAGTCCATATCTATTACTAACTAGACTGTGACACCACTGCCAATCCACAGGAAGAATAAATTGTGGAGTCTTCATTGAATGTTGCTGCATTATAGTGGGATTGTAAGGGAGGCAAAGAATGACTTCCCAAAAAGATCTTGTTCTCCTAATATATCTTATCCCTCTCTGTGGCAGAAGACACCACATCTCAGGAACGAAGAAATTGAATGATTTATTCCATTTGCAGAGCCTCTACTTCATTTTTTTCTTCTGAATATGGTATCTTCCATATCCTTTTCAACTCTTCATATTCGTGTTTCAAAGGCTATGTATCGCTGAAAACTCCCACTACTTTGGCAATCTGCAAAAGTAATTTATTTGCATAAACACTGTCAACATGCCTTTCTCTCTAATCCCATTTCTAATCCCAGATTCAATTTTATCAACTATATGATATTCTATGCAAAATCTAGAGTCTTAATGCTCCGCTCTGCATGCTCTTAAATAATGTTATCCTCCTATTTCCCTGCCAATCCTCCTTGGCCATACCCTATATTTTTATGTTAGCCTAATGTTATTTCAAGCCAATCTTCCTTGGCCATATCCTCTTAAATCTCTTAAATCTTAATTTGATGTGGGAATATGAATTATTAAATCTTAAAATTTGATGAGTGGGAAAATGAAATTCCAAATGAAAAGCCACAAAAAATTCACTAAATTGTAAGAAATGTTATTCAAATATAATAAATATTTTTATTTTTTATTTTTTTTTAAATTTATCCAATGTTATAAATGTTTTAATATTTTTCGAAAAGAAAGGTAGTTGAACTTACAAGCTATTTTATTTTTTATTTTTCATGTTTGCACCTTATGAAAGTTTTGATTCCACCGTTTTGGCACTTGGAAGATCCAAAGTTAAGATATATATCTATATATATATATATATATATATATATATTATATATATGGAGTCAAAATGTTAAAGAGGACATCACAACATCTCTACCATGGTAGAGGAATTCAATAATTATGGAGAAACCCTATAGGCCCATTGAAAAATTGCAGGTGAAGAAAGGGGTGTGGAGCTTCAGACTAGAGCGAGGCATAGTTTTGACGAAGAGTGAATGGGATCTGTACAATGTCATGCTCTGATATCCTTATCAAAATAAAAAATAATATTAAATGATAACCATGAGATTTTTATTCACTTGATGTATATTTTTTAAGTACAAAGATCGTTGTCATGATAAATCCTTTGAAGACACACAACTGATCATCAAATATGTTTTTTCAGATGAGATGTTGGTTTCTTACTATTAGAACCACATGTGAAGGAGGACGAGTTGGTGGATGATGCATTCGATGAGGGGGTTTTCAACAAATTTCGGCCAGCGTAAGGATTTTAGCCATTCACATTTGGAAGTTAGATAAAAAAGTCACAATGCATCGAATTTTGAGCCTACTAGGTCTTTAGAAATCAAAGTTAATAATTTGATACAGAAATCTTCTAGCGATTCTGAGGCCCTAACCCTCGCTCCAATTGTCCACAGTTCAGGTCCTCTAGTTTCCGCTAGCCCAAGGCTCAAGGCCATTTGTGAGGGGATGTCAAACTCTTCTTGGGTTTGCCTAGCTTTGAGTTTGGTTTCCCTTTCATCCTTGAGATTAGAGGAATACATGAAATATATTATGACTTTCTAAGGGTTTTCAGAAGTTTCACAAGTTACGAATTTCTCCAGTTTATTTTTTTTCATATCCTTCATATCAAGTCTCATTGGCCTTGCCTTCCTTGGCTGAATTGGTGAGGGAGATCCTTGCCGTGACTGTGAAGGGAGGTCAAACTGATGTTGATAATATTTGAATCCATTTGCAGTGTTAAAATTTAGAGACAAAAGGGTATTTAGAATTTTAACACTGTAAATGGATTTAATGACCCCTTTGTCTCTAAATTTTAACATTGCAGATAAATGCAGAGACCCATGTAGTGAAATGAAACACTTTAGTATCAAAATTGTAATTTTCCATTTCCGAAGTGACACAATTAAAAATTAATAACATAAATGACTAATTCATATACTTGTTGTGCTTATTATTTGGTCATATTATTATTCTTAACTATAGTAGTCATTTACATTAATCCTTATTAATTTTGTCACTTATTATCTTGTCATATATTTTAGTCCTCAACTAAATTAGTCATTTTACTTAGTCACTTTTCGTTTGGTCACTTATTTTCTAGTCATATATTTTATCCCTAAACTAAATTAATCGTTTAAGTTAGTGATTTTTAGGTCAGTCACTTAAAATTGGTCAAATTTAGTAGTAATTCACTTGAAATAATTGTTGTGACTAACTTTTTTAATCACCTAGTCACTAATTTCATCATTTTCTACTAGTGTTCGTTTTGAAACTAGGAATTCCTAAGGAAATGATCACAAACTTAAAAATTAGATCAGTGTCACAAAACTATGAAATTTTATTTCTCCATTGAAGTTGCAAATTATTTGAAGCCTCAAACTTTATAAAATCATTTTATTATATTATCAGTCAAGAAAGGTTATCTTTAACAAAGTAAATACTATTTACAACTAAGAATCTTTAACTCTAAAATTGTCATCCAAAAACTCTTAAGGAGTCAGTGATTCTCCCCATTCATTAACTTTACCTTTTTTAGAGTGTAATTAAAAAGTATATTAACCTTAAAAGATAAGGGGTCTCATCACGAGCTTGCTTACCATGATCATAGGGAAATACTAGACTAACATTACCAACACTAAATATCAAACTAGGGTGATGGCTTATTATTATTTTAATCTTAAGACAAGGGGTCTCATCATGAACCAACTTGTTCAGTTCAATTAGAACCAGTGAATGGAATTGTCACTTTATATTCACAAAACCAGGACAATGGCTTTTAGGTATTGCAAAAAATTGTCAAAAAGAAAGTAAAAAAAGAAAAAAGAAGCAAATGAAATACACATATACTTTTGAAATTATCTCTAAAGACTGCACTCTTAAATGGATGGGATTCTCAATCATTCATGGTTAAAAGGTAACCCTGCCGAGGCTATGAACCCTTGCTGGAAGAAATGGATCTACATATGAAAAATGAGTATATTAAAAGGCTATGTTGTAGGAGCCCCCTACTTTATCTTTACAACCAATTAAGGACTGATATAGACAAAAAGTGTTTTCATATATAAGAGGATTTAAAAGGAATTATGATGAAATGATTTTTTATCTTTAGAGTAATTTTACTTATCTAAATATTTCGAAAATAGTTTTCCTTTCCTAAATTGTTTTTACTTAGTAAAGTTTTAAAAATTTCATTATTTGAAATCAGAGATAACTAGTTCTTCTACTGAATTGCCAATTGTTGTACTATTCAACAACCCCCCATTTACCTATGTATAAATCTCTTAGGAAATTATTATATAAATAAATGGCGACCCTTTAAAATTTAAAAACATAGGAAAATAAAACATTATAGGGTTATAAAAGGACAAATTTGAACTTATTTGTGTAAACAAACCCAAATTTCATTAGGCTCAAACAACTCGAATGAGCCCGCCTTAAAGAAATCCCGACGTATCACATTTCACAATTCTTAATGAACAACTCCCCATTTTATCCTTTCGCAATTTGTGACATGATAAAGTATAGCCCCCAAGAACAAAACATGGTTAAACCTTAAAAGGCTTAGATATTGTTAAAAATCTACTCTATATTGGAACCTTCCTGCATCATAAAATTTATAGTGAACACGATATATGAAAACTTCGAGGACCATTCCGATTACGATATATGATAAACCATACAAACCCAATATAATAATTAACGCAACCTATAAATCTACCATGTCTAGATGAATCACAAATTAGAAAAAGGAAGGCTCCTCCCTTCACTTCCAATCTTTCGATTGCGATAAATATCTTTGTTAAAATGAACGACTTTAATAAAATCATAAGAATAAATAACTCAAAGGAAAAGCGCGCTTATTAAAACATCAGTCGGCCGCATTTGAATGCCACATCATTCACTTCGATTTCACAATCGCAAAAGGGCTTTGGTTATATCCATTCCCCTCTGCTCCAAAACCTTCAATTGTGATATTGCAATTATCGCATTGCGAACTTCCAAAACCCAAATAAATCATATAATGATATCACTATCGCATATCTGGAAAACACATGGAAACAAGGTCTAAATACTATTTGAAATATTTTTGCGATACGATCTATTAATGAGATAAAAAATGATCACGCGAAGCTATGATTTCAGTTATTAAATACTTCTAATGGTATTTATGATTTAAATCCCCAAGGTGATTTGATGGACTGTATATAGATATTTCATATTTGTTTGCATTTAAACTATGTTTTTCATCATTTCAAGCCATGTATGTTCAAACTCTTCTACATTTCAACCTCTCTTCATTCCTCTATGTTTCAAATTGTAAATTAAACCCTTGAAGATGTCGTGTAACAGGGTGACCAAAGCAAGGAAAGGAAAGAAAGCCATGGAAACTTCACAATCAACAACTTTTGCTTCCAATATAACAGAAATTACCTCACCTTTCCCAGACACTACATGCATGAAAGACAATGGAACATCCTCATGGGAATCCATGTACCAATTGCTTGAAAGCGAAGGACCTAAGGTAATTCAAAGAGTGGCAACAACAGCTATTGCTTCATCTTCTAAAGCCTCCAACTATGAAGCCACCAACTCTTTTCTTGACAGGATCGCTACTTGACCCAAGAACCTTCCTTATAATGATATGGTAAAATGGGTAATTGAGAACATCAGCATCATTGATAGGACATTCTCGACTTCAAGAAAAATAGTCATCGGGTCCTTTACAACTGAATATTTGAAGAAAATGTTCCATATACCTGACCCATGGAAGGTGTACGACAAACATTTCCTCGAACATTTTACAAGCAAGAATGAGGTAGAATCAGATCCAATTAAACAATGGAGATCCTACCTGGACAAATGCAAGCATGTGAAAACGGGCATGTACTATATATCTTCTCTCAACTCTCCCTATTCTTATGTCATAGCTGTGATGTGTAGACTATTCAGGCACCCTAATAGAATTGACTTCTTAGTTGAATGGGTTCATCTTATTGAGGCAACAATCGATTCTTATATAATGGACTGAGGCACTATCCTTTCAAATAACGTTGCCTCCCAAATCGGAGAATTTAGGCAACATTGGTATGTTACTACGAGAGTAGTTCCACCATTCTTTATGAGTGCATATATCATGGATGCAGTGTATTTCACTTCAAATTTCCCAACCATGGGATGGAAATGGAGCATTCAAGATCCCAATCCCATCTATATATATCATAAAATCTTGCGGGAATCTAATTTATATGCCCATTTCTATAAAATTTTACAAGGAGTCATGCTGCTAATTCACCAAGCTATTTTTGACAAAGGAGCCCCAAGACTGTCCGAAGAGACCAAAATTGATTTAATACCAATAGGTAGGTGGTTTGGTGAAGAGCTATTTACCTATGTTAGAGTCTATGGAAGTCTAGAACCTCCTCATGTTCTCCCATTATATGTCCCTCATAAACTACTGGCTAGGAAGATTTCCTATCAAATTGTAGGGGATGGTGTGACAAAGACCCTAAAGGAAGCCAAGAAATCTCTTTGGCCTTCATTCCCTATCCAATGTGGTGTTTATGATCTACGTTATTCCAAGCATGCTTCATTTGAAATTGATAATATTACATGTTCAATTCTTGCTACTATTCCTGGCAGATAGTTTGATCCTAACAAAGTTGCAAATAATTTTACTGCCCAAGTAAAAATTAGGCAATTTAGTCATGAAGATGATGACTATGATGAATTATTTGAATCTGGCGAGGTATTTTCACAAGTAAAACATCTATCTATGTTGAAACGGAATCCAGAAGGGGTAGCACAATTCCAACAATACAGAGAAATAAGACTACAGAATGTCCCATCAGATCTGTTGAGGATTCCTCAACTGATTTCCCAAGAAGAGCAGGATCTAGAATAGGGTTTAGATAAAGATTCAGAAAAAGGTTCAGAGCAGAATTCATAAAATAATTCAGAGAATATTTCAGAACATAATTCAAAGTAGGACTTAGAACAATTTTCTAAGGATATTGAAGTGGAAGATAAATCCATAGAAATGCATATTGATTAAACACCCTGTAATAATCAACGGGATGAAGCCTAGAAATAGTTTGATCAACAACTTAAAGGACAACAAGGGGAAGAAAATATTGAGATGGAGAAAACACTTAACACACCCCAGAACATTGGACAAAGCTCGTTTCCTTATAATGCTTTTCATAAAGCTATCACTATAGAGGAAATTGAAATCATCCAAGCATTCCCTTCATCTGAAATTGTCCTAAAAGTGGAAGAAATCCCTCCTCTTGATATCTTTTATAGTCCCAAAGATCACATTGTGGTGAAAAGACAGAGAAAAAGGATAAGAAAAAAGCCATCATCAGCAGTCATTCCTGGTGATATACCAATGGACATAGTATGGAAGGATACACAAAATGATCCTTCAGAGAATTTGACAAAGTTGTCACAGTTTGTAGGTGCCTATGCATCTGCTACTATTGCTAAAGCAATGGAAGTTCGACAACTGGTCAAGGAAAAATAAGAGAGAATTCAACAATTAGATTAGCTATTGGTAGAGGAAATACATAGTATTTATCATCAAGTAAAGACACAATTGTCTCAACTCTAGCAGAGCTTTGATCAATTAAAGCTCCAACATCAGGCAGAGCCTAGTACTAAGGATGCCCAAATTCGACAGCTCCAGTTTTCACTTAATCAGTTGAAGGAAAATCCTAAAGTAGATGACTTTATAAAATAAGCATTGGAGCTAAGCAATATATTACCAAATAATAAAGCAATGTTCTGTCAAAATTTATCTATCATCAATCCACTATGTGTTAAAAGTGATTCGCTAATGATTCAATCATCTGATCTCAAGGTGACTTTCAATGAAACTATTGATAAAATCTCAGGATTTATAACATGGAAGGATACACCAGAAGGTAGAGCAATAGATCTTCCCAGAATAGAGGAATCTCACAAGGAAATCCTCTTTACTGATTGGGACATTCAGTGAAATAGGAAAAAGGAGTAGTCTCCAGGGCAACCAATGTTGCCAATAACATCACTGAAACTATCAATGAGAACCTATTGTTGACGATGCTGGACCTGCCAACATTCAGGTGATCACCCCGGTATGATGTCCCAACTAGACCTCACACCATTTGGTGTGGGATTCCCATCTAGTATGATGTCCCTATTTCCATTGTCTTAAGGGTTTGCCTCAACTCTTGCTTGTCAGCACAGGAGAGTGGTTTGCTTTATCTTTGAGAAGTGAGGTTTGCGTGCTTGGTGAGTGTAAGTTTAATTGCATCAATGGTTCTTTCACTATGAGGGGAAAAAGGTGAAGGTGAGTTCCATGTTTTATAGCACCATTTACCACCCTTGGTATTTGTGATGCTTGGTTTATGGCCTAGGGCAACCCCTCCTTCCAGACATGGTCCAAATATTTTAAAAATAGTGTTTTATTCCCTGTACGCTACTTTTCCTTGAGATAAGAGCGTGTACATGCAGGTTAGTCAATAACCAACCTACGTATATGTGTTAAAACACTTACAAAAAATAAATTTGCTTTACTATGGGTGGAGTTCACGGTTTTTACCTGTTGATTACCTCCTATTGCCTGTGGCCCAATTGTTTCCCATCTAAAAAACTAATTTGGAGGAGTATAAATAGAAGTCTATGGGAAGGCCTTAAGGAGGAGAAGAGATAGAGTTATTATATTGAGATTATCCCCGACTGAGTCTAAAGTATCCCTGTGCCTCAAGACTTTCCCAAGTTTCAGCAAACCCTTGTTTCCTTGATTTTTGATATTCTCCCTCTTTCTTGAGACATCATGGTATTGGCTATGGAAGGAGGTTATTGAAGACTGAGACTAGACGGATCTAGAGGATGGTTCTGCTTGGAGCCAGAAGAAGAAGACTCAGGTGAATTCTCTCCATGTTAGTTATAGCTTTCTACAATAAAAAGAAGTGTTGTCTTGTTTCTGAGATTAACTTTGTTTATGCATGAGATACTGTTGTAATTCATATATGAATATTATTTTGATATATAACTAATCATTTGCTTATAAGATATAAAGTTAGTTTCATTAAAATGCTTCGTCTATATACTACTATGTATGTTCAAATTGAATAATTTTCAGGTTTGGAGAACATCAGGAGTTATAGAGGGTCTAAACCCTGTGGGATCTACCCGAATGAAGGACATCCGAGTATAGTCGCTCTCAGATAGTTTGTTTATTTAAGCATTTTTCCTAATTTGTATGAGTTTTTCTTACTATAGTTTGCTCTTGCTCTATTGGCATTCCAACCCAAAGCCCTAGGGTACTTATTCCTGTAACACCAGGTTGAAAGGGATCAGTCCCAACTCGGCTAGGAACACACAACACAAAGGACATACACAGTGTCTAGAGGAGCAGTCCACTTAGGTGCGCCAGTCACAACATACAAGGTAAGATAACACATACTGCACTCATGGATCAGTCTGAGACGAGTGTAATGGTCATTACAACAAGGTTCATGTGAATGGTCTTTCTGATGTCCAGCCGAGCAGTCGACATGGACATGACAACATTAATAGCATATACAACACATTTCCATTAATAAATTATGCATTACAAAAAATGAATCATTTCATATGTAGAACACATGGTTAAAGAAACATGCATTACAAGTGTTAAATATCAATATTACAACAAATACAATACATGTGTGAAAACATGTTGGCCTATTGACAGGCTTTTTAATTAAGTGAAAGTTCCAAGACACATCGTTACACCATACATCACTAACCCCATTAGTGGGGTGTTGGAGCCACTAATTATTCCTCAAAGAAAATATTATAGACTCTCTTGGCTATGTGGGACGAGCTGAGGTGAAAATGTCTTTCATATACAAATGAGGGGGGTATTTATAGCCAAGGGTGAAACTCACCCTTGTGGTTGTTTGACTACCCTCATGACCGTTCGACTTGCATGACTTTCCAACTTACATGAATCTATGTTCAATAAGTGGGTCTCATCCATGTTGCGTCACATTGATTGACAACAATCCCATAGTATAGATGTGGGAAACATGAATCATGACTTGACTCAACATGACTTGACATGACTATGTTGGTACATTTGTGCTGCTGCTTGAGTGTATGTCGAGCTAGAGTGTTCCTGAGTGATTGACGTCTTCATGGTGTATCATAGCTTCACCTCCACATGGAAAAGTGCACAGAGTCTTCGATTGTCCTTGGTTCACTTAATGAAGCTTTAGCATGTTGTTCCTTGCTTTCATGCTGGAAGGCTTGACAGGCTCAATTGTTCGTGAAGGTGCTTGTTCGTCATGTTCGTTTGCTTCGCATGCTTCATTCGTTTGTCTATTGGTGAACGTGTCCATTTGCATGTGCTCCATTTTTTCATCTCGTTCATCGTCTTGACATGTTTTCTCGTGTATCTATACCTGTAGTCACTCATGATGAGATGACATCAAATCCAAAACCTCCTAGTCTACCATGACACATGATCATTCAGATGTGGGTGATTGGGAGAGGCAGCAGGGTTGTGATGCTAGATGATGCCTCGAGGCAAATACTGATGGAAAATGTGAAAGATTCACTAAGGGATGGAGACAAACAATTTGAGTTGATAGTGGCTGTGTGCAAGGTCTGGCTTGGTTGGGAGTCAAAATTGTACAAATTTTGGGAGGAACAGTCCAAGCTATAGGAGGGCAAGGCAGGCATGCTCTACGCATTTTCTAGAACGAATAGTCAATAGGGGTTGGACAGCTAGATTTGTGCAATTTTCCAGAGGAATCGGTCGGGTAGCATGAAGGGTTAGAAGGCAAGGATTGCGTAGTTTTTCTGGGGAACTGCCTGGGAGACTAGCAGCCAGAACTGCACAATTCCCAAAGGGAACTGCTAGTTGGCTACTGGGGTCACTGGGAGTAGGACTTGCGCAATTCCATAGAGCACTTGTAGTTGGCTGTTGGGGTCACTGACAGCACGACTTGCATAATTCCCAAAGGGAATTACCAGTTGGCTGCTGGGGTCACTGGTAGAAGAAACTGCTCATGTCCTAGAGGGAACAAGCAGTTTGCTGGTGGGAGCCACTAGTTGGGAAAACTACACTAAGACTAGAAGGTCAGCCTGCTGATCATCTCTGCACAATTTTTGAGTTGATATGACTCATATGCAACAGGATGCCTGCTCATGAGCATTGCACAATTTTTGAGATGAACAACAAGTTGACTATTTAGGTGGCCAGCATCGGTGCTGCTTGAGTTGCTTGCGGGTAGTACTACTTGAAGGAACTAGCTTGGTGCTTCTGCACTGTTTTGGTTAATTGTCGATTAAATTGAAAGCAGGGTGATGGTCTAGATGTCACTGAGGAGTCTGGTCATGAGAACTTTAGCAAAAATGACTAAGTGTGTGAACAATAGAAACATGAATAGGTGATCATACGAACACACACTCGCATGACTTGACGAAGAAACAACCCAACTGTCCAGACACACATGTTCAACATGATTGACCGACTGTGTAAGAGACAAGCACGACACTCATGAATGATTTTTCATGATCAAGATGATGCTTGCATGACAGTGAATGTGACTTCGTTTGTGAGTGCGACAGATGCTTTCATGGTGAACACAACAAACACATAAGAAGCAAAGACATTGAGAATAACTAGAACACGGTTGCAAGCATGACTTAGACATCAACATGTGGAGACTTGAGTGCAATAGACAAGAAAGTAGAATTTAAAGACTCACACGAGCTCATAGAGTGAACCCAGGTGTGTGTAGTCATCAAGTGAAACTCTTTAAGGGAGGCTTTAAAATTGGTGCAGGCCAAAATTTTGAAGGTTGTCTATAGCCGCTACAACACTTCGCGACACACTGGTAAAACTTCATCTTTTTTGTTTCAGTTTATGCTAGCACAGGGCCTTGGTCTTTTGTGGAGTATTGAATCACTGTGTAGGTTACTTCAGTTTCCCCACTTAACCTATGGACATACATGGCTCACCCTTTGCAGACTCATTCAAGCACAATAAAAAATTCAGCGTAGATCTCAATGTTTTGAATCCGAGAAGGGTAGTTTAGCTTGTGAGTTGAAGATTTTCATAGTTATAAGTTTTCATCTCTGGTGTTGCTCCACTACCAACAGAACTAGACAGTACCTCGGTGGAGTCACGCAGGAATGCACACATTACTCCACTACCAGCGAGCCTGGTCAGTACCCTGGTGGAGTTGCATGCTTCACCTCTATGCGTAGGAAACCTTTCTTTTCTTTTTCCTTTGTATTTTTAAAGAGAAATGCGCATAGGCACTTATTTATTTTTGGGGCAGAAGAGGGATCACAACTTATTGGGAGTAGAAGATGTTGTTCCTTTAGAGAAGCATGTAGGACCTCTGACATAGTTTTTCTTGTTTAGATATTTCCCCTACTCCATTTCTACTAATTGGATTAGCTTCAACACAAAGAGCAGAAGGTTGAATACATGCATGGGGTTTCCCAGTGTGGACACAGGTTCATGTCTAGACCAAATCTTCCCTTATAGATGGTTTGTATTTTCCATCAGGACTTCATCAACCAAAGATTGTAACAGAACACAGAGAAAATGGACACAAGACTAGCTAAGTGTTGTAGTGTCACAAGTCTCTTCAAATTTCAGCCACGTCAGTTGGGCTTCTAGAACCTACATAAGAGCTGGTCGTCTTGATAACAATTACATAAACAAAATAAATTCATATCTCCATAAATACTTATCGGAATCGGATGATCTTTGGATCAATCCTACACCTCTCGACGAGAGGGATCCAATAACAATATTAGCTGCCATAAATAAGCTGACCCACATGGAGTTTGGCCCTAGTTGCCAATTTAACACCCCCTCTCAACTAGGGGGAACTCCATCCGCTGATCCATATGTATGATTGTACTATCTCTGCCATTAGTGCCTTGCACTACTCTGCCTAACTCTGCTGGCTCTACTCAGCTCTGCTAGCTTTGCTCTGCTCTGCTCAGCTCTGCTGGCTTGGCTCTGCTCTGCTCAGCGCTGCTGGCTCTACTCTGCTTAGCTCAGCTCTGCTAGGTTTGCTCTGTTGGCTCTGCTCTACTCTGCTCATCTCCGCTGAACTATGAAGAAGAAGAATTGATCGAGAATGAGTCATATCATTCTCCACTGACCTGAAGTCAGTCTCAGAGTGCATACCACTAGTCCCAGACCAGTCTCAACTAACCCGAAGTCAGTTTCATAGTAAGTACCACTCCTACCACTGGTCCCAGACCAGTATCGCAGTCTCAGAGAGTGTACCACTGGTCCCAGACCAATCTCAACTGACCCGAAGTCAGCGTCATAGTATGTACCACTCCCACTGGTCCCAGACCAGTACTACACTGACACGAAGTCAGTTTCGGAGTATGTACCACTGGTCCCAGACCAGTCTCAGCCAACCCGAAGTCAGCGTCATAGCATGTACAACTCCTACCACTGGTCCCAGACCAGTATCATTGATCCAAGATCAATGGAGGACATCCTAGCGTAGGGAGTACGATAGATACAACGATGCGTCCATCGGTACTACTATGGTCCCTAACTTCATTTCCCTGCTCATTGATTAGATGAGAGGTACTTCCCATGAGTCCCAGACTGCATGGGTAGGATGCCTCGATAGGAGAACTTAATCAATCCTGTCCTCACAGGAGAACACATCAATCCTGCTACAATCACCATGGAGAACACATCAATCCAGGCCTCACAGGAGAACACATCAATCCTGCTACAATCGCCATGGAGAACACATCAATCCAGGCCTCACAAGAGAACACATCAATCCTGCTACAATCGCCATGGAGAACACATCAATCCAGGCCTCGCAGGAGAACACATCAATCCAGGCCTCACAGGAGAACTAATCATCCTGCTACACAAGAGAGAAAATCATCTTGTCCCACAAGAGAGCGAATCATCTTGTCCCACAAGAGAGCGAATCATCTTGTTTCAGTGCACACCACCAGGGGAGGGTGAGTCACCCTGTGGTCGTATGTTGCTCCAATAGAACTGCAATCCCCCCAAAGCTCCTAGAGCTCAATGTATGCAGCATGTAGGACCCTTTTACAAAGGTCTCTCGATGACTCCAAGTCGTTCGGGAAAATCACAAATTTGATCTTTCCTCCGGGCTCTGTCCTGTACATCATCTCAGTGTGATGGAGCCTCCTTGATGATCGACTTACCATATTCCAGATAAGGTAGTAATTGATGTCTATCTGCTGGAGCAATTGTCAAATATGGGATTCCTCAATAATCAAATCCCATATCTGGTTGTCACAAAGATTCACAGTGGTATTCATCATGTGAACAAACAGCTCACTGAAGAGCTTCAGCAACCAGACTGCCTCACAGAAGGCCATACTATCAGCAATGTATTCTGCCTTGGTGGTGCTCAGAGTCATCGACTTCTGCTTCCTACTCATCAAGGATATCAACGCAGATTCCAAACAGCACTGAGAAGTGCTCTAGTGATCCTCCATACTTCCTTCCCACTCATCATTCGAATAATCATGAGGTTTCATATTTCCGGCAGTGTATCTCAATTCATGAGAGATTGTGCCCTGAAGATATCTTAGAAGATTTTTGGCACCAATCTAGTGAGGTTCAACCAGATATGAGCTCACCATGCTAACTGCAACATAGATGTCCGAACAGAGGTTCTCCAAGAACATCAACGCGAATGAGTTTATGAAACTCAGAGGAATTTCCCAAATCTGGTCCGACATCATTACCATATAACTTCTGAAAGTTAAGATCCCCGAGGTAGTCACAAGCTTGCATCTTATCTTCCCACATTCAGAATCCAACTCCCTCTGTCTCCTATAAATGAGAGGGTCTGCACCTGTCAGACATAGGTGCCGATACGAGAGGTTTATCATCCACAACCTTCGAGTAATGGTGTGGATCGGTTTCACTCCTAATGAATCTCAGCTGCATTAGATAGCTATCAATCCTCTCATACTATGCCCGAGGTGTTTTTCTTCAAGCCATAGAGGGCTTTCTTCCACCTGTATACATGAGATTCCTTGATCATGATTCTCAAACTTCTCGAGTTGTTCCAAACCTGTGGACCTGCTGCATGAGGGGAATGGTCCCCTTATAATATTTTCCTTCGGTACATTTCAGACATGTACCTTCATGCTCCTTTTTGAATTCAAGCATCCAAGTCACCATCTGACTCACAGACCTCCAGTGCTGAGTCAATGGTCCCCAGTGGACTTCCTGCAACTTGATACAACCCTGAGCTCAAAAACATCTTTGAAATATTTTCAAACACGTACCTTTCCATCGATAAGTTCCATCCTGTAACCTTTGACTTCCATTTCCGAGATGGACATCAGGTTCTTCTTGTGATCAGGTACATAAAAGAGATTTTGGGTTCCTTGCTTTCGTGGAAGAGTCGACCATTGTCTTTGATGACCCGCATCTCTGTCATTCAGGCACTCCTACCTTTCCTTCCTACCCTTAGATCTAAACTTCCTAATGAAGTGATGCCATCAAAAGTTTTGTTGCACCATTCTAATAACATTCTCTGCTTTGACTTCACCCCATTGATCCTTCTGTCTTGTCCCAACTGTCTTCGGTGATTGCTCTTTCACTCTTGCTTGGGCATTGTCTTCACCTCAGCTCTGATACCATGTTAAGTTTAGGTATGTTCTATGCTAGAGCAATTTATTTAAATTTTCATAGTTAGCAATCACATCAGCATTACGATAAACTGCAGATAGAACATAAATATAAAACGCAGAAGACAAGCCAAGACAAGAGGACACAAGATATGGCGCGAGCCAGGGACAAACCCCACAATGTGTGGGGAAACCCTTTGATCAAATCTTCTTTTATCTTCAAAGTTCAGCAGAGAGAGAGATAGTACAAATACATAAATCTGATATTTATGACAGCAGTAGAAAACCCTTGACCAGAGAAGCTAATGCTGGTCAAACTAGACAGAATCTTCCATCCAGGTGGCATCAATAGGAAGCTCATCAAACTGAGTCGAACATAGTCAAACCTTGACTCAATATAATTTCCAGAACACTGTGATCTTCTTGCTGTACTAACTGACACTGCTTCAGCAGTTATCCTTCTCATCAATAATGAAGGCCTTCAAGTCTGCAGTAGGCCATGCAGTCCAAGACTGATAGGACAACCTATGCTACTCGCTATGGCCTGCAGCATAGCCCAGCAGCAAGATAGGCCTATGATCCTCGAACAGTCAGCAACTAATAACATATTCTGATCTGATGACAGTGACTTATCAACCTTGAAATAGTCCTAAGGAATAGCCCTTATCAATGTGCTGTCACCATGCTTCTTTTATCTATAGCAATCGAAACATTGTCCTTCCAGACCTCCTTATACTGTGAATAAGATCCTTATTTTGCTGCGGATTATGAGTCTCTTTCTTGCTGCGTATAGGGTCAATAGACTGCGGATTCAGCCTTCTGAAGCTGCAGATTATGAGTCTCTTTCTTTGGTATGCCAAGGATATCTTGACCATCATCGAAACCTGTAACATAATCTTCATTGAGCCAAGAGAATAGATCTATCACTGTTGTTCATGTGTTTGGGCTGCTACAGGTATGCCGAGAGTGTATTTGGTCTAGAACTTCAGTCAACACTGCGTCCTCATCACACCTCCTAGATCTGGTACTCCATGTTTGTATTGTCATAAGGATTTCACTAAGATCTGTATATGTATAGACTGTTGTGCGAGATATCAACACAGTCCATTTGTCCGAGATCTTCATCAGACAATATGGTACCCTCGTCCGAGTTCTTTACAAGTATGTCGAGGCCATTGGTTATTCTATTGTGATATGCCTATACAGATCCGAATGTAGTTATACCATACTGAATTACAGAGCCGTAGCTGGAGATATCATCATGTGCGATCCTTTGTCATGAAACAGGTTCAACGAGGATGTGATATATTAGTATGCCGAGATCAAACATGAAGTCGAGACTGTAATAGATACACATAAGTATATATACCGAGACATATTTTAACTGTGAAACTTTGTGGTACAGGCCAGTAATTTCGTCATCCAAATCTCCGTGTATAGGACCACTCTCAACTGCAACTGATCAGCAGGTGGAACCGACCTGCTACTGAGCCCATCCCCGGATTTGAAGGGCCGTGCACCAAATAGAGCACCCCTTAGCCGATTCGCCATACAGACAGATCGATGGACGGAGCAGGAAAGATCAACTACTATCATCTTACGCACTCACCTACCCAAGATCAAATTCGTCTACCTGGCTATAAGTGCTCGCAGAGTTACCTTGTCTTTTCCTCATCGATTTTCTGAGAATAGTTCTGTTTTGGACACATAATGGCAGCGTCTTAGGGTCTGCATTTAGGGCACATGGAATGTACTATGAAGGCCTCCTTTATAACTGCGTTAAGGTCATCTCCTATAACAGTGTTAGGCCTCTCCATGACAGCGTTAAGATTCTCCATGACAGCGTAGAGCCTTTTCCATGACAGAGTTAAGACTGCTGCTCTTCCAGGAGCAGATTCTCATGTTGACTGCGGCTAAGGCACGTCTGAACTGTGGCACAGCAGAACTACGGCTAGATCATCATCTCCACAACGTACAACAGCTAGGGTATCATCCAAGGCCAACGTATTCTTCTTAGTGTCTTTCCTTCACCAATAACCCAGGACGTGGAGAGGAGGAGATCACTTGAAGAATATGTGTGATCTAAATGACATCAAACCCTCTCTTATTTATACTAAAAATGTAGAGGTTGAATAGACACGTCGGTTGGGCTTCTAGAGCCTACATAAGAGCTGGTCGGCTTGATAACAATTACATAAACAAAATAAATTCATATCTCCATAAATACTTATCGGAATAGGATGATCTTTGGATCAATCCTACACCTCTCGACGAGAGGGATCCAATAAAAATATCAGCTGCCATAAATAAGCCGACCCACATGGAGTTTGGCCCTAGTTGCAAATTTAACAAGTTGGAAGCACTTATTTCCGGAAACAAAAATAGTAATATATCAAACAAATGAAATGCACGTGAACAAAAAATAGTAAGCAGAATAAAACAAAGCAAAATAAAATATAATAGAAAAAACAAACTAATTGAAGCAGAAAGCAGACTATGTACAAGGCATGAGTGTGGCTCAACCTATTGAAACTAGTGTTTGAGGACTTAGCCTTTGATAGGAAGATTGTTAATCCTCCCATCAAGTGATTGCAAATGATATGTGTGTGAGGCAAGTTTCTCGTGGACTACTTCTAGTCCACCAGGCTCCGCTACCAAAACCTAGTGGCATTCTAGAAGACCTTCAAGTGAAGACAACACTATTGTCTCAGGTACTGTGTGCAACATGGGCTCGAATGATGGCACTGGATAATTGTTTTTAATCTGGGAAGGGTTCATGTTTCTGAAGTCAATGTGTAAGCAGATCTTCCCAAATTTATTATGTGGAGGATTTAAATTAGAAAACCAAGTGTGATGGCGAACTTTGAAAGTAATCTAAAAACTTAAAATGTTATTCAATCTATTCGATGAAAGGAGTACAGACAAAATGTACGTATTACCTGTTCTTTTGATGTAATGGCTCGTCTTCTCCTTTACCTGGAATCGTATGTTGGATTGTTTGCATGTAGTGGGTACTCAAGTCATCATCTATTCGTGTAGGCCCATCTTGGTATTATTCAATCAAGCAGCCAATGATTGGTTGCTGCCGCAGTGTGTAACTTGTACCGAGATTAGCTGTCTTTGGATCATGATGGATTCCCAAGTTGCTTTATTTGTTCATAGTTTTGGTCTTTCGTGTATTCAGCATGAGGGATTTAGCATCATTGTTTGTGACTTCAAACTTCAAATAGCTTGAAATCATGCATTGTTGATTGTTTTGGATGACTAAGATGCACTCAGTCCTTGAGTCATCATGTGTTCCTAATTTATCAAGACTCATGGTCCACAACTTGTTTGTACATGGACCGTTTTCCATGCCGGTATTGCTACTACTGCTAATAACAGAAAAACAAATTGTACAAGTTTCATTAGGAAGGAGTCCCAACTACTTGTCTGATGATGTTGAAGTAGGTCGTGCAGGATAACACTCTAATGTCTTTTCTAGGAGGCAGTTGCCAAACATTAGTTCTGCGAAGGCCAATGGTTCATTCTCGTCATCAAGGGGAGTGACATTGTGTTTCATATATCTCTTGGATAACACCCGGCTTTGGTTGCATCTACGCTTGTATGGAAGCCATAGGTGAGATAAGTCTGTAGCAAAGTATCCATCTAGCTTGCTGGACCAGTCTCTGCTAAGCAGCAGACCATATGCTTCCGGTATGTCCACAATAACTATGTTGATGCTAGTGGACTCGACTCTCATGAGATAGTTGGATGATTACATCTCATAGTTCACCAATGGCTAGTACTAATGTTCTATCAAGTTGGATTATTCGCACAGATGTTTCGCTCCATCATCTATTGATCTTCTTAGCAATGGAAAGTGGCATGACATTGGTTGTTGCACCAGAATCAACCAAATAGTTGTGGACATTGTAGTTGAAAAGTTTGAATGAAAGCAGGAATGAGGGGCAAGCTAAGTTCTCTTCTTCCATCTAGAGTGTCTTGAGTACAGTGGATAGCGATCCGAGAGGTGTGCATGCTCCCTTGCACATAGAAGTTGCGTTGCCTATTTATGTTTGTCCCAATGCGTGCAACAGGATATCTTGCTAGCTTTGTTCTTGTCGAACTCAAACAAACTGATGTTCACTCGAGTTTTCTTCATGTCATCGACTATGTTGTAATCCAAAGGTGGTAGACTCAACAAGGTTTCCCAGGTGGTATGAATGCTCGTGCTCTCTGCCGGATTATTCTACAACTTGCTGCTCACAGATGTTTTCTTATCCGTTGCTATCTTCCTAGACTTGCTTTGTGTTTTTTTCTTTTACGCATCTGGTGGATCGACCTTATTTATCAGCCATCTCACTTTCTCTTACATCTCCTTAAGTGTCGGGGGAGCCCCTTTACTCCTAATATTGTAGCGATCCTTTTTCTTTTTGGGCTAGTTCTCAGTGTTCATCTTCGATACTACTTGCAAGCATTGATATGTGTTCATGACATGCCCAAAACTTGGTGCTTCATCAGGTGAAACCTCTTCATTATCATCTGTGTCTTCTAGTTTCTCTTGTACATCACCATCCACATCAAGTGTATGAGTAGAGATAGAGGCAACAACTCGCTTCCAATCTAAACAAGACTTCTCGGGATGAAATTCTTCATGGAAGGAAAAATACTTAGGATCAGCGCATTGATCGATTTTGAAAATAGGCTTCTGTGAAAATTTGGAACTGACCTAGCTATTACTTGATCAGTTAGTTGATGAGTTGCTTGCCTGTGTCTGCCTGGGTGGATGACTGCTTGCGAATTTTTCTGTCTTTCGTTTCTTGAGTTCAGACATTTCGATGGTCAAGTTCTTCACGAAGCGAGTGAGGCTTTCAATATCAGTTGCTTCATTGTCTCTACCCTTTCTCTCCATTCCTTGGGGAAACCTGTTCACATCCTTGGAGTCTTTTGTTGATTTGTCATCCTTGATGACTCCAATGGCGTGCAAGTCTTTCTCAACAACAATAGCCTCTTCAAATATTTCTAACAATGTTAGCTTTGCATCCCACTTGATGAACTGTGCAATGGTGGTTGGCAATGCAGATGTGTAATAGGCGATAGTGATGGAGTCATGAGGTTTGGTGTCTCCTGCAAACTTATTCTTGATACATGTAAACCTCTTATTGAAATATTTCACTTTCTCTTTTCCCTCCATCTTGAGGCTTCCCAATTCTTTGAGTAGCATGGCTGGGGTCTTGTCATCAACAAAATTTTCAATGAACATACATTTGAGAGAACTCCATCTTTGTATAGAGTTGGGTGGAAGGTTGTGATACCAAGCAGCTACCCGACCATCTAAGGGACATGGAAACAATCTACATGCTATGTCTTCGTAATGTACCTTCCTTAAGGAACAGTGGCCTAACGAACTGCTTCAACCAACTTTTTAGTAGTTCAACCTTCGACTACAAGGCCCATGGTTCTATTTGTCTACTGCATGGCCTTCAACTTTCTCTGCACCAACTGTATCAACTGAATTGCTTCATCCACCAAGTATGCGTCCTTGAACATATGATGGACTCCTTCCAAAACATCTCATCAATCTCACTCTGGATGAGATTACCCTCCTATAATCTAGCAAACCTTTGCATTGGTGCTAAGGGTTGCACTATAGATTTGATCTCATCGAACTTCCTCTACTTTTCGCTGATATCTGTTTTGATTTTATGCAAAGTTGGATCCTCCTGGAGCGAGGTCCACAGTTCCATGGCTTGTTCTAACAACTCGGTGCAACCATTGACTATAATTTCTAATGTATTCATCTCTTCTTTAATAGCAACCTCACGTTGCTCTCTGAATTTAGGAGGAGTGGTTGGTTTTAGCTTAAGTTGGATCTTAAATATCTGTAGTTGTAGCTCAAAATGAACCATACCAATTTCCTCCTTCGACGCTTTCATTGCAGAAGCTAACTTCTGAACCTTTTCTGTGGAGGCCACTTCTTCTAGAATCTGGAGCTTGGGAAGGTCACTATATGCCTGTGCTATTGCTACTTCTAGTTGCTAACTACATGTAATAGCTTCTCTATGTTCCCTAAACTCTGAGCTCATTTGATACTCCTTGATGTAGCTAATGTGGTGTCTAAATAGGGAGCATCGCAAGGTTCAAACTCATTTCCTTCAGATGTAATAGGCACACCCTATCCTATGATGTCTCAACATATAATGACCCCTCTAGTAACTGCATTGTGTGGAGGTATATGGCAAGCTCTTCTACTATGGCTGACCCGCTCGCTTGTTTCAAGCTCATTTTCTTTAGGGTCACCTATCCAATGCTTGCTTTAATGATGCCTGTCTGGACCTACAATTCCCTCAAGCCCTGTTGCACCTTGTCCAGCATTTGGTGGTATTTTTCTTCAACATGGCCCTAAATATTCTTCTTTGTGTCACAAACCACATCACCAATTTCATATGGGTCCCCCTCCGTGAGGACCAAAGTTTTCGCTCTCATGGACTTGTCACATTTTTGCTTCTTGCGCGGCCATGTAAAACTCTACTTCTACATATTTTTGATAATTAATGAGGACTCCAAGCTCGCGCCCCCTTCCTCTTCACCCTCTGTTTCAGCCTCTACATTGGTGCACTCTGTGTCAAACTCCCAAGGTCAATGGTGGCCTGCAACGTGGTGGCAGTTTTCTCCTTGGGTTCTTCTGTCTCTTTGGCAGAGACCTTCTCTTTTGTTTCTTCTTTCTCCTTTCTAGGTTCCTCCTTCTGTTGCACGACCTTCTCAACTTGTGCCATGTGTTTGTGACATCTTTCTTCACCCGGATATGTAGATTATGAAAATATACCTTGAAGTCAACAACATTGGCACACTTTGTGTGCAAACTTGGTGATAACCATGGTTGCTGGTTAATCACCATTCTCAACTCCGATTCAAACAAGAGCCAAAATATTTTAGTCTCGATGACACGCTCAGGGTCCTTAGTCACCCACAGTGAAGAAAACTTCACTGCCTCGGGTAGATCTGGATCATGCTATAGGAATTGTCTTTCCTTTGGCATCCTCCATGCCACCAGCGTGATCAGCAAAAGAATCCACACATTGTGGAATGCCTTGTCATCATCCTGGGCCTCTCTGCAATCCTCCAAAAGTTCATGACATAAGTACTGAGCCCAGCTGTATTAGACTCCTTTGGCACACTATAGAGCCAAAGATACTACTAGTGCTGACACTTCATCAGCACGAAACTTCCTCATGATTTTTCCGGCCAAGATTTGTGCAGAAAACTGCATCACGCCATCTGAAATGGAGTTGATTGCATAACCACATGACTACTTCACCACCATGAATTTGCTCTTCATCTGATCTGCCAACTTCTTCTCCTGCAAGTTTCCTACGAAATCCTCTCTAGGGTCTATTCCTTGATACATCAAGAGTGTTATCTGGTGGATCAGCATATCATTGATAGGGATGGCCCCCCCAAGAAAAGGTACCCATCATGAACCAGCATCAATAGTTGATGCACATGGATAGATTAATGGTGTTATGGATAAAATATGGCACCCATAACATGTTTAACAACCCTACGCACCCAACTCTCACCACCCATTTCATTGGCTCAAGCTGCGTGACATTCGATTCTTAATAATATACCTTCTTTAGGTACTTTCTCAGTTGTAGTTGTGGTAACTTCGTGTGATCCCCCGGGTTCCAGTCTTCCATCTTCAAGTATGGTATTCAAGCCAATAGATTGCCCTCAAAAGGTACATTTTCTAGCAGCAGTGGTGTGGAGACCATGAACTTCACTGAATTCGGGTCTTTAGGAACCTTGGCTATAGATTTCCTTGGCGGTATATAAGGTGGTAGCTGAGTTATCGACTCAACTTCCTCTGCATCAATCTCCTCAATTCCCATTGTCAGCTCTTATTCATCTAAATCTAGAGGTTCCATCGGTTGCCTCGTTCTATCCATCTTCTCGTTTTGTTTGATCCCTGTTGGATTTTTTCATGGTGATTTCCACACCGGTGCTCGCTGGGGCTTCTTCTGCTTCTTTTCTCCAACTGTGGAAGCAGATGGTTTAGGTCTTGGTGACCTAGGTGTTGCTATAGGCACAGGTTGGCCCGACTCCATATCAGGTCAGGTTGCAGTCATTCTCTCAAAGAATCTTTTACATTGTTAATTATTTAAATCTGTGAATCCTGTCTGTGAGATATTCTCTTTAAGTATTTCCCACTCTTTTGTAGACATACATGAATTATTGTGGCACAATCCAAAGAAAAAAATGTCAAGGAAAAGTATGACGGAGAAAAGTGTTCGAATGTGGAGCAAGATGTTGTATTTATAGCCCAATTTGAATTCAAATCCATTGGTTCCCTCCAAATCCCTATCACTAATGCACTGTTGGTAGAAGATTTCCAAATATAACCACCTTAAATTCTCCCCCCTCGCTCCCTTTAAAGGAAAAATCACCATCCAATCAGCTATAGTGCTCCCAACGGTCACTTTTTGGCTAGGTTGCACAAGACCCACCAATCTAGCATAGCTCCTTCATTGTAGCTCTCCTATATGCCTACCCTCGACTCGTCGTGCATCCCATTGACTACACCAACCTATCCTTCAGGTAGTGTATTTTATAGTCCCACACTCCCTTGCAATTGTTTGGAGCACTAAGACTATCCCGCATTCATATTAGAGAAACTGGTGCGCACACATCCCAATCATTCTGTTTTGCAATACAAATCTTCGTTAAGGCATTCTCCAGGATTTTGTTAAAGGCTTCCACTATTCCATTCACTTGAGGATGATATGGCATGCTCTTCCGATGATACATCTGGAATTCTTCTAGCAAGGCAACAATTTTTTCATTCAAGAAATGCAAACCCCTATCTCTCATCAACATTTTAGGGCAACCAAATTGAGATAAAATGTATTCAAAAATTAACTTCGTAGTTGTAGCCACACTACAATACTTCACGGGTTAGGCCTTAGCCCATCTAGTCAAGTATTTAATCGCGTAAATAATGTATCTTTCTCTGGTCTTCTTTCCTAGTGGCTGAATTGGTCCTACGAAGTCTATTTCCAACTTACCAAATGCTAGTAATGACACCTGCAAGTTCAAGGGAAATTCATCCCATCATGAAAGCCTCCTCGTTCTCTAACAGACATCGCATACCTTGCAATAATCCTTGAAGTCCTTATTCATAGTCGGCCACCATAATCTTACTCGTAGGATTTTTTGTGCAGTTTCTCTTCCTGCATAATGTCCTCTTGCAACTCCTCCATGTGCTTCAGCGGGGATAATTTTTTGTTCATACTCCGGGATGTACCTACGCAATATTTCATCAGATCCATTTTATATAAGTGTCCAAGAATAACAGAGAAATTTTCTGCCTTGACCACCAATTCTTTCTTTTGTTGTGTTGCATATTCTTCAGGAGATGTACCCGCAGAAAAGAACTGAATTATGTCTCCAAAGTGCTCATCTGTGACGTGTACAACAAAGAGTTGCGTATCAAGCAATCCCTCATCCATATTTGTAGGTTCGTAACCATTCTCAATCTATGAGAGGTGATCTAGTCCAACATTCAGTCTTCCTAGCTTCACAATTTCTTCAAAGTCATATTCTTCAAAGAGCAGCAACCATCTACAAATTTTCTCCCCCAACACAAACTTGTTGACCAGGTACTTCAAAGTAGAATGGTTTATGTACATTTTGAATTGTGCGCCCAACAAATAGTGCCTAAACTTATGGAGCACATACACCATTGCTAATCCTTTGCAATCTATGGTTGAATAATTATTTTATGCCTTAGATAAATTTCTTCTTGCAAACTATATCAGATGGTCAATATCACCTTTGCCTGGGTCGATTAGCACATCTCCTAATGCTATGCGGGATGCTTCTACATGTACGTGGAATTCCTTCTTCCTGTCAGGGAACACTAGAATAGGTGTTGTGACCATTTTTTTCTTCAAGACATCTAAAATCTTCTGGCAATCATTGTCCTAGCAAAACATCACATCCTTCTTCAATAATATCTCCATGGGTGCAGTGATCTGTGCATATGCTTTGATGAATTTCCTATAATATTTGGTATGGCTCAATGTCGCATGTAACTATTTGACTTTACTCAGCTGCTCCAAATTGATAATTACTATGATTTTGCTAGGGTCTACCACCAACCCTTGCTTACAGACAACATGGCGCAAGAGTATCCCATAAGGTACACAGAATATGCATTTCTTCAAATTAAGGCATATATGATACTTTCGATAAGTATCCAACATTTTGACTGGTAACATGCTTCTTTACTAACCCAAACACTATCCAATCATCAAATTAAACCTCCAAAAACTTATGAATAAATTCTTTGAAAGCTGTGACTACCACCCTAGAGAAGATTGCAGGGGGATTCTTAATTCCAAAGGGAATAACTATATATTGAAAATAGCGCCATTCAGTGGCGAAGATAATCTTACTCCAATCCTCAATGCGATTTTGGTCTGATGATACCTTGAGAACACATCAATAAATGAATAGGCTTTGTGACCTCCAACATTCTTTCGTTTCTGAATGGCATAGGAAATGGATCACGGACACAAGCATCATTCAATTTCCTTAAATCTACGGAGATACGAATTTCTCCCTTCATCTTCTTTTTGTGAACCACCATAGGACTAACCCAGTCCAATTTCTCAACATGCTCAATAATCCCAGCTGCAAGCATCTTATCCCATTCTTTGCGCACTTTTTCCTTGTACTTAGGATTTAACTAGTATGGGTGCTTTTTCACTGGCATTACATCTGGTTTCAGAGTGGTCTTCATGACACCCAAATAACCTACTATCCACTTCAAACTAGATAACTTGGTGGGAAACAAGTCCTGATACTCCTGCAATAACTCCGTGACCTTGTCAACTATGTCATCATCCCAATCGTCACTTATGTTTACGAACTTCGGTTGTGCTTCCAGCCCAATATTCACCTGCTTAGTCATCAAGGGATTTGATATATCAGGGACTTCTGCCTTAGGTCCCATGACTTCGTGTTGTCCCTCTGACTCAGGAATATTGATGTTCCTAGGATCTTCCTCACCTCCTTTTGTGGTGACATTATAGCATTCCAAAGCATGGCGCAAATGCGTACTCCAATCTGGTTATACCCATGCAACAGGCTCTTCAGGCAGTCTGAATACTATAGCTTTGATCTCCTGTAATGCTTCTTCAATACACTCAAATCCATCTTCCAAACTAAAGGTTAAGGGAAAACATTCCTTCAAAACATCCCACTCTGCGATTCCATGTTGCAACTTTGTATCTAGATACCAGTTAACTGGAATAGTATGCAAAGTGTGGTAGAATATATGAACCCATTCTAGTTATGGTTCTTCTCCCCATGCTTTCGTCCATCGAGCCAGATGCTCGCGTAGATCGTCATTTCCTATGTGTTTTTTTATAATGTGGGTATTAGCATACGCAAACCGCAGCTTCATCATTAGTCGATATTCCTTCCAATCAGTAAAGTTGTTCTTATGTGTACCCCACCATCTACCAAGCATAGCTCTTAGTGCGAGTTCTAATGCCTGGAACCGATGTTCCTCTGGTACATCCCTTCCAAATTTATCTAGAAATAAATTGACATCTTCTAAACCATCATAATATGGTAATTTGCGTACCTCATTGTATATGCATCAAAGTGACTTAGTAAGCATGTTACATCGTAGTGACAATACCTCATGTAATATGTTCTACATGTGCTCCAACTCCTTATCTGAATCTGAATTGCAGGAGTTGTCCTTCTCCCAAGTAATTTTCCCATCCATCGTAGGGTTGATCCTATCCTCATCCCACGCAGTAATCTTATATATTTTATCAATTTCGTCCTCCTCATAATAATCTTGGACTAGTTCAGTATATCTTGCAGATTTGACTAGATCCAATGTAACAATCACCCTTAGTTCATTCTTTTCAAATGTTATGTTGTGCTTCTTTAGATTGATGATTGTGTTCATGTCAAATGCCTAATAAATTCCAAGAAGTGTCAGGTATGGGTTAATGTCATTCACTATTTCAATCACTTCAAAATAAGCTATGGCATGCGCCCCTTCAATATCCATAGTTACTCCCAGTAGGTGCCCCATCGAAATAATATTTTGTTGATTTTCCATTCTCAACTAGATCGAGGACCACTATTGTTGTGGGGAAAAGTATCCGATGCAGATGACCCTATCCCTACTCTAAAGGTGACAGTCTTTAGCAACAACTGAAAGTAAAGTTTTGATGATTTCCTTTATGAAAGTACAGAGAGAATGGAGAAAGATTAACCAACCTGGTGTCTTTCGCTTAGTCGATCCTTGTCCTCTCTCTTTGTCTCTTGTTCCCAGCTCCTTGCTCTCTTTGCCGGTCTAGCCACACACAGATCCTGCACAAACAAGAGAGCAAACTACAAGATACATGTACTCATAACTGAAGCATGGATTAGGATGAATCAAATATACATGTAAATACAATACATCAATGCAATACAAGTATATAGGAGAACATGCAAAACTTTATTGATAGAAGTAACAGGGTTCTGAGAAGGTTACAACCAATAATGGCTCCAATCCAACAGCACCTCCCCAGCAGCAAGAACTCTCCTCTTCACCTCTAGTAAAACAATCACCCAATAGCTCTAACTGTAAACCAACAGCACCTCCTTGCTTTACACAAAATTCCAGCCTCCTTAGACCTCATAGAAGAGCTCTATATATAGGAGAGAAGAAGAAAGGATGAGTCAGCTTGAGACTGACATAAAGCTGCCTTGTGTCCTCTCCCTCTTCAGTTAAACTTCAGTTCTTGAGTCCACTTGGAGATCCTTGCTTACACATGGAGATCAAGTACCTCTTACTCATCACAGGGCGAATCCCATGAACCAAGTGTCAGTTTGGAAGCTTCCTGGGCAATTGACACCTTGCAGAATGACTGTGCCACTTGGCCAATCTCGCCCAGCGCAGGTAGCCTTCATTAGATTTGACTTTCAGCGCAGGTACAAGGAGGAGCAGTTGCATTCCAGCGCAGATGCTCAGTGGAGCAGCTGACATGATCCAAAAATAGCCTGTTTTTGAGTGTTTTCAGGTGGAGAACTGATGGGAAGTGCTGTGGTTTGCTGACCTTGTTCTTGTAGGGGTAAGAACAACATGTTTAGGGACTGAGGATCCCTGTAATTATTGACATTTCATGCTCCATGCTGCGAGGCACAAAAATGTCTATAACAGTTTCCCCCTAAAGTATGAGGCCGTTTATCGGGTGAAATGCTTTATCTAGAGGGTCCGAAGTTCATTCCAGTGCTGAGGAGGCGCCCTGTAATACAATACAATACATTATTTTTCATTTTGTTTTCATGATCTAGCTGAGGCGGGCATTCCCATGCTCAGCTTTATAAATACATTTTGGTACATATAACAGACGATCGTCTGATGGTAGACTGATAATTCTCTACTGAAATTATCATCCTTTGAGTAGGATGATCATCTGCTGCAATGATGTACATGACAAATGCTTTTATATTTCCTGAATATGTATCGCAGCCCGGATGGATGAAACTAGATCCGGGGTCTTCAAACTCGTTCGATCTTCACTCTAAGTACAAGTCGATCCATGTGAGAATTTCGCTGAAGTCGAACATGGAAAGACCTCGCTTGATTACCGGCCAATAATGAAAACCGTTAACAAGCGCGAGAGGAATCACCGATAATGATAATGACCCTCAAGGTACTGCAGTACAATTCACGTGGCGTGAATAAAGGACTTGGCGTCGAACGCCACGCAAAATCTTCTGGTCGAAGGTCATTGATGTATACCTGTCGCCGGAAGTGAGAAACTTGCCATTGAGACATGCAAGCTTCAAAGTACTGATGGGGTTGTTCCTAGATCAACTTCTTGGATAATGAGCTGAAGTCGACAAGAAGCGATCCGTCAAAGGAGGGCCTTAATGAATCCCACATCAATGACACGGAACGGAGCTAATGATTTTAGTGGAGGTGAAAACAAACTGTGATATATGATTCAGGGTGGCGATCATGAATGGATGAAGGATAATGTATGGCAGTGGATGGGACACGGTTGACACTTTCAGAATGACCCCTCTTGAACATATAACGACACTGATGCGATGGATCGGTAGCATTACCCCAAATGTGGATGGTTTGGCGAGGACCATGGTGATGAGACCGGTGAATGAAACAACCCAACCCGATGTGGTACGGAGGAAAAGTGTCATGTTCAAGAGCGACTTGCTACCATTAAACTTTGATGTTCTCCCAATTTTTCCCCAGTCATTTCTGACCAGTACCTCTTTATTTTTGTCAAGCTTGAGGAGGATAACATATGCTTGTTCTATAACCTGCCCTTCGGGCAAGCCCATCGCTATGATTTAACGAGCTTAGCGATAGGGAAACTCGTTCTCGTCTAAAGACAAGTTTGTCGCTATTGAATGAATTTAACGAGTCTAACGACAAGGATAACTCGGTCCTTTTCATTTTTAGAGAGTCTGAAAAGGTACAGAAAGTTAACTCCATAATTCCTTCTTCGTCATCTAATCCCTTAAGTCCGAAAAAGTATAAAACAATACAGAAGGGATGAGTTTTCGATTGCTTTAACGAGCCGAACAAAACAAGCACTCGATCTTTTTGTGCAATAATCCCTCAGGTCCAAAAAGATTAAAATCTAGAGGAGGGATAGCGTTCCGGTCGTTTAACGAGCTGGAAGGCCAAAACTCGGCAAACTTTTCATATTTTACGAGTCAGAAAAGAGCTCAAAGATGACTCGTCTTTTGAGGGACGAGTGATAAACAGGGATAGCAACTGATTCCAGGTACAAGTTGGAATATTCCAATCACGGCAGTGTCACAAGGATGGCTAAGTGAAATCACTCTTCGCAGATGTTCCTAAAAAAGGGTAAACACACAAATGGAAGTGAATGATCGGCCAAATGACGGTGGAGGTGACGGTGCACAAACACGACCAAGGCTTTTATGGCTGATGAATTTACGATCTCGGAAGGGTATTTACCGATTCATTTTTTCTGAATGAGCTTGAACTCTAAAGGAAAGCCTGCTCATAAACTTATGTTTATTTTTTAACGAGCATGAACTATGCGCTAAAACTGCTCGGATCTTGCGTTTATTTTTTAACGAGCATGAACTATGTGCTAAAACTGCTCGATTAAGTTTGCATGCCCCCAGCATAATGTCTTCAAATCGAGGTGCATGCCCCCCAAGCTTCATTGCATTCAACTTGGTGATTGGAATGAAGGTTCACTTTTGAGATTTGAAGAGGGGATTGTTTCATTTTTTAACGAGGTTGACACAAGATAAGAACCGTCCTCGGAAATGATCCATGTCGACAAAATATTTAGGAATCTTCCGAATCCAACCAGAAGATTGGATTAGATTTCATTGTGTAGGTTTCCACCGTGGCCACTCCCGCCAGATTACTTGGAGGCGGTAGGGCGAAAGTACCCATTAAGGCAGGGTCTTTTAGGAGACCTACTCTGATATTTTGAAACGAATGGTCGCTTCCATGGATCAGAGGAACGCTTCCTGTAACTTGCGAACCATTAGGGAGGAAATTTTGTTGGTCAATGATCGTAATCTCTCCTTGAAAAGGGAATGTGATTTTCCTAAAATAGGTCGACACAACAGCTTCCATGGCATAAATCCATGGTCTCCCCAGTAGGATGTTATAGTCAAGATTGCCATCGATGACTTCAACATCTATTTCTGCTATTTTTCCCCCTAGTTCAACTTTCAAGTTACTAAGGATACCGTAAGGGGTATATGTCCTCCCGTCGAATGCTTTTAATGTTGTCGATGATCGCGACAAGGTTGGAGATCCTAAAGTTTTCCAGCAACTCATCGACATAATACATGTCGATGCCCCCTCATCAATAATTGTTCGATGAACAGTTTTGTTGAGGGCTTTCACTTGGACGAGGAAAGCTAGTTGAGCTGGTAACTGAGGATCATATCCTTTGTGATCAAAGGATACAAGATTGGAATCTTTAGGATCCATCCCACCAATTGCTGATAACAATGCCTGCCTTTGGGATGGGAAATTTTGTAGTACTTCAAGAGTCGACATAGCAGACGGCGATTGCGCCAAATCTTCCATTATATTATAATGTTGTGCCGCTCTGGCACGAGGATTAAATGTCGACTTGTGTACTACTCCCTTTGGCGGTTTTATTGTTAATTCATGTGTGATGGGGGGTACAACTTCTGCCGAAGTTGTTGTCGAACTGCTAGGTTGATCTTTACCTTTATCGTTCGACACCTGTGGATTCCCGTAATCTTTGTTCCTTGTCGAAATCAAAGCATCATTCTGTTGCTTCGATATCGATAACATAAGCACTTGCGACGGTGAAGCATTTCCACTACCAACCAGATTTTTTCCTCGATCGGGAAACGGATCAGTTAACACAGCTGGAGTTTGCGAACTCTTTAAAAATATTTTTAGATCAGCTTTGTATGGACATTCTCTCGTCCAGTGATCCTCATCACATATCTGACACCCGTAAGGTGGTTTCCTATCTCGAGGAGGGCTTGAAGAAGTTTTTCGAGGAGATGACTCTCCTTGTTTCTTCTTCTTCCCTTTGTTTTGATTTTTCTTGCTTCCTGGTTGATTGGTTTCTTTGCCCTTATCTGCTGATACGGCATTTACTTCCGAAGCAAGAATCTCTTCTTGAGCATTTTGATTCGAATCTTTACGGGCCTTCTTGGGATTGGCCTTTCTCGGATTCGCGTTTGCCGTGCCAATCACGCCATCGCCGGCATGAGAGTCACTATTCGATTTAGGAGGAGGAGGAATTGAAAACTCTGGTCTAGGGGCGTCTGGTATCTTGTCATAGAGCGTGCCGGACTGAGTATACACTAAATCCAAATATTGCGCACGAGCAATAACCTGCTCTTCCGTTACGACTCCTCCCTTCGCCACATCTTCTGTTATGGCCGGAAGTAACGACTTTATAAACCACTCAGCTAAAAGCTGATCAGGAACGTATGTTTTAACCATTCTTCGTCGACGTCGCCACTCATGTATATGATCTGATATATGAGTTGCGGTTTTCTGTTTGAAGTTGGTCAATATCTCTGTTCCCGTTTCATACCTTATTGGTAATTGAAAGTGGGTTAAGAATGTCGTGGCAAGGGAGCTAAAATTGTCGAACGAAGCTCTTGGCAATTCTATATACCATTTTGCCGCTGGACCTGTCAATGTCCTCTGAAAGAGGCGAAGCCTTATCGAATCATCATTTAGAGTGTTCGACGAACACCACAGATGAAATGTCATCACATGATTCGACGGGTCTTCACCTAGATTTCCATTGAATTTAGGAATGTCGGATGGAAGTTTGTGTGGGATCACTGGCCACCATGGGGCGTAAGCAATTGGATCATTTGTTAACCGATGTAAATCAGGCAACTCTAAAGTTGCCACGAATGGTAACTGTTGATTCAAGTTAGGTGAAGCGTAACCAGGGTACGATGGAATCGCCTGAACAGTTGGTCTTTGCATACCAGCGTAATGGAGTTGATGCTGGTATGACTGATACGGTTGATGGACTTGACCACTATAAAGTGGTTGATTTTGACCATTTTGGATATATGGTTGTCCAGTATTCGCAAAGATTTGCTGTTCAGAACCTTGGTACACTTGCTGGAATTGTGGCTGTTGGTATTGCACTATCCATGGTTGCGATACCATGGGTTGTTGTGCTATACTAACCATTGGACCAAGATGTGGGGTACTTGTACCCGATTGTACTTGTGTTGCCCCACCAGTAGGCGATTGTGGTTGGGTCGCAGGGTCAAGGGGCTGTTGCATGAGAACCTGAGAAATCTGAGGTTGACATACAACAGACATCGTTTGAACTTGTGACACGGTTACAATAGCCGGTGTAGTTGGGATGTTCGTCACAGGTACACACTGTTGCATAGAATATACAACTCTTGGTGGCTGGGATAGCATAGGTACCTAACTACTCGTTGCAATTCCACCATAACTTGAGTAAGGTTGAGAACTCCCGTATGGGTACCCTCCCAGAGGGGGTAATGAAAAGGCATACTGCCCCCCATACGGTGGTAATCCAGAACTCAAGGCAATTGATTGTCCTGGAGGACTGGATGGCCTAAATTGATTCCCAAAAGGGTCAATTTGATGAGTCTCACCATAAGAGTTACCAGACATTACTCCGGAACAGACAGGAACAGACCATACTGTCGATATAGTCCCTGGGCGGACTCCTTCTAGCTGTTGAGAGCTAGTCGGGACAGCTGGTATGCCGGCAAACATCGTCGGAGTGACAGCAGGAGCTTCTGCTGTCGCTGTGTCATTTGGCACAGTCCTAGATGTCGACGGTTGCTCAGACATTTTAGGTCTATCCAATAAACTGCCTAACGATTCTACAGGAACTTCCACTGGCGATGGAAAAACTTCTGATGCAGAAGGAAAAAGCGTGATGCCTACTCCAAAATGAGTTGGAGTATTTGCTTGTTGGTCCTCTACGATTTCCTCTATTGCAATCAGACCAGGAGGAAGAGGAAGACCGTCAGGTCCGTAAAAGATTTCTGGTGCCGAAGAAGGGGTTGCTTCGACAGCGACAGTTGTTTGAGCAACAAGACTCTGTGGACCGGTTTCAGATGGAACTGGTTCAGTTACGCAAGTACTTGTTCTCAGACTAGGATCGGTACAACTGTCCCTCTATCGCTGTTGAACTTCTTCAATAGAGGCAGGGATTCCAGAAATATTAGGAGTGACCAGAATCTCAGATGTAGTTGGAACTGTTGTTCTAACTTTAATGGGAGATTTTGACCCGGTCAAGTGAGTTTGCTTCGTTCGTACTACTCTCGATTCCGGAGACAAAGACGGTTGACTCGCGAGTCTCCTCGAACGACAGAGTTCTAATTGACTTTCCTCCAGGGTTGCGGATTACTCGATCAACTAAAATACAAAAAGGGGAATTATGTTTCCGTATTGAATGAATTTTATTAGATGCTTTTAGACACAACTTTGCTTTTTCATGTTTTAAGAGTCGAGAAAAAGCTAAAGATGACTCTAGTCGCCTTCGATGTATTAACGAGCCCGAAGTGACAAATGCTCGGTTGGACTTTTTCAGTTATAGAGTTTGAAAAAGGCCAAAAGAAACTGCTCTGGAGATCTAGGCAGAGGGTGTGCCAAACCTTTCGCGAAACCACAGAATACGTTTTACGGTACGGGTGGTCGATCTTCGTGAATGCTGTGTTCACTGCATCGCGATCAGTAGGGTGGCCGACACGGCTTCCTAAGGATAAAGGATAAATGCCTATAGGGGTCTCCCAATATACGCGACGGTACGCGGGAGCACAAGTCCGTATTAGTGCTATCGCCCCTCAGGAGGAATCACCCACCTTCGTAGAGATCGACAGTCACTACGTTTAACGACGCCGGAACACGTCTCTACCTAGACCTCTATTGTGAGCGTTATGTTACAAAGCGTTTTTAGATTCATTCAATATATTTTAAGTTGATCTTGTTTAGCAGTTTGTCTTTCAGGATCACCACGAGATGTATTGGTACAAATTCCTAAATGCAGCTAAAATGATAAGCAAGCTTTACAATCTTTTTAGCTTTGAAAATCCTAACTACTGAGGGGAGAGAAAAGACACTATCTTTCCACACAGAGCACAAAGCACAAACTAATGCACTTTCTCCTAGATCAATCACGCAAACTTATCAAAATGCAAATGCAAGATGCATGTATTTCTTTTCTTTTCCCTTAATGTTGATGTAGACAAAAGGAAACTGTTGTATAATTTTCGAATTCAATTTGAAGCGTAAACAAACAAGTTTTGTCTAAAATGAAAAGACGCCTTACAGGTACTTGTTTCAACACTAAAAATGTATGAATTCAAACCATAAAGTGAAAAACAAACAAACTCAAACAGCCATGAACAGTAATAAAACTAGCTCTTAAGATCACAAAGACACTTTTACAGTTCAGGATCTAAGAGGCCACAGCTATACTGGTTCGCTTTTCACAATGGGAAACTGTAACTGAAGCAAGAAATACTGAAAGAACACTCACAGTTTCATCACACAACTGAGGCGGAATAATGTCAAGGAAAGTGGTCTACAGCAAGTACAATGACCAGCAAGCAATCAGCTAAAACTCAGTGAAAACAGGGCCAAGACACAAAGGGAAAGTTGAGCAAGACAATGGCTAACTGGACCAGCGCAGGTTCTAGTCTGCCAGTTTGACTCTCAGCGCAGTTCCCGAAGGGAGTACCTGCGCTGTAATGCAGACTGCCTGTGGACAGCCTGCACTGACTCACGAGAGTTTCGTCTACAAAGAATTCCGGGTCATAAAAAGCTCAAAAATGCACTGTTTTTGCTGAAATAAAAAGCTATAGGTCAAGTACAGGCTAAGGGATGATCAAGAGGATGAAGATCTATCACAAAGAGTAAAGAGTCTTTTGTAGATAGGCTCTTCAAATCTTGAATTTGCTCAACAAATGAGCAAGAGTAGCAGTCCCTCTACTTCGCTTTTGATATAGTCAAAAGCTTTTCGATTTGGTACTCTTTTCTTCAAGAAATGAATAGCAAAATACTACAAACACCAACAAGATACTAGGGTCCCCAGTGGAGTCGCCAGTTTGTTGTGGGGAAAAGTATCCGATGCGGATGACCCTATCCCTACTCTAAAGGTGACAGTCTTTAGCAACAACTGAAAGTAAAGTTTTGATGATTTCCTTTATGAAAGTACAGAGAGAATGGAGAAAGATTAACCAACCTGGTGTCTTTCGCTTAGTCGATCCTTGTCCTCTCTCTTTGTCTCTTGTTCCCAGCTCCTTGCTCTCTTTGCCGGTCCAGCCACACACAGATCCTGCACAAACAAGAGAGCAAACTACAAGATACATGTACTCATAACTGAAGCATGGATTAGGATGAATCAAATATACATGTAAATACAATACATCAATGCAATACAAGTATATAGGAGAACATACAAAACTTTATTGATAGAAGTAACAGGGTTCTGAGAAGGTTACAACCAATAATGGCTCCAATCCAGCAGCACCTCCCCAGCAGCAAGAACTCTCCTCTTCACCTCTAGTAAAACAATCACCCAATAGCTCTAACTGTAAACCAACAGCACCTCCTTGCTTTACACAAAATTCCAGCCTCCTTAGACCTCATAGAAGAGCTCTATATATAGGAGAGAAGAAGAAAGGATGAGTCAGCTTGAGACTGACATAAAGCTGCCTTGTGTCCTCTCCCTCTTCAGTTAAACTTCAGTTCTTGAGTCCACTTGGAGATCCTTGCTTACACATGGAGATCAAGTACCTCTTACTCATCACAGGGCGAATCCCATGAACCAAGTGTCAGTTTGGAAGCTTCCTGGGAAATTGACACCTTGCAGAATGACTGTGCCACTTGGCCAATCTCGCCCAGCGCAGGTAGCCTTCATTAGATTTGACTTTCAGCGCAGGTACAAGGAGGAGCAGTTGCATTCCAGCGCAGATGCTCAGTGGAGCAGCTGACATGATCCAAAAATAGCCTGTTTTTGAGTGTTTTCAGGTGGAGAACTGATGGGAAGTGCTGTGGTTTGCTGACCTTGTTCTTGTAGGGGTAAGAACAACATGTTTAGGGACTGAGGATCCCTGTAATTATTGACATTTCATGCTCCATGCTGCGAGGCACAAAAATGTCTATAACAACTATAGTGTTGGTTTTTCCATTCTTTCCTAGGCTTCCTTTGGCAAAACATTTGCGTCAAACCCCAAATCATAGATCACTTGGTCCATCTCAAAATCTCCAATCTAGGTAGTCTATCTCATTTCGCAGCCAGTCCTTTTCTTACCTTTATGTACTGCGCATTGTTCCGGTAATTTCTTACCCTTTATAGTGCAGTTATATATCAAATATTGTAGTCCCTCTACTTATTTTTGGTCCCTTAGGATATTCATGTAGGTTTGTAAGAAAGATGTCAATAGTGAAGGGTTTGTTTCTTGCACAGTACTAACTCCTTCAACCTTCTCTATGTGTGTATTCTGATCCCTTGAGGTAGAAGCTCCTATGTTTGTGAAGATCCTCTTTGCTTCCATAAACATTTCATTCGTCTTATTCAAATTTAATCCAACATCTTTGTCAGCAGCCTTTCTAACCCCCACATTTTCCTCTGGTTGTTTCCCTTTATCCTCCCCAGTAGCGATACCACTACATGTAACAATATTAACACTGGGTCCATCTTCACGCGGTTCTGATCTCATCATCTGGATGTTCTTAGTAGGCTGTTGAGTTTGGGTATTCTTTTCTTGCATATTTTCTATGAGCACAGGACAATCTTCTATGACATGATCAAACTGTCTGTAATAATGACACGAGGGGTGTGTTGGATTCTTACAATCTCATTCAAAGTGACCTGTTTCTCTACAATTGTAACAAATGATCTACCCTCGGCCTCTTCTAGCTGCTCCTCCTCATCTTCTCCCTCATGCCTAGAATCCTCCATGTGCTATAGTTGCGCCTCAATCTTGCTGAGGACATGCCTCCATCTGTACTCTATATGTTGGCATTCTTTCCATCATCAATTCATAACTTCAGCAATTGCGCTCGTCATGACCTACAGACTTGAAAAAGTTGCAAAATAATTACTAGGGACTCTACACAAACTTCTATAACAAATGACAATCATCCATTATATGTTTTCCTATAATCTGACAAATAGTGCACCATGGTACTACACCTGTACTTTTCTCGCTGGTATTTTCTACCTTCAGGGGGATATGACCTCCCCCAACTAGATAATTTTGATTCACCGAGCAATGATCCTTGTCATGACCATGGCCTTTACTTTTCAAACACCATACTTTCATGCAGACCTCACTCTGGACTTCCTTTTCCTTTTTGAGACCCTACAACTCCATATGTAGGGTAGCCAACTACGACTGAATATGTTTCACACCCAGATTCATATCCTATATAGATGAGGCTTCTAACTTCATAGCAATCTCCAATGCCTCAACCTGTACTCCAATCTTCTGTTGTGACAGTGGAAATATTAAATGGGTTAGTAACGAAGCAATGTACCAATCCTTGTGTTGTTCATTTATGATCTCCATATTCATAACTCCCATGCAAACTCATGCAGACTCATTTACCTTCTACTGGATCTTTTTGACATTTTTTACTGACTGGGCTTGCAAGTTAGGCTTCTTGAATTAATTATTTAGTGCATCCTTCGTATCCTTCAGCATCGCAGTTGGATGAGTCGAACAATACTTAATCTACCAGCTTAGTGCTCTATCTTGCAATGTTGTGACCAGCTGCGCTCTCTTCAAGTCATCATCTGTTACCTACAATGCCTTCCACACAACATTTGCTACAAACCAAAATTGTTCAGGGTCTTCTGTACCCAAACCCTTGAATATGGGCATATTCATAGCATTTTCCATATTGAATAGTGGGGTCGGAGGTGGAAGTGGAGGTACAAGTGTAGGTGTGTGAGGTGGAGGTGATGGCAGAGGTGGAGTGGATGGAAGTGGTATCTCGACAATGCCTTGATTTAGCATTCGCGACACACCTTGAGGTGTCTTCAAACCACTACTTTCTTCATCACTATCAGATGCACCCAACAAAGGATTGTATTTAGCAACTTAATCTAAATTTCTTCTTAATGGCTTTCCACTTCGTGTAGCTCTCGTCAAATCTCGACTAAACATTAATTCAATGGCATAACCATTTTGTTGGGTAGCGGAAGCCCCGCGCAATGGTTAGGGGGCTCGAAGTCTGACATTCTGGGTAAAGTTAGGGTAAAGACTCCGTTGAAAGTGCAGAGCGCAAATTATAATAGGTTGAGTCAAAAGGTAGTCTGCCTGAAAATAATTTAAATAAATGTAAATAGAGTTAGCCCGCTCAGGGATCGCGGGCCAAGAAAACGTATAAATAGAGTGAGGCTCTATGGGTAGAGATAGATAAGTTTTGGTGGTTGATCTTGAATATGAATTGTAATGGGTTTTTGAAGAAGATAGTCTGAAAGAGTTTGTAAGTCCGAGTCGAGGGTTGGGGTAATAGATAGAGGCTCTACAGTTGTGTGTGCAAAGGCCTGGAAAGTTCACAGCTGAGTGCATAGGGCGGATCTGGTTGTATTGAGGATAAGTGGAAATAAAGATAAGCTTCTCCTGAAAATTCTGTTTTTCTTCTGAGCTATCGTGAATCTGACTTTCATAATATATGTTTAATTACTTTGCTTATTGTATGAATGTATGTAAATTTGGGCTCATTTTAAATGCATGAATTGATTGCATTGGTTAAATGTTTGCTTAATGACCCGGTTGAACAGATCTAATTTATAACCCCATCCTTCAATAGAATAGCGCACTAATAAGAAAGATATAATCAATCTGGATCTGTGCGAATACCGAGCAGCGCGGAGCTGTAGACCAATGCGCAAAACCTCCATACCACATCTAGACATCCCTAGGGTGTAGAAACTTAGTTCCAGCACCCTCCCCTACTACCTCGGGTCAGACATCAGTCCACGCTTCGCGGGCTGTTGCCAAAAGGGCTGGTAGCTACGGGATTTGTTTGGCTAAATAACTCTTTCGAACTTGGGTTTGGCCCATATAAGGCAACAAGAGGGTTGGGGTAATAGATAGAGGCTCTGCAGCTGTGTGCGCAAAGGCCTGGAAAGTCCGCAACTGTGTGCGTGGACCCTTGTAGCTGAGTGCACAAGGCGGATCTAGTTGTATTGAGGATAAGTGGAAATAAAGATAGGTTTCTTCTGAAAATTCTTTGTTTCTTCTGAAGTGCAGTCCGATTGATTAAAGAGTGCTTCCCACTAATACTACCTCTGTCTACACCACCACCCACTTCACCCATGTAGAGTCCATCCACATCAACACCACCTCCACCCCCTTCCACCACCAAAAGCTAGGATGGCGACTGCAGTCAAGTTACCGACATTTCAGGGTGTAGGGAATGAGGAACCAAGTCGGTTCTGGTTTGTGATAAAATCTGTATGGGACGCGCAAGGCATCACAGATGAAAACATCAAAAAGGCTACACTGGTCAGTGCACTACATGACCGCGTTGAAATGGTACATAAAATACTCAACTGACCATATGAATGAGGGAATAGCGACAATCTAGGATGCGCTAAATAAAGAGTTTGGTCGACCAAATTATGAAACCCAGTAGGTCATTGGGTTCAAGGAGATAGCAATTTTGCCTGGCGAAACTCCACGGGATCTGGGCCAAAGGTTAAAGAGTACTATTCGCGAAGCTAACATGACTTTGGTTGATGGGCAGCACTGCACATGGTTTGTTGCATCATTGACACGCCATCTGAGGACAGCTTTGTCACAACAAAAGATCTCAACCCAAGAGGAGGCACTAGAGATAGCAATGAGTTTACAAGCGACCCCATACCGAACCCAGGGTTGGGTGTTCAGCGAATCCATGCACAACTTCAAAACTTGAGTTTGGAAATGCAAAGCTTGAAGCAAGAAAGAATTTCCCGACCAGAGGTACGTCCAGAGGTAGGCTGTATTAAATGTAAGAGCCAAGCGCATGACAAGGACCATTGCCTTGTCTTCGCGAACTATCTGGTGGGAGGAGGCCCAATGCCATTAAAAGTGGAGGTACAAGTAGGACCAAGTGTCGTGCCTATGCTCTGGTGCACGATTTTCCAAGTATGAGGAAAGCATGCCACGGACAACTGCCACCTATTGCCAAGCTTACGACAACCTCCTCAACACTTATTTTGTAACTTCTGTAGAATGTTGGGACATGAGGAAAGAGATTGCCACATGTTGATGGATCGATCACCTATGTATAGCATGCAAATAGAGACACGCGAGCAGGACCTGACTGCACCATTCGCGGGAGGGGGATTTTCAGTACGCGGATGGGGTCACAACGCAATGGGACTAGGATGGGGACAAGGAAAATTAATCTGCTATAATTGTGGAGGGCCAGGGCATTATGTGCAGGATTGTATGAACCCAACCAAAGCCTGTTGCCTGTCATTCTACCAGTTTGATCATGATGCAGTCAACTACCCTACACTAATTGCTCAATTACGGGAAAAAGGAGTGCTCCCAGCTAGTCCCACTCAGAACATCCAAAGGATGAAGGCTGAACCACGCACTGAAGACCCCAACATAAATATGATGCTCAAAAGTGGTGCAACTATAGGGGAAGATAAGGTAAAGTAGCTGGAAGAGGATACGTGGGTTCATAAGGTTACTACAAAACAACCAAAATTTGATTTGGTGCGAGCAAAGGAAACCTTTTTGGAGGCTAAGAAAAATTTCATAGAAGAATCTACTTTGGGTAGTAAGGGGCAACCGAAACTAGAACAAGATAGTTCTTTGATAACTACCTTCTTAGAAACCTGTATGAAGCTTCTAAGGGCTGCTAATGTGGTGAAAGGGTTACAAGAATTAATAACTAGATGTGTAGGGGCAGACGAACCATGCATGATCCGCAAATTGGGAAAACATGTTTTGCATATTGGTCGGGAGATGCGACTGACCGTCCAGATTGGTGACTATGACATGGACCAGGTCGTTTTAGATCTGGGTTCCAACGCAAATGTCCTACCAAAACAGACTTGGGAGTGCATGGGCAGGCTTATGCTGTAATGGTCCTCGATTGAATTATGGATGGTGAACCAACAAAAGATTCTGCCTATGGGAAGATTGCAAGGGGTTACCATCGACATCGATGGCGCCAACATACAAACCGATTTTGAGGTCATCAAAATCGTGGATGACAGTAACCCATATCCAGCATTGCTAGGGATTGATTAGGCAACAGACATGAATGGAATCATCAAACTCAAGAAACAGAAAATGATCTTCGAAAATAATTCTCTCCTAGTAGTGATTCCATTGGATCCAGCTGAAGGGGTATGTTATACTGAGCCTGTACACGACGATGACAGCGATGGGGAACTAGACTATATCTACCAGCTCACAGTATGAAATCAGGACAAGGTGAATCCAACAGTGGACAGTCGACTCTCATGGGACCGTCATAGCTCTTGCACGTTGGATTCGGATGAAGAGGTTGAACGATGGCAGAACCGAATACATGAAGTAACCACATTAAATTGCAATAGGATGGTCGTGATAGGAGCTATAGAACTACCCGCGGAGGAAGCCGAAGAACCGGTTGCCTCGATGAAATCGAAACCAGGTGCACCGATAGTATCTATGGTAGCACCTCGAACGACCATGGCTTCAGCAAAAGGGGCAGTGTTGACAAAGAGAAGGAAAAATAATGGAGGTCGCGGATAGGTGCAGGCATAAGTGGCCAGACAAACTAAGAAAGCAGCCTGAAGTGACTCTAGTTGCCAGTAGCTGATGACAGGGTCCGCAGGGACTCAAAGGGCAGCACACATCGTGGCCTTCCAATGACACAATCCTCTTGGAAGTTGTAAATACCATGGACTAGATGAGTCTAGACTAAGCGATGAAAGAGAGCTCAAAGGAAGCTCATGTGGGACCCCCTATATTGGTGAGATGGGCCGCTCCATCAATCAAAGGATTAGTGAACACGTAGCTGACCTTAAACATAGGAGATCAAAGTCTTCGACTTTAGCTGAGCATGCGGAAAAAACCAATCATCATGTTTGTATTGAAGATGCTAGTGTCATTGCTAGGGTTTCTCAATTCCATCATCGGAAAATTAGGGAAGCTCTGGAAATTGAAAAGAGGCCGAGCAATCTCAATAGAGAGGATGGTTGGAGAATCAGTAGATGTTGGGTCCCTGCTCTCTCTTCCTAGTCGCTTCCTTCGTTTCCACCCCTCCTCCTCCCCTCCCCTCGTTTCTGGTCTCCTTTTTTTTTTTTAATTAATTATTATTATTGTTATTATTATTTTTACCTAATATTTAGTTATTTACTATTAAATAAATTATAATAGTAATATTATTAATAATAATTCATTTAAATTATTATTATTATTATTATTTTAATTTATTTATTTATTATTATTTATTTATTTGTTTGTTTTTCTATATATATTTTTATTTTGTTTCTAGGATTTTATTATATTTATTTGTTTATTTTTATTTTATTTATTTATTTTATTTTATTTTATTTTATTTATTTATTTTATTATTATTATAATAATAATTATTATTATTATATATATATATATATATATATATATATATATATATATATATATATATATATTCTTTTAATTAATTAATTAATTTATTTTTATTTTTATTTTTATTTTTTATTTGATTTGATTTATTTATTTATTTTATTTTATTTTATTTTATTTATTTATTTTTTAGTTTCTATGTATTTATTTAATTGTTAACCCCCTTTTAACAACCAATTATATTATATTATATTATTTATTTATTTGGTCCCATATTTCAACTAACTTCATATTAAATTATTTTATTTATTTATCCTTTTTCGAGGTTAGGACCCTATTCTTTTCTAGTCGTTGGTGTAGCTAGCCGTTGGAGACTCTGTTCATGCTATTTAACATGCAAAGCTGGATCTGGTTCTTCAACTTGTCCTGATGATGAACCACATTGGCTGGTTCGAAATGCGTCGAAAAATGATAGATCTTGTGATTTATGCCGAAAAATCTCTCATAAACCGATATGGATCACAGAAGCCTCAATTCAACAATTGAATCCTTGCACGGAGAAGCTAGGTAGTTGTAGGCCCTACGCTGACAGCACACTCTGGGCATAGTCGGGAGACCATAGCATGATATACAGGAACGAATTCAGCAGAATGACACGCCATAATTCTCACAAAAGCGCATCCCCTCTGAACATAAGGTGATTCGGACCGCTTAGGAATACGGCTAAGAATGACCGAGCTGTGACCCTGCTATCATGGCTGTGCACACATCCTCGGAATGAAAAAATGCCTACCTGAGCACTTGAGCAATGCTCACAGCCTAGGCTGGTAGGGACGTTATGATGACACACCAGCAGTGCGAACACCTGACTAGTGGTCGACGCTACAGTCTTAGCACCCCGAGCAACTGAAAGAAGGCGTGGGACTATAAATAAGTCTCTAGGAAGCCGGTCTGGCAAAATGCGTCCCTCCAAAATTACTCTGCCCTCCCGCTCATAGCAGCACCTGATGAACTACACTACCACGTGGACCAGTCAAGAGATGACCGTTAGCCCCACTATTCATGTAAGGGATGTTATGGTATGGTAGGAAGGAGTGGGTGGCAGACCTTTAAGATGAATGTTCTAAGTCAAATCCACTAAGATCTACTGAGGGAATGTTAGTACTAAGCTAGAAAAGGAGGGAAGGGAGTCGTTCAAAGTTACGGCTTTATTTTATGACCTGGGCATGACACGGGCATATTGGCAGTATACATCAAAACAGAGAAGCAAGCAGTCTACTCCCAGACAATCCATGAGTATCATGGCCAGAACCTGAGCATGATTCACGAAAGAAATACAGTTGAATTTCGAAGAGCCAGAGGGCGTGAGTTGGGCACCTGGGGTTCCGAAATCCCCATGCACACCATGAAAGAAGAAGACTAAGTAGAAGACAGGAACACTCTGAGCCTCACCATGGTTCACTAAATAATCTGCAATTGATAAGGGCAAAGCCATTTCCACGGAAACCGATGAGGATGACGATGCTCTCCAGGAGTTGCTTGACCAGATAGATGCACAGGCCGAGGAAGAAGTGGATGCATTCCAACTCCCATCATTACCTCCATATCTCTCTCTGTGGCGAGGGTCAACCAAGATACCCAAGGACTTAGACATTGTGAAGGCTAAGCGTCAGGCCCCGCCTCTTCCAGATGACATAAGGTTCAAAGGCTTACTGTTGGGGTGCATTTCGAGTCTCAAGTTTGAAGATTGGGATTTCGCCGACCACGATAAGTTCCCTGAGTTGGCCGAAGACATGTTATTGTTGCCGGCATGGCTACTAGGTGTGTAAAAGGTGGGCATCCTCAACCTCAAATGGCTACCTCACTACCACCGCGTGGATATTACCACATTTGTAATCTGGCAACTACTCTGTCTGGTACATGATGGATTCCTATGGTTGGAAGTGTCGATCCCGATCACAACTGAACTAATCAAATGAATAATGCACCTACCGTTGAATGGTAATGACCCCACTAACACTGCAGGAACCAGCAGCGAGGTAGGCCTCGCCGAAACAACAAAGACACGATACCAACTCGAGAAAGGTAAGCGCGGATATGTCATAGCCAACATAAACAACCAAGCCGTTTGAGTGGCTACGCAGCTCTTCACTGGTAAACTCGTGAGGAAGTGTCGTGCAGATGAAGTACATGCTTCTGTCATTACGCTGGGTGAACAGTGTGCCAAAGGGGTTCAGTTCAATTGGGCATAGTTCTTATGCAATGAGTTCCTGACCAACTTTCAAGAAGCATAGGACAATGGCAAGACATTTCACTATGCATGGTTGCTTTTGTCAATCCTCTTGGTTACAGGTGAACTGCCGCAAGATAGCCAGTTCCCCAGCATTACAGATGACCTCCTTGAGGTAGTACGGTATATGGCGCTATGCGGTACAAGGGATGCGACAAGGGTTTCTGCAATCTGAGCATTTTGGACCTCTATGGAAGGAAAGATAAGGACAAGGATTGCTCGACGACGGTGAATGTCTCCCACGATCTATAATAATTTCTAGAGCACGACCAAGTTTAAAGTCGACATGCATCACTTGTACATCTGGGTGCAGAAGGATCTGGAACAATCCTGGGGCACACTCTCGTTCATGGCAACACATGAGGAAATTTACACAGTTTTGGCAGCATCGCCACTCAAATGGCGCACTCTAGATAAGGCCATCCTCGACCAACTTGCTGCACAGCAACAGAAGAAGGACTGACAACAGTGACTCATGCACATGGCAGAAAAGGCACATCGGGAACAACAGATGGCTTCGTAGCAAGAGGCTCCCAAGAACCTACCAGTAGAAGAGACCACAGCAGGGAAGGTATTGGAGTCAAACTAGGAAACAGAGACACAGAACCACGCAGACCAAGTCAAGCGGTTGCACAGACAGGACTCACCAACTACCCAAAAAAATTCCAAAATAGCGAAGGTTTTGGAGAAATAATTCATAGCAAGTCCTACCACTACCAGTGCATTGCCCACTCTAATTACAGAGAAAACAATTGTGTTGGGGGAGATCAGGATGCAATTGGAGGCATTACAGGTGCACTCTCTGGGCAGGGTCCACCTCGTCGGTAATATAGCCACAGCTGAGCAAATGGTGCGCACGCCCACACCGAACACTGTACCATTTCCAGCTAATGCTATCCTAGTCAAAGGCACCGGCGACGAACGTAGTTGGGAGTTAAATCTGGCTGCCCTACCTGGTGGGTTACTCTACCAATTGCAGGAAGGACTCACTAATGAACTCTAGGCTAGGGAAAGTCACACCCTTCACACTTTAATGGAGCAAAAAGCCGAGTTAGAACATGTCAATCTTCAGCACGCTGCCTTGGTCAAACATTATCGAGACGTCGAACAAGCTATAACAGAAGCATGCATCATGGTTCTGGTGTTAGATATCCTCGTGGACATTCCAACTATTACCAAGGTTCAACACATGGCCGCAGAAGTCTACACGGCCCAAGAGGCGACTGCAAAAGCACAGAGAGAGCTTACTCTACAAGTAGCAAAGCTCAGACTCCAGGCACAACAACCCTTGGTAGATCGTGAACAACGTCGTGTGGAAATTCAAGCAGACATGGAAACAATGAGGTGCACTGTCCATGAATATTCAAGGCTCTTAGATCAGTCTATTGGTATACTTACATCTCTCCAAGAGGACCCCACCATACAGCACGTGGAAGTTGAGGCATGCGCACTATAACATGCCTATGATACAGCTCACAGAGATGCACAAATGGTCGCTATCACACAACAGCTGGCCAAAATGAGGGAGGCCTAGGCTCTCAAAGCCCAAATGGACGTTGCATGGCAACAAGAGGCAAAGCTTAAAGAACACATTCATCCTTGGCTCGATGAAGTGTTTGCCATCTCTATAATGATTGAAGGCAAGTTAGCACATATGCAGGTAGTATGTGATTCTGAGCAGGCGAATCCAACTGACACAGATGTATCAGTGACTCGGGTGGAACAAGTACAATGGATCGCTGCAAATTTTTTTGAGGAAACACGCGTTGTATAGAAGTTGTTAACCAACCTCTGTGAGAAGATTACCGCACCAGCTGAGTGACTCAGGACGAGTCACGATGATTGTGTTGGGGGACTGTTGGGTAGCGAGAGCCCCACGCAACGGTTAGGGGCCTCAAAGTCTGACATTTTTGGTAAAGTTAGGGTAAGGACTCTACCAAAAGTGCGGAGCGTGAATTATAATAGGTTGAGTCAAAAGTTAGTCCACCCAAAAATAATGTAAAGAAATGTAAATATAGTCGGCCCACTCAGGGATCACGGGCCAAGAAAAGGTATAAATAGAGCGAGGCTCTATGGGTAGAGATAGCTAAGTTTTGGTGGTTGATATTGAATATGAAATGTAATGGGTTTTCGAAGAAGATAGTCTGAAAGTGTTTGTAAGTCCAAGTTGAGGGTCAGGGTAGTAGATAGAGGCTCTGCAGCTGTGTGCGTAGAGGCCTCGAAAGTCCGCAGCTATGCGCATGGACCCCTGCAGCTGAGTGCATAGGGCGAATCTAGTTGTATTAAGGATAAGTGGAAATAAAGAAAAGTTTCTTGTAAAAATGATGTGTTTCTTCTGAGCTATTGCGAATCTGACTTTCATAATATCTGTTTAATTAATATGCTTATTGTATGAATGTATGTAAAGCTAGGTTCATTTTAAATGCACGAATCTTTTGCGTTGGTTAAATGTTTGCTTAAAGACCCTATTTAACAAATATGATTTATATCCCCATCCTCCAAAAGAATAGCACACTAATAAGAAAGATATAATCAATTTGGATCTATGCGAATATCGAGCAGCGCGGAGCTGTAGACTAGTGCGTGAAACCTCCAAACCACATCTAGACATCCTTAGGGTGCGGAAACCTAGTTCCAGCACCCTCCCCTGCTACCTCGGGTGAGACTTTGAACATCTATTGTCCCCTAAACAACGACATGATGAGCTTCTTCAACTGAATTTTCAGTAGTTGGACCTTCGACTGCAAGGCCCATGGTTCTCTGTGTCTGATGCATGGCATTTAGCTTTCTCTGCACCAACTGTGTCAACTGACTTTCTTCATCCGCCTAGGGCTACATCCTTGAAGATATGATGGACTCCTTCTGATGCATCTCATCAATCTCGCTCTGGATGAGCTTACCCTCTTGTAATCTGGTTGGTGCTAAGGTCCATGCTATAGATATGATCTCATCAAACTTCCTCTACTTTTCATGGATATCTATTTCTATTTTATGTAAATTTGGATCCTCTTGGAGTGAGATCCATAGTTCCATGGCTTGTTAAAACAATTGGATGCATCCCTTGACTGCAGCTTCTAATGTACCCATCTCTTCTTTAATAGCAGCCTTGCGCTGCTCTCTAACTTTGAGAGGAGTGGTTGGCTGCAACTCAAGTTGGAGCTCAGATATCTGCAGTTATAGCTTAAAACGAACCTTACCAATTTCTTGCTTCGACTCTTTCACTGTGGCAGCTAACATCTAAACCTTTTCTATGAATGCCACTTCCATTGTAATCTAGAGCTCGGGAAGCTCACTACAGACCTATGCTATTGTTTCTTCTAGCTGTTGACTATGCATAATAACTTCTTAATGTTCCTTAAGGGCCTATGCCTTTTCCTCGAACATCTGTTAGTTGATGGTTTTGACTTTACTAATGACCAGCAATGCACGTTGTTCCTGAACTTTGAGCTCATCTGATACTCCTTGATGCAGCGAATGCAATGTCTAAATAGGAAGCATCATAAGGTTTACACTCATTTCCTTCATATGTAATCTATGTGCCTTGTCCTCTTATGTCTCTACATGCATTGATCCCTCTGGTAACTTTTTTGTGTGGGGGTCCAGGGTAAGCTCTGCTACTAAGGCTGGCCCACTCACTTGTTTTAGGCTTTCTTGCTTCAGGCTTGCCTGTCCAATGCTCTCTTGAATGATGACTATCTGGAACTGCAATTCCCTCAAGCCCTGTTTCACCTTTTCGAATTTTTCGTGGTATTGTTCTTCAATGTGGTTCCAAATATTCTTTGTTGCATCATGGACCACATCACCAATTTTGTCCAGGTACCCCTCCATGAGGACCAAAGGTGTCATGCTCATGGACTTGTCAGATTACTGCTTCTTGTGCGGTTCTGTTGTGAACCTAATAGTATCAATAATAACATCTTGTTGTGAACCCATCCCCATCCCTACAAGGAGGAAAGGACGTTTCTCATCCACCTCATTTTTGGAAAGAATCATCAACCAACTATGCATTTAAGGCGGCTGATTTACACACTCGAGCCAAGAACTATGAGAATCATGTCCTAGACACTTTGGATACCCCATCAAGTTACACTTTGCATCCACCTAATGGTATGCACATTAAGAGGCTTGTTACTGACCCTATGATTCACCCCCCCAATGGGATATTTTTCCATACTACATATAATCCATCTTCCTCACACTGCCTAAAATTGTAGTATTACAGAAGAACTTGCGCAGGCATATTTTTCCATGTGTGCCCTCAAAGAATTATAGAGCTGTCCCATGCGACCAAAATACATGCTTTCAGCTATAGGCAGAGTCGACACTCATGGATCCAATCTAGTTCCTTTCAACATGGATAAAAGTACAACCCATGTTTTCCAAGCACTTGCATTCCAAGTATAGATTCATGCGAAAGGAAACATCATTCACCACGCCATTATACATGAAGGCACATCAACTTGTGTAATGGATACTTCTTGTTGCATCACCCTAGGTTTACACACTCCCTCCCTGCTATCAAATTACTTGAAAGCATTTGATGACCACACTTTCACCTCTATAGGACATCATTCTAGTATCCCCATCACTCTTGGAGGGAAAATTGTTTCCATTGATATTGAAGTTGTTAATCACTCACTTGATTACAATATTCTATTGGGATGTTGTTGGACTTATGAAATGTGAGCCATTGTCTCGTCATTTTTCTAGCTTATCTCTTTTCTGCATCAGGGGAAAATTATGACTTTGGATTAATTATCCTTCTACACCCCCAAGTTTCAACCGTTACATATTGGCAATGTTCCTTTAGTAGGTGGTCCTCTAGACAACTCTTTTAGTATTGGTACCAATCTGTAAAAGGGCTCCTTGCTCTTAGGGTGCTTCTCTCTTCCACTACCCAAGGTTTCGTTCACTATTTCAATGGTCTCTACTATATTTGATGGCCCTACAGATCCTTCTATCCTCCCAAAGACTTTCACCATTGATTTTTTTGGAGAACAGATGTCACTGTCACCTATAGAGTTTGCTTAACAAGCTATACAATCAGCATATGAGTATTCATCTTCCTTGGTTGAGGTAAATTTTACGACCTACTCTCGAATTGCAAGTCCCTTTACTTATTTCCTTTCCTTCTGACAAGGCTATCACGGAAATCATGTCTCTAAATGAGTGGCCTCAAGACAAGTTTCATCATCATGCCCCAGTCTCTTTTCAAACTGAACTAAGCATGTATTCTTTACAAATATAGTCACTTGATTGACCTAAGATTGTACCTTCTCCATTTATGACTTTCCATTACTTAAATGTAGAAGGAAACATAGGGAACCTATCTAAGAAAATTCTTATTGACATATCGATCAAAATAGGTGTCATGGGAAACTTCCAGATTAGAGCTTAATGCACTCCAGAGGAGATAGCTAGATTCACTTGCCTCTTTAAAGAATTCCATACTGTATTTTCTTGGTTTTATGAAGAAATTATTGACATATATCCATCTATCGTTGATTATGATATCAGTACGAATATTGATATCAAGCCTATCTGAAAAAGACTTAGATCTATCCACACTTGCAAGTCAGCAATCATCAGGGAGAATTTTGAAAAATTGCTCAAAGCTAGTTTCATCTACCCTATTCCTTGGATAGAATGGGTGTCTAATGTCATTCCCATTAATACGAAATAAGGAACCATCCATGTGTGTGTTTATTAATGAGATTTTGGCATTTCTTGTCTAAAATATAATTATTTGACACCTTTCATTGACCAAATTATTGACGGCTATGTTGGATACCAATCTTTTTCCTTTATGGAAAGTTTCTATGGCTAAAATAAGACTGCTATTAAACTATTTGATAAACATAAGACTTCCTTTATCCATCCTTGGGGAACAATCTCTTATCACAAACTTCCTTTTGCCGTTAAGAATGCAGGAGACACTTTTCAGAGGGCCATGGACTATGCATTTCATGATATCAGACATATTGTTTAGGATTATTTGGATGACCTTCCCGGTAATTCCAAACACCATGCCAATCACCTAGCTCATCTTAGAGCTATCTTTCTTAGGTGTCGTCTCTATAACATCCATATCAATTTGCACAAGTGATTTTTCTTTATCAAGTCTTGGCATCTCCTTGGTTTCATCATATCTAAACATGGGATATGGGTTGATCCCATTAAGTTCAAGGCAATGATTCAATTTCTCGCTCCTCAATCCATTGTCCAACTCCAAAGTTTGCAAAGGAAGGAAAACTTCTTATGTTGCTTTGTTGTCAACTATGCTGAAATCACGAAAGGAATGCATATATTGATGAAAGGAGTTCCTTTTTTTTTGGGATGTTCAAGCTCAAAGATCATTTTCACCTTGAAAAGGGCTTTAACTTCTACTCCACTGCTAAATCCTTTCGATTACACTTGCAAATTTTCATTGTATCTTGTGGCTTCACCATCCTCTATAAGCATGGTGCTCGTTCAAGAAGATGACACTCATTGTGAGCATGCAATCTATTACCTCTCTGAATCCCGCAGTAGGATCAAACTCACGTATTCATATGTAGAGAAACTCTCTTTGGCTACTACCAAAAAAATCGCGTGTGTTCGATGCTATTGGATAACACTTCTTAGAGACTGCATAACTACGGTTCAATAGTGTCATCCTTTTCAAGTTTCTACGAAGAAAGTGTACATGCCTCATGCTCCCCTTCACCCAATAGTTACTATTGCTCCCTTTTCTAAATGGGGTATTGACTTCATTACTTGTAATCCCATTTCTACTAATGTTCACGATTGAATCATTTTCATCATAAACTACTTCACCAAGTGGGCCAAAGCCATTTCTACTTTCAAGAGGAGAAACTACCAACCTATTCTTGTTCAATCAGGTTATTTCTTTGTTTCGTGTGCCTCGCACTCCGGGAAATTTTTAAGAAACCCCCCAAAATTATATGTATAATAAATGGGCGAATCCCCATGGTACATATAAAATGTACATACTATTTTTTCAATTATATAATATGTATATATAATGCTTTACTGAATCTTTTATTGAATTATACTTTTTTGTTAAATCTTGGTGAATTTTTCACTAAATTAAGAATATTGTAAAGTCATTGCAAATAGTGTTACTTCACAACATAGTGTTTTGGTGGCTAATTGAATGATTTTATGCTCAAGTGTTCAACACCCTCACAAGTTATATTTTGGAACTCGGTGAGATCAGTGCAACATCTTGGAAAAGTTCAAAGGATTACTAATATATGTGACATTATTTCCATACCCACCTCTTTCAAGCTTTGGGCTTCTCATTTTGAGGAGCATTTTTTATCCGGATTTAAACAGGAATGCCATAAAATATAGAGATAATCATAAAGACAGATATGCAGCGGAAATAATACTTCATTTCATTACTGTAAAATACTGAAATATGCTCACAAACAGAAATGGAAATAAACCAGTTAAGGCGATGGTAGCTTATCTCTAAGAAGAGATGTGGTGGCTACATGCCTTTCTTTAACTATGTTACAATGAGGCTCGAAGGTCTATTTATTGTTGAGAAACAATGGAAAACCCTTCACATTCCAAAACCTAACCCCAGAAGATGAAACGCCAAATTATGGGCCCCGTTTCTGGGAAAGTTGGTACATCAACTTCCCGGGGTCGCGAATTGGTCATATTATCTCCGTTTGACATGCATGATAGCCCGTTGGAAAGATCCCTCCAAGGACTATGAAGAAAAATATGATTTTTTTGACAAAAAAATCGTTGGCGGTAGATTTCCAAAAAAAGGTCGTTTAGGGCCTCAAAATGGCTCCAGAAGATTAGGACCCGAAAAACTACTAAAAATAGTAAATTGTGCTACAATTTAGGAAACTGAAAAAACTGAAAGAGATAGTTGTGGGGGTCCAAATGGGATAGGTGGGTGGCCACCAACATCAACCTGGATCATTCCTGCCCCCTTAGGAAGCAATGGTCCCCATTGCATTGAGTTCCTCCCTGAGATGAGGAAGCTTCTGCTGAGCTGGATCTCTAGTGAGTTGTTCTGCAATCTCTGATGTGTCCAGAAATGGTGGGAAGCATGGTCGATGACGGTCCACATTGATCACTTGGTGCAAGCGAAGGGATGGAGGAATGCTGTGCTTCAAAGCATTGTTGCCCATAGCCTTGGTACTGGTGTAAGGACCATGTCGGAGTGGTCTGAGCTTCTGATGGGTTCTGGTAAGGCGTTCTTTCTGTCGATGCAACCAAACTTTGTTGCCCACCTGAGACTTGTGTGGTACCCCTGTGGGTGAGGAGAAGTTGTTCCTATGTTTTGTCATGACTATATCCCTTTGCTGCTGCTGTGTGGAGGAACCCTTTGCAGGGGTCATGGATGTAGCAACAATCTTCCCCTTACTTTGGGAGTGAATCAGACAGAAAATTAATTTCCTAGTCTGGGAGATGAGCTTGCTGCCTTTCTTGGCAGTGATCAAAGAGGTGGTGATAGGTGGGGCTACCTCCGGTATCCTGTATAATGAATTATCCAAAGAAATAATGATAGCACGAGGCCTTGACTCATACACAACATGTCGCCTCTACAAGTATGGCTGGCCTAATAGTACATCGCAAACATCCAGAGGTGTAACATCACACAATACCTCATCTGTGAAGGGCTTGATGCTGTAGGGAAGGCGACATTGTTGACGAACTTTGAGATCTCATCCTTCATGAAGCCACCCGATACTGTACGACTGCGGATGTGGTGTATTCAGTAGGCCCAATCGCTTCATGACCTCTATTGAAATGAGGTTCTTTTGGCTGCCACTATGGACAATGAATTGCAGCAGCGAACCCTTCACCCACATCTGTGAAGGGAAAAGACGCTCCCCCTCCTCTGGATCTTCGGGCTCATTTTTTTGGATCTTGGTGGTGGCAATAGTGGCGGTGGGCTCGACATCAATGATCTACTTCCCTTTGCCATTCCTCTTGTCAGGTTCCGGTTCAGGGTCAGAACATGCATCTGATTCGAAAGCCTTCAACTCAGCCACCAGTGACTGCTTGGTCCAACACTCACTTGTGTTATGAGTGGGACTCTTGTGGAACTCACACCACTTTCCTGTGTCCTTCTTCGGCTTCGTGGTGTTGTTCTTTTCTTGCGGCTTCGAGGGGTTGTCTTGGGTCACCCCGCCTTGGCTTTCTCCTTTGGACTTCGGATTTGCAGATCCAAAGGATCACTTCTTTTGTTTGAACTTTTGATCGATTTTGACAGCGTATCGGTATGTTGTGCTGAGTGAGGAGATGTTCAAGAACTTCATCTCTTCCTGAATGTATCTGTGTAGGCAGCCGTGATATTTGAGTACCAGATGCAACTCAGAATCTTTAATACCCAATTGTGTGCAAAGGGTATGAAAAATGTTTGTGAACTCCAGCACATCTTGGTCTCATCCCTGCAGCAGTGTGGTCCATTTGATGTATTTGTCCTCGTAGCTTTTGACAGGGTAGCACTGCTCCTTGATGGCATCCCGGAAGTCATTCCAAGTGGGTGCGGCTAAAAATAGTGAGCCTGTACTTTCATCCTTCTGCTCGTAGTAGGTTTCCCACCAGTCCTTGACGTGGGGAGATGCTTTGAGAAGAGAGAAAACAATCTTTTCCTGATTTGAAAATTCATGAACAGAAAAAAACCCATCTAGCATATTTAACCATTTATCTACGGCATCTGCGTCTATTTGACCCTCGAAGATGGGGATTTCAAAATTAACTTGTACCTTAAAGGGTGTGGCATTTCCAGAATAGCTGTTGGAAGCCGATGCGTCACCTCTGGGTAGCCGCTGAAGGATCTGGGCAAAGCTATCCATCATTGCATTCCTTTATCGCTCGAGGGCTTCTTCGAGCAAGATTTTGATAGGATCTCTTGCCCCCTCATTTTTCTTCTCATCCGCCATGGGAGGTCGTTGAGATTTGCAAGGCTGGTCTTGCAAAGGTTCGACCAATTCAAGCCCTAACTCCTTATATCCCGACCTCGTTGGGGACATGCAAAGAAAAAACAGAGAAAAAGTAGACCGCTCTAATACCACTGATTCGGATTTAAACAGAAACGCAATAAAATACAGAGATAATCATAAAGACAGATATGCAGCAAAAATAATACTTCATTTCATTACTATAAAATACTGAAATATGCTTACAAACAGAAATGGAAATAAACCAGCTAGGGCGATAGTATGTTATCTCTGAGAAGAGATGTGGTGGCTACATGCCTTTTTTTAACTGTGTTACAATGAGGCTCGAAGGACTATTTATTGTTGATAAACAATGGAAAACCCTTCAAATTCCAAAACCTAACCCCAGAAGATGAAACGCCAAATTGTGGGCCCCGTTTATGGGTAAGTTGGTACATCAACTTCCCGGGGTTGCGAATTGGTCATATTATCTCCATTTGATGCGCATGATAGCCCGTTGGAAAGATCTCTCCGAGGACTAAGAAGGAAAAGATAATTTTTGGACAAAAAAACACTAGCAGTAGATTTCCCAAAAAACGTCGTTTAGGGCCTCAAAATGGCTCCAGAAGTTTAGGACCCGAAAAACTGCTAAAAATAGTAAACTGTGCTACAATTTAGGAAACTGAAAAGACTGAAAGAGATAGTTGTGGGGGTCCAAATGGGATAGGTGGGTGGCCACCAACATCAACCTGGATCATTCCTGCCCCCTTAGGAAGCAATGGTCCCCATTGCGTTGAGTTCCTCCCTGAGCTGAGGAAGCTTCTGCTGAGCTGGATCTCTAGTGAGTTGTTCTGCAATCTTTGATGTGTCCAGAAATGGTGGGAAGCATGGTCGATGACGGTCCACATTGATCACTTGGTGCAAGCGAAGGGATGGAGGAATGCTGTGCTTCAAATCATTGTTTCCCATAGCCTTGGTACTGGTGTAAGGACCATGTCGGAGTGGTCTTAGCTTCTGATGGGTTCTGGTAAGGCATTCTTTCTATCGATGCAACCAAACTTTGTTGCCCACCTGAGACTTGCGTGGTACTGCTGTGGATGAGGAGAAGTTGTTCCTATGTTTTTCATGATTGTATCCCTTTGCTGCTGCTGCGTGGAGGAACCCTTCGCAGGGATCATGTATGTAACAACAATCTTCCCCTTACTTTGGGAGTGAATGAGACAGAAAATGAATTTCCTAGTCTGGGAGATGAGCTTGCTGCCTTTCTTGGCAGTGATCAAAGAGGTGGCGATAGGTGGGGCTACCTCCAGTATTCTGTATAATGAATTATCCAAGGAAATAATTACAGCGCGAGGCCTTGACTCATACACAGCATGTCGCCTCCACAAGTATGGCTGGCCTAATAGTACATCGTAAACATCCAGAGGTGTAACATCACACAATACCTCGTCTATGAAGGGCTTGATGCTGTAGGGAAGGCGACACTGCTGGCGTACTTTGAGATCTCATCCTTCATGAAGCCACCCAATACTGTATGGCTGCTGGTGTGGTGTAGTCGGTAGGCCCAACCGCTTCATGACCTCTGCTGAAATGAGGTTGTTTTGGCTGCCATTGTTGACAATGAAGTGTAGCGGTGAACCCTTCACCCACATCTGTGAGTGGAAAAGACGTTCCCCCTCCTCTGGATCTTCGAGCTCATTTTTTTGGATCTTGGCTGTTCATCAATGATCTGCTTCCCTTTGCCATTCCCATTGTCAGTTTCCAGCTCAGGGTCGAAACATGCATCTGATTCGAAAGCCTTCAACTCGGCCACGAGCGACTGCTTGGTCCGACACTCACTTGTGTTATGAGTGGGACTCTTGTGGAACTCACACCACTTTCCTGTGTCCTTCTTTCGCTTCGTGGTGTTGTTCTTTTCTTGCAGATTCGAGGGGTGGTCTTGGGTCACCCCGCCTTGGCTTTGTCCTTTGGGCTTCGGATTTGCAGATCCAAAGTCTCGCTTCTTCTGTTTGAACTTTTGCTTGATTTTGACAGTGTATCGGTATGTTGTGCTGAGTGAGGAGATGTTCAAGAACTCTATCTCTTCCTGGATGTATCTGTGTAGGAAGCCCTGGTATTTGAGTACCAAACATAGCTCAGAATCTTTGATACCCAATTGTGTGCGAAGGGTATGAAAAATGTTTGTGAACTCCAGCACATCTTGGTCTCGTCCCTGCCGCAGTGTGGTCCATTTAATGTATTTGTCCTCGTAACTTTTGATAGGGTAGTACTACTCCTTGATGGCATCTTGGAAGTCATTCCAAGTGGGTGTGGCTGAAAACATTGAGCCTGTACTTTCATCCTTCTGCTCGCAGAAGGTTTCCCACGAGTCCTTGATGTGGGGGGCTGCTTTGAGAAGAGCAAAAACAATCTTTTCCCGACTTGGAAATTCATGAACAGAAAAATACCCATCTAGCAGATTTAACCATTTATCTATGGCATCTGCGTCTATTTGACCCTTGAAGATGGGGATTTCAAAATTAACTTGTACCTTAAAGGGTGTGGCATTTCCAGAATAGCTGTTGGAAGCTGATGCGTTGCCTTTGGGTAGCCACTGAAGGATCTGGGCAAAGTTGTCCATCATTGTGTTCCTTTGTTGCTCAAGAGCTTCTTCGAGTAAGATTTTGATAGGATCTCTTGCCACCTCGTTTTTCTTCTCATCCGCCACAGGAGGTCGTCGAGATTTGTGAGGCTAGTCTTGCAAAGGTTTGACCAGTTCAAGCCCTAACCCCTTATATCCTGACCTCATTGGGGACATGCAAAGAAAAAACAGAGAAAAAGTAGACCGCTCTGATACCACTGATCTAGATTTAAATAGGAACACAATAAAATATAGAGATAATCATAAAGACAGATATGTAGCAGAAATAATACTTCATTTCATTACTGTAAAATACTGAAATATGCTTACAAACAAAAATGGAAATAAACCAGCTAGGGCGATGGTAGCTTGTCTCTGAGAAGAGATGTCTACATGCCTTTTTTTAATTGTGTTACAATGAGGCTTGAAGGCCTATTTATTGTTAAGAAACAATGGAAAAACCTTCACATTCCAAAACCTAACCCCAGAAGATGAAACGCCAAATTGTGGGCCCCGTTTCTGAGTATGTTGGTACATCAACTTCCTGGGGTCGCGAATTGGTCATATTATCTCCATTTGATGCGCATGATAGCACATTGGAAAGATCTCTCCGAGGACTATGAAGGAAAAGATGATTTTTTGTGAAAAAAAATCATTGGCGGTAGATTTCCCAAAAAACATCGTTTAGGGCCTCAAAACGGCTCCGGAAGTTTAAGACCCTGAAAAAACTGCTAAAAATAGTAAACTGTGCTACAATTTAGGAAACTGAAAAGATTGAAAGAGATAGTTGTGGGGGTCCAAATGGGATAGGTGGGTGGCCACCAACATCCAACTGGATCATTCCTCTCCCCTTAGGAAGCAATGGTCCCCATTGCGTTGAGTTCCTCCCTGAGATGAGGAAGCTTCTGCTGAGCTGGATCTCTAGTGAGCTGTTCTACAATCTCTGATGTGTCCAGAAATGGTGAGAAGCATGTTCGATGACGGTCCACATTGATCACTTGGTGCAAGCAAAGGGATGGAGGAATGCTGTGCTTCAAAGCATTGTTTCCCATAGCCTTGGTACTGGTGTAAGGACCATGTCGGAGTGGTCTAAGCTTCTGATGGGTTCTGGTAAGGCATTCTTTCTGTCGATGCAGCCAAACTTTGTTGCCCACCTGAGACTTGTGTGGTACCCCTGTGGGTGAGGAGAAGTTGTTCCTATGTTTTGTCATGACTGTATCCCTTTGCTGCTACTGTGTGGAGGAACCCTTCGTAGGGGTCATGGATGTAGCAAAAATCTTCCCCTTACTTTGGGAGTGAATCAGACAGAAAATAAATTTACTAGTTTGGGAGATGAGCTTGCTGCCTTTCTTGGAAGTGATCAAAGAGGTGTCGATAGGTGGGGCTACCTCCGGTATCATGTATAATGAATTATCCAAAGAAATAGTGATAGCGCGAGGCCTTGACTCATACACAGCATGTCGCCTCCGCAAGTATGGCTGGCCTAATAGTACATCGCAAACATCCAGAGGTGTAACATCACACAATACCTCGTCTATGAAGGGCTTGATGCTGTAGGGAAGGCAACACTGCTGGCGAACTTTGAGATCTCATCCTTCATGAAGCTACCCGATACTGTACGACTGCGGGTGTGGTGTAGTCGATAGGCCCAAATGCTTCACGACCACTGCTGAAATGAGGTTCTTTTGGTTGCCACTATCGACAATGAATTGTAGCGGCGAACCCTTCACCCACATCTGCGAGTGGAAAAGACGTTCCCCCTCCTCTGGATCTTCGGGCTCATTTTTCTGGATCTTGGTGGTGGCAACAGTGGCACTGGGCTCCGCATCAATGATTTGCTTCCTTTTGCGATTCCCCTTATCAGGTTTCAGCTCAGGGTCGGAACATGCATCTAATTCGGAAGCCTTCAACTCGGCCACCAGTGACTGCTTGGTCCGACACTCACTTGTGTTATGAGTGGGACTCTTTTGGAACTCACACCATTTTCCTGTGTCCTTCTTCGGCTTCGTGGTGTTGTTCTTTTCTTGTGGCTTCGAGCGGTTGTCTTGGGTCACCCCGCCTTGGCTTTGTCCTTTTGGCTTTGGATTTTCAGATCCAAAGTCTCACTTCTTCTGTTTGAACTTTTTCTCGATTTTGACACCGTATCAGTATGTTGTGCTGAGTGAGGAGATGTTCAAGAACTCCATCTCTTCCTGGATGTATCTGTGTAGGAAGCCGCGGTATTTTAGCACCAGATGCAGCTCAGAATCTTTGATACCCAATTGTGTGCGAAGGGAATGAAAATTTTTTGTGAACTCTAGCACATCTTGGTCTAATCCCTACCGTTGTGTGGTCCATTTGATGTATTTGTCCTTGTAGCTTTTGACAGGGTAGTACTACTCCTTGACAACATCCCGGAAGTCATTCCAAGTGGGTGTTGTTGGAAATAATACTGAGAGGGGGGGTGAATCAGTATTATCTATCAATTTGACAAATCTTCCTTATTTGATCTTTTGAATTATTCTTGCATATCAGTACCATAAAATAATGAGCATGAACAAAGAAAATAGACAGTCACACCAAAGAACACAAGATGTAAGGTGGAAACCCAATGTGGGAGAAAACCACCTGCTGCAATATGTCTCTATCTTCTTTCAAGAAATTCTTTTTACAATGATTTTGTACTGGTGCAGTCCTTTACCAGTACGCAGGCTGCAACCTGCAGAGAGCTACAACTCTCTCTCGTTTTCCAGTCTCTCCTGGAAGGGAGCTACAACCCCCTACTTCTTTTCATGAAGAATCAAATGATCAACAAGTATACAACAGATACAGTCCACTACAGATATCAGATCAGTAATCACAGGAACAACCCAGAACACCTTATGAACAGAAATATACAATTAACAGATCATCTTAAGACAGGGACGCAATTTTTCTTTCTGTGGCCTGCGACTGGACGCAGTTTACCTTCTGCTGTTCTGCGTGCAAACGCACTGTTCCTTTAAGCTTCTCTGCGTACCGGCGCACCCAGTAACACTATCGCGCCGCGTCTTTCGCTTCAGAGACGCACCCAATAACACAGTCGCGCCGCGTCTTTTGCTTCAGAGACGCACCTGAGCCCGGTCTTCCCTGCGTCTCGGCGCACTTGTCCTTCACTGAACCTGCGTCCCTTCAGATATAAAAGATATGAGGACTTCAGAACTGACCCAACCACTCAGATCTACAGATCTGATCATGCGCCAAAGAGATCACAGTCCATTAGAAGATTCGCCCTCATAGATCTGGACTAGATCTCACCAAAAGATATTCAACCAAGATGATGCCAAATCCAAATGAACTCCTTTGCTTTATATAGGCAAGCCCCTCCCCAAAACATGGAACAATACCACGAGCCGACACCATAGAAACACAAAAACCGTCGGCTAGATACCACACAAGAAACCCCCACGTGCTTTTCTCTGCCTTGAAATGTGTGCACTGGGTGGACGCACCTCCTGAACGGCTGGCCTGCGTCCCTGGACGCGGGTTCTGCATGGTATACCTGCGGGGACGCACTTGCTGAACAGATTTCCTGCGTCCTTCTTAAAAATAGAGAGCTGATCATCAAGAATAGTGATCTATCACCTGAATGGGTTGCCATCAAGGACAACACCTGAATCATAATGCCAACAATCTCCCCCTTTGGACTTGATGGCAACCTCATGATCTTCAGCTTCATTCTCCCCCTTTGACATCAAGGGAAAAGAGTATACTCCCCCTATGCTCATGCTCTTCCAGATTTGTAACAAATAACCAGAAATCCATCATGAAGGAGATAGAGACATATTGCAGCTATTTCCAAGATCTCCTTCTCCATAATGCCAACAATGCATTATGTGCTCCCCCTGAGCCTATACCACCAATAGGAAGATGATCAACAATAAGATGATGCATCAACAACCCCCAGCTTTTGCCTGAGGTATTCAAAAGTGTCCCTGGGCAACGGTTTGGTGAAAATATCAGCAACTTGTTCCTTAGAAGGAACATACTCCAATTTGACCTTCTGTTCAAGTACTTGTTCCCGGAGAAAATGGTACTTGATTGGTATGTGCTTGGTTTTTGAATGCATAACCGGATTCTTTGAGATGCTGATTGCACTTGTGTTGTCACATAAGATAGGAATAGGAGGTGTACAAGTGATTTGATAATCCTGCAAAGTCTGCATCATCCAAAGAAGTTGGGTGCAACAAGATGCAGCAGCAACATATTCCGCTTCAGCTGTAGACAAGGCAATTGAACTCTGTTTCTTGCTGAACCAAGATACCAGTCTGGAGCCCATAAAGAATGCACCGCCACTTGTGCTTTTCCTGTCATCCACGCTTCCGGCCCAATCTGCATCTGTGTACGCATGAAGAGTGAGATCTGTATCTCTAGGATACCATAAGCCATAATTTTGAGTCCCTTGAAGATATTTGAATATTCTCTTCACTGCTTGAAGATGAGTCTCCTTTGGATTTGCCTGAAATCTTCCAACTATTCCAACTGCATGCATGATGTCTGGTCGGGTACCTGTCAAATATAGTAAACTTCCAATCATAGATCTGTAGGTTGGTTGATGTACTGCTGCAGATTCATCATTTGCACTGAGACTACATCCTGTGACCATGGGTGTACATACTGGTTTTGCATCTTCCATGCCATATTTTTTCAAAATCTGCTTGAGATACTTGGTTTGAGATAAAAGGATTCCTCCTTCCTTTTGTTGGATTTGCAAACCAAGGAAGTATGTCAGTTCTCCTAGCAAGGACATTTCAAATTCTTTCTGCATGACTGAGGCAAAGCTTTGACTCATAGCTTCTTCATTGCTGCCAAAAATAATGTCATCTACATACACAACAAGTATTAGCAATTTGTCATTTTCAACTTTTATATATAGATTGCTATCTGCTGAACCTTTTGAAAAACCTTGTTGATGAAGATATTTGTCCAACCGGTAGTACCAAGCCCTTGGGGCTTGTTTGAGACCATAGAGAGCCTTTTTCAATCGGCATACAAGATTTGGATCATTTCCAAGAATGAACCCATCTGGCTGTTCAATGTACACTTCTTCTTCCAAGTCTCCATTCAGAAATGCTGATTTTACGTCCATTTGAAATACTTTGAAGTTCTGAAAACTTGAGAGAGCAAGGAACATTCGGATGGCCTCAAGTCTTGCAACAGGAGCAAAAGTTTCTTCAAAGTCTATTCCTTCTTGCTGTGCATACCCTTTACAAACAAGTCTGGCTTTGTTTCTAATTACTTCTCCATTTTCATTCAATTTATTTTTGAAGACCCATTTTGTTCCGATAACATTCTTATCCTTTGGTCTAGGAACCAGCTCCCAAGTGTTGTTCTTTTCGATTTGCTCAAGTTCTTCATCCATTGCTTTCACCCAACATTCATCTTTGCATGCCTCTTTCACATTTTGTGGTTCAGTAGAGGAGAGTAATGCCAAATAGCTTGAAGCTTCTGCAACTGTTCTTCTAGTTTGTATACCTGCTTCTTTCTGTCCCATGATCTGAGATTCTGGATGGTTCTTCTGAACATATCTGGATGGAGTCTTTTCTTCTATTCTTGTTCGTTCTTCTGCGTCTTCGTGAGGTTCTTCTTGAGATTCTTCTTGAGGTTCTTCTTCTTCATCATTCTGTCTTTGAGGGTAGCTTTCATCTTCTTCGATATCTTCACGATGTATTTGCCTAGGAATGTATCCCTTCTCATCAACCACTACATCAATGCTGTCAACAATTCTGCCAAGTCTTTTATTGTAGCATTTGTATGCTTTGCTATGTGGAGAATAGCCAAGAAGAATGCCTTCATCTGCTCTAGGATCAAGTTTACCAAGCTGCTCCTCAGTATTCTTGATATAGCATTTACTCCCAAAGATTTTGAAATGCTTTACTGAAGGAGTTTTACCACTCCAGAGCTCATGAGGAGTTTGAGTGCTGTTCACTCGAACATTTGTCTTGTTGAGAATAATAACCGCAGTATGTGCAGCTTCACCCCAGAAAGTTGCGGGAGTTCCTGATTCATCAAGCATAGCACGAGCCATTTGTTGGATTGTTCTGTTCATTCTTTCAACAACTCCATTTTGCTGAGGAGTTCTAGCCGTAGAGAATTCTCTCCTTATCCCATGTTCATCACAGAAATCGAAAAATTCATTTGAAGTAAATTCCCCACCTCTGTCGGATCTGAGGCACTTAATTTTGTGACCTGATTCATTTTCAACCAAGGCTTTGAAGGATTTGAATTTTTCGAATGCTTCATCTTTGTGCTTCATAAGTCCTAACCAAACAAACCTGGAGAAGTCGTCAATAAATAATATCAAGTATTCCTCTCCTCTAGGTGTTCTTTTCCTGAATGGTCCACATACATCTGTATGTACTAGCTCAAGAGGCATGCTAGCTGATCCTTCTTTCTCTGGAAAGTTAGTCCTGGTTTGTTTTCCAAACTGACATGATCTGCATATGGTGTTGTCAGGAATTTTGATATCTGGAAGATCGCGAACTGCCTGATATTTGCAAGCTTTCCTTATTTGTGAGAAGCTTAGATGTCCCAACCTTCGATGCCATAACCAGTGCTCTTCATCCTTGCTTAGATAGCATTGTTGTTGTCCTTCATCAAATATGTATAGATTATTTGGAGTTCTTTTTCCTTTGAGAACTGTTTTACCTGTATCAAGATCACGAACAAGACATCCATTTGATCTGAATATAACCTCGGTTCTTTGATCACACATCTGGCTGACACTTAGAAGATTATGCTTCAAACCATCAACAAACAAAACATTTCCAGCCTTAACATCTTCTTTTAAGGGAGCAATACCTTTTCCTTTTATAGTTGCAGGAGTATCATTTCCAAAAGAGACTTTCTTTCCCTTTTCTAAACTAGAATAAGACTCAAGTTTTTCTTTATCACCTGTCATATGCTTCGAACATCCACTGTCAATGTACCATAGATTTTCTTGCCCTTCTGCATAAAATGCTATCCCACATCTTTCTGTTTGAGGTTCCTTTATTCTCCATGTTTTGGTGCCTGAGGCTTGTTCCTTTTTCCGCTCTTGTACTTTTCTTTCCGGAAACCTGCTTCTGCATTCAAAGTCTTCATGTCCAAAATTATTGCAAATAGAACATTCGACTTCATTTTCAAGAGCTGAAAAGTTGTTATAGGTCCTTTTTGTAATCCCTGTCATACTTCTTTGTTTTTGAGCTTCCCTAGTCATGATTGTTTTATACGCAACACATTGAGCTGCTTTGTGACCAAAGTTATGGCAAGAAAAGCATTGTCCATTGAAGAAGCTTCTGCGATTATTGAATCTACCAGCCAACTGATTGTAATTTCTATTTTCATCTATTCTTGAACCAAAATGAGAAGATTTTACCTGTGGCTGGTTGTGGCTTTTGTTCACCCTTAAGCTGGATTGCCCCTGATGGTTTCTGTTTGACATTTGTCCCTGCTTTACCTGATGATCTTCCTTGTGCTCTTGCTCATTTCTTCTTGCTGCATCAAGATAAATTTTTGAAGTGTATGCTTGAGAAGTTTCTCCATTATAGCCCAGACCTGTCTTATTTAGTGGAGACCGCTGCACACTGATAATCTCATCCAAAGTTTCTGATCCTTTGACAAACTTGAGATTAATAGTTTTCTTTTCTCAATTTCTTTTCTAAGACCAACAATTTCACCTTCTAATTTTTCAAGATGTTTTTCCTTTTCATCAATTTGAAATTGTAGAGTATCAATAATCATGTTCTTTTCTTCTATACATCTCTTGAGTCTAGTAATTTCATCATAAAGGTTATCCACATCTACAGCATCCTCATAATCATCATCTTCAAATGCCATTAACAACCTATATTTATTACCTTGTTCATCTTCATCACTGTTTGATAAGCCATCACTATCTTCATGGGTGTAGTAGCTTTTCTTATTTGCACTTTGTTTCTTGTTCCATCTAACTGGTTCCTTTCCTTTATCCTTATAAGAGCATTTTGCAGCATAATGACCTACTCTTCCACAAGCAAAGCATTTGAAAGGTAGCTTACCTCTGAACCTTCCAGAACCCCTTTGAAGATTTCTGACAAAATTTGATTCTTCTTCCTCTTCTTCTGGAACATGGCTTGCTTCATAGTGATCTTCTTTGCCTGATGCTTTAAAAGCAGCCTCCCTTCTGTCTGATGGTCCTCCCTTTCTCATTTCATAAGCAGTTAGAATTCCATGTAGCTGAGACATAGTGAGAACACGGAGATTTTCTTTTTCTTCTATTGCAGATACTTTAGATTCAAACTTGGGGGATAATGATCTTAGAATCTTTTGAACTACTATAGACTCCTTTATTTCTTCACCCAAATTTTTCATACAATTTACAATCTCATCTACCCGAAGAAAATAATTAGCCACACTTTCATCATTATACATCTTGAGAGTCTCATATTGAATCCTGAGAGTTTGAAGTTTGGCTTGTTTTACCTGTTCATCTCCTTCATAGCTTGTGATCATTTTGTCCCATATTTCTTTTGCTGATTTGAAGTGCATTACCTTCATGAATTCTGTTTGGGATATACTTCCTAATAAAGTACTGACTGCTTTTGCATTTGTTTCATACTTCTTTTTCTCAGCTGGATCTGTAGGAGTAGCTGAAGGAAAAGCATAGCCTGTTTCTACAATGTCCCAAACTTCAGTACCAAGAGATTGAAGATATGCAGTAACTCTTACCTTCCAATAATTGAAGTTTGTCCCATCAAAAACCGGTGGCCTGATTGATGCTTCTCTCTCGTAGTTGCTCATGATGAACGATCTACCTTCAAGCGATCAAGCTTTTCTGAAGGACCTGCTCTGATACCAATTGTTGGAAATAATACTGAGAGGGGGGGTGAATCAGTATTATCTATCAATTTGACAAATCTTCCTTATTTGATCTTTTGAATTATTCTTGCATATCAGTACCATAAAATAATGAGCATGAACAAAGAAAATAGACAGTCACACCAAAGAACACAAGATGTAAGGTGGAAACCCAATGTGGGAGAAAACCACCTGCTGCAATATGTCTCTATCTTCTTTCAAGAAATTCTTTTTACAATGATCTTGTACTGGTGCAGTCCTTTACCAGTACGCAGGCTGCAACCTGCAGAGAGCTACAACTCTCTCTCGTTTTCCAGTCTCTCCTGGAAGGGAGCTACAACCCCCTACTTCTTTTCATGAAGAATCAAATGATCAACAAGTATACAACAGATACAGTCCACTACAGATATCAGATCAGTAATCACAGGAACAACCCAGAACACCTTATGAACAGAAATATACAATTAACAGATCATCTTAAGACAGGGACGCAATTTTTCTTTCTGTGGCCTGCGACTGGACGCAGTTTACCTTCTGCTGTTCTGCGTGCAAACGCACTGTTCCTTTAAGCTTCTCTGCGTACCGGCGCACCCAGTAACACTATCGCGCCGCGTCTTTCGCTTCAGAGACGCACCCAATAACACAGTCGCGCCGCGTCTTTTGCTTCAGAGACGCACCTGAGCCCGGTCTTCCCTGCGTCTCGGCGCACTTGTCCTTCACTGAACCTGCGTCCCTTCAGATATAAAAGATATGAGGACTTCAGAACTGACCCAACCACTCAGATCTACAGATCTGATCATGCGCCAAAGAGATCACAGTCCATTAGAAGATTCGCCCTCATAGATCTGGACTAGATCTCACCAAAAGATATTCAACCAAGATGATGCCAAATCCAAATGAACTCCTTTGCTTTATATAGGCAAGCCCCTCCCCAAAACATGGAACAATACCACGAGCCGACACCATAGAAACACAAAAACCGTCGGCTAGATACCACACAAGAAACCCCCACGTGCTTTTCTCTGCCTTGAAATGTGTGCACTGGGTGGACGCACCTCCTGAACGGCTGGCCTGCGTCCCTGGACGCGGGTTCTGCATGGTATACCTGCGGGGACGCACTTGCTGAACAGATTTCCTGCGTCCTTCTTAAAAATAGAGAGCTGATCATCAAGAATAGTGATCTATCACCTGAATGGGTTGCCATCAAGGACAACACCTGAATCATAATGCCAACAGGTGTGGCTGAAAACAGTGAGCCTGTACTTTCATCCTTCTGCTTGCAGTAGGTTTCCTACCAGTCCTTGATGTGGTGGGCTGCTTTGAGAAGAGCGAAAAAAATCTTTTCCCGACTTGAAAATTCATGAACAGAAAAATACCCATCTAGCAGATTTAACCATTTATCTACGACATCTGCGTCTATTTGACCCTCGAAGATGGGGATTTCAAAATTAACTTGCAGCTTAAAGGGTGTGGCATTTCCAGAATAGCTGTTGGAAGCTGATGCGTCGCCTCTGGGTAGCCGCTGAAGGATCTGGGCAAAGCTGTCCATCATCGCGTTCCTTTGTCTCTCAAGGGCTTCTTCGAGCAAGATTTTGATGGGATCTCCTGGCCCCTCGTTTTTCTTCTCATCCGCCATGGGAGGTTGTCGAGATTTGTGAGGCTGGTCTTGCAAAGGTTCGACCAGTTCAAGCCCTAACTCCTTATATCCCGACCTCGTTGGGGACATGCAAAGAAAAAATAGAGAAAAAACAGACCGCTTTGATACCACTGATCTGGATTTAAATAGGAACACAATAAAATACAGAGATAATCATAAAGACAGATATGCAACAGAAATAATACTTCATTTCATTACTGTAAAATACTGAAATATGCTTACAAACAGAAATGGAAATAAACCAACTAGGGCGATGGTAGCTTATCTCTGAGAAGAGATGTGGGGGCTACATGCCTTTTTTTAACTGTGTTACAATGAGGCTCGAAGGCCTATTTATTGTTGAGAAACAATGGAAAACCCTTCACATTCCAAAACCTAACCCCAGAAGATGAAACGCCAAATTGTGGGCCCCGTTTCTGGGTAAGTTGGTACATCAACTTCCCGGGGTCGTGAATTGGTCATATTATCTCCGTTTGACGCGCATGATATCCCGTTGGAAAGATCTCTTCGAGGACTACGAAGGAAAAGATGATTTTTTGAAAAAAAAATCGTTGGCGGTAGATTTTCCAAAAAACATCGTTTAGGGCCTCAAAATGGCTTCGAAAGTTTAGGACCGAAAAAGCTGTTAAAAATAGTAAATTGTGCTACAATTTAGGAAACTGAAAAGACTGAAAGAGACAGTTGTAGGGGTCCAAATGGGATAGGTGGGTGGCCACCAACATCCACCTGGATCACGTTTATCCACTTGGTGAGTTGTAATAGGGTTGGTTTGGCGGCATTTGGGGGACAATTAGGTTGGTTAGATGTTGTTTTTTGAGATAAATCTCAAACCCTTACTGTGACTGATACTAAAAATTAGTGTACATCAAATTGTTCCGCCAAATAACTACTGATAATTAAATTAAAATTTTAAAAACCATATTCTCAAAAATACATCCATAAAGATAATAGTTAATAAAAATATTAATAATATTTATTATTATTATTTAAATAATAATAAATAAATAATAAAAAACATTTATTATTTTTAATATTTATAACAATAGACAAAATGTTATATGATGTATATAACCTTTACATTAAAATATAAGTTAAAATAAATAATCTTTCCTATAGAATTTTTTTTAATTAAACTTTAATAAAAATTATTATAATCATATCATATTTTCCATTATTAATTATATAAATTATATTTTATATCTTATATGTTTTTATTTATATTCTATTTTATATTGAGTTATATAAAGAATATGGTTAGAATTTCAAAAAATTATTTTGAGTTATATAAAAATATCATTATAATAATACTTAGTGTATTTAGGTAAAAATTTAAAGATAGTAAATATAAACATTATATCTTACATTAATTATTTTTCTATTATAATGAAATAGTTTCATTATATCTCTACATCCATTATTCTTTAAGCATTATATGTTTATATGAATTTGAGTCATTTACAAGTGTTATGGAAATTTTTGTTAGAGAAAAATATACATAGATATAAAGGTTTTTGTAAAACCAATAATGTTTTAATTTTTGCTATATATATACATAACATTGACATTACTTGTATATCTTTATTTTGACTAAAAGATAATATATTTTTTTTAAATCGGTGATAGTGATATAAAGATAGTTTTCAGTGTATTTTTTTTCTAAAACATATCTCTTGTAATTTTCTAACTTATCAAAATATAAGTCATATTATTGAAATTATATATATAGATTGTTTATGGATTATAAAAAAAAATTTAATCTAATCATAACATAAATTATATTATTAGTATTTTTTTAAATTCATTTTTTATATCATTTGTCTTTTTAATTATAAAAATAATTAATTATGTGCAAATACATTTTTTAACCGATGATAAAATACAAAGAAAATTAAACAAGTCAATTTAGCATATGGCATTGAAATATATTTGGATATATAATTAAAAAAACAAAGTTGGAAAATCACTAAAACAAATTTGAGATTGTTTAAATAATATCTTAAAAAAGGAAAACTTACCCTACTAGGTGTTTTCAAATTTATATAATTATTAATTTAAATGAGAAAATTAGAGAAACACTTGCTTATTTGCTCAAAGTAGTGTAGATGATAATAATAATAATAATAATAATAATACCAAAATTAACAAAATAAATCACCAATATTATTACTATGAGCAATAAATATTGTTTTTCTTCAAATACAATGCAATAAAATGAAATGGAACTAGTGAATTGATTAAGAAAAATGCAGACTTGGGTGTTACTATAACCCATTTCGAATTTTTACATCAAAATACATTTAAAAACATTTCAGTATTGGACTACAACATTTTAATTACACTAGTACAAAATGACTAATTAGTTACTAAAAAAACAACTAAAATTTGCATATAACGACCATTTTTCAGTCGGTGACCAATAGTAGCTAATTTACAATATCTTATAACGTGGCCAACTTATAGTCATTTTTAGCCTAGTCATTAATTGGTTTTCCCAATTTTACCATCTAGTAGTATATTTGGTCATAAATTTGGTCATTAATTTTCCATTCCTTTAGTCATTAATTGTCGCAATTGATGACCAAATATACAACAATAGATATTATTATATGAATCCTCAAGAAAACCCATTAATGACTAAAGCAATATGGCCAAAATGTTGGTCGTGTTACAAGATACTATAAATTAACTATTAATAGTCATATATATGCAAATTTTAGTCATCATATGAAACCAATTAATGACCAAAGAAATATGACTAAATTTTAGTCATGTTATAAGATAATGTAAATTATTTACTAATAGTCATATATATGCAAAATTTAGTTGTCATTTTAATAAAAAAAATATCATTTCCTGTAGTCATTTATCTTTTTTTTTTGTATTTTCGTATTCATTGTATAAACGACTGATTTAGTAGTTTCTATTCATTTCATTTAATTTCATTCATAATTATTATAAACGACTAATTTAATCATATATTCATTTTATTCATGTTCATCATTAATTAATATAAACTATTAATTTAGTAATTAAATATTTATTTTATGTGTTCATTATTAATGAACATAAATTAATTAGTATGATTTTGTGATTAAATTTTAAAAAACTTCCATACAATATGCATGTTTATCTAATATCATAACACAAAGTTAAATATGTTAATTACAAGACTAAATAATATCAAGTGCAAATAAAAATAATTTCAACCAATATAAATTTTATTATATAAAACATCAAGTATTACAATATGAGCTTCCAAATTAGTATCGGTTGGACTACAATTTACACATGAAATATTGTTTCATCATTTCAAAAAATTATCATTGTGTTCCCAAAGCATTGCAAGTGAATTCACCAACTTTGAAGGCTTGACCATGAGTGTCTATGAGTGTGTCTTATGCAAGATATTGGCTCTAAGGGTATCACTAGACATATTCCATTCTCTCTTTCATTTTTCATTTGTTGTTGCAGTGTTATTGTTCTAGTCTTTCTTCAATTGCTTCTTATTACCATCAATATTGAGTTCCTCTCATGAAAATGAAATAAGATACAATCCAGAGTATAAGACATGAAAGGCGATGAATAATTGAATTTAAAACAAAGTAGACTATAACAAATTTATACGACATATATCTCAACATTCGATAATGGCCACTATGTGGCTAGATGACTTGTATAAACAAAGAAAATAAAACGTCACCATAGAAAATAACACCTTAGGAACTTAGTATTCAACCTTCAACAAAATCTTAGGAATAATCATACCAACTAAGTTACATGTTAAAAATATCAGGCAATAGATAACTTGTGAAAACAAATGGAAAAAAAAAAGACCAGTGTAAAAGGTATCCTTATTGCTTGTTCTAAAAGAGTCATGTTCATTAAATTTGGATATTCTTTTGCCCACAATAAATGTTACTCGCTATTATGATCAATTTTTTTAGGATCATGAGATTAATCCAACGTCATATTGAATTGTGGAGACAAAATTATTCAAGTTTCCAAGATGAGTACCTCACTTGGTTGAATGAAGGTTCTAGCTTTGATTAGTGTCAAAAACTTAGGGAAACTGAACACTAAGGCCTAAGAAAATATATCACCACCTGTCCACTGAAAGAAAAAAATTCAATCCCACAATGGCCTCTAGGAGTACATTTCGTTGGATGGATATCACACTCTGAGAGATGATTGTATAATACAATGAGAAGTGTACATATATTGTCACAATTCCCCTCATAGTCAGATGCTATGGTTTTGTCCTATAGTATTAATCATATTATACTATTTAATTATAAATTATGATTATCAGATAATTATTCATTTGAATAATTAGTCTGAAATTGCATTTTCAGTATTTTTGTCTACATGAAAATATTCAGAAAAAAGGTAATTTTTATGACTAGTTAATTTCGAGTGAATCTAAATACACAAGAAATTATGGTGCCTTGGTCTTTCTCTGGCAGTTATCTGCTCGTTGTACCAATTGCTCCCATGTTCTCTATTGCTTTTGGTGAATTCATCTTTGATAATGTCCAACGCCAATGCAATGGACATTTATCCTTGATGTTTTTCTGAGCTAAAGGGAAGCTCCACAAGTAACAACCAAAAAGTAGCCTCAAATATATTATTGGGGGCCAAATTGCAGTAATTATATGACAAGACAAGAAAAGCTACACGTTAATTACCTTCCCTTTAATATTGATTAATAATTTCTTTGCATGATCATGTAATACTAAAGTGTCAAGTAGGGACATTTAAAGTTAGTCATCCATCAATATCACCTTTGAGAGTGATTAGTAGTTAATACTTCCTATTACACACAGTAGATCACCAACTTCAAGGATAGAAATATAAACACAACAAAATTAACTTAAAAGAAATGCTAGGAAGTCAAATGAGACTAATCTTGAGTCAAGAAAATACCAAGCCCTTCACATTAGAGAGGCATTCTTAGGCACTAAAATAGAAAATCCTTCCATTGCCTCATTTTCACCTTTTCTTTAATTTCTTTAATTGAGAACATAACTTTTAGAAAAAAAAAAATCATTGAAAAAGGTCTCAAAATCCTAACAAATTCTCAAGTGATTGTTGTATCAATTAAATAAAAAGGAAATCATTCGATATGATTTTAACTTGAAGAATATATTGAAGAATATGAATCTTTCTCATCCCTTTCTGCTAATCAAATTTTAATCGTGGGTTCCAATCAAGTAATCAATTTCCCTCCAAGATACTTAAGAGATCACCTTGGAGAAGGACTTCTAGAACCATTGGGATAATCGAAATGGAATTAACTAGGAGGAAAATGAAGCACTTTAGTGGGTGCTCCAAAAAAATTGAATGTAACTGAAAATGGTTTTATACTCCCTCCACACATTTTAAAACAAAAACCATCTAGCTGCATCTCATATATTTTCCACCTTTCTCTAATATGTAATTCTTTGAGCAAGAATAGAGAATTGATAAATATTGTCATGAAAGAGGACTCTTCATAATCCCAATATGTTGGCCTCTAACAAATAAACAATTTCATGTAGTGAATAAATCTTACATGGTAGATTTCAGTGACTAAAATGACAACTTTATTCTTAATCTCATTACAACAAAAATAAATTCAACCCTAACTAGTTGGGATCTAACAAATCAAGAATTTCATGTAGTAAAGTAAACTTACATGGTAGATCCCAATTATTTGAAATGAAAAATTTATTCTTGATCTTATTACAACATAGATAAATTCAAGAGTACATACATATTTCCTTATCTGAGACAAACTTTGAACACATTATGAGATTTCATAGAAATATAATGATACGATTTACCTGTAGGACATGAGAAAGCTATCTACATCTAGAACTCGTCACTGGACAATATTGTTATTGAGACACCATCTCATGGCATTAGAATCATGTAGATAGATAGTGTTATAGAGATACCTTGCAACACCTATTCAACACTACCTTCAAGCTTCAAATTCATCAATTGATTTACTTTAGTAGCAAATTCTAGTGGGATTTCATTAAATACAACCTGAAAAAAGCCATTTATGATAGCTATCGTTGCCTTCTCTGGATCTATCCCCCTCCGGAAATAGAATAACTGATATTCCCCAATTTTTGAGGTACTTGCTTCATGTTCCACATGGGTTATTAGGTTTTTCACGTGGAAAGGTTGCAAATATTAGATGTATAATGGAAACAAGCATGCAATTCAAGGTTGCTCCTAAAGTCTCTTTGGTGAATTATAAAACACCATCCACTTAAAACATGATATATGGTAGTAACAAAAAACTACCCAAGATCCCACTTAAGAATTCAAATTGCAAATAGGAGATGTCTTAAAAAATATCAACTATTTAATTGCATAATCACACTAAAATAGATAAATCTTTAAAATGTTGAAAAGTGTGAAAAAAATAGAGTTGGAATATTATAGTTATGTTAGGTTAGATATAGCTATGTAAAATGTAACTTCTATAGCTACATGAAATGTAACTTCTATATAACATTCTAAATATCCCTTTTGAGTCATTTAAGAGGCTAACATTTTGTTTATCTTCAGTTAATAACTTAATACTCCACCAAAAATGAAGTTATGCAATTAGCATATGCACAATAAGATACAATATGCATGAGTTATAAGTAATATGACGTTTAAATTTTATATCAAGACAAATTTTTTCTCATCTCATTAACTCTTATCTTATAGTTGGGATGTATATAGCCTTTAAAATTTTGAGCCATCCTTGTCATATCTTATGTTTAATGATGCATAGAGCGTTTAAAAGCATCAACCTTTTTTGTTATTTTATGTACAGTCAATTTAAATGGATGTGCTCATAATTTTATTCAATATTATCTTGTGCAACTGGAAATAAAATGATGTGGGGGTGGTGTTTGTAGTGATTTTCAAACTTGTTTTAATTACTTAAATTTAGCATATTTAAAAGAAACACGGGTGGTGTTTCTAGTGATTTTCAAACTTGTTTTAATTACCTAAATTTAGCTTATTTAAAGTAAATAGTTGCACTGACCATCTTATCTTCAAGTCAGTAACTTTTCTTGAGGGCATCTTCATGACATCCACCATCTCTCAAAATTATAAAATATTAGTAGTATCTTGCACTAAATAGACAATGTTGGCATATAATATTTTATTGTGTTTTTTACTCCATGTCACAAATTTATTGATATTTTATGATTCTTGGTTTCGATTTCCATGCTAAGATTGGATTCATCATGCTTGCTATGATTTTTAGTTGTGCACACTTCATATTACTCCTAATTGTATCAAAAACTAAGAGTATGCACAATGACATGTAGTGACATGTGGGTGCCTATTTTACTCAGAGATATGCTTAATGTTTTAACCCATTCCAATCCTACCACAATGAAATTAAGAGGGACAAGGACACAAGAAGGACTATCAATAAATGAAATTAGAGACTTTAGAATGAAACTAAAATTGTACCTGAATGTAACGATAAGTATTTGCAGATGCCTGGTCACCAATGAGAATTGAATCACACTGTGAAAAAATCCTTGCATTATGGTAATTTGGTTGCACTTGCACTAATCCTCTGTAGTAGTTCCTTGACTTGCCTATAGATATAATTTTATAAACAATCCTACTCCTGCAATTCTTTTGTATATGGATCATCTTTGCCCCCCCTTATTGATAGTTATTTTTCAAGTCAATAGAATAGAACTCTCCAATTGCATCATTGCCTTGAAAAACAATTCTTGAGTATTTCCAGGTGATTGTCGAACCAATCTCTACTTAGGTCCATGAAATCCTTGATTTTTCTCCATTGCACAAACCTCTTTTCGTAATAAAATTATAAATCTCGTGTCTACATTCCTCATCCTTGACATGTCAATTATTTATAGTGAAATACTTTATCGTTGCTTCCTCAGTGCAATATAGATCCACTATTATGGCACGGAGATGATTAGTGTCATAAAATGGTGTAGTGCATCCTTCAATATATGTCACTGAACTCCTCTCACATCACAAAATTCCTCTCATCTACAATAATAATAGTTGTCTCAAACTACCTAGTCTCCATCTCATTCATCCTGAAATAAGTGGATATTTCCATTGGTGACAAAGTGTGCTTGGGGATTTAATAGAAGGAACTATCACTAGAAAAAAAAATGCAACATAATAGTTATCAGTAGGAGGAACAACCCTGCCAAGATGCTTCCTAACTAGATTAAGAGAGGGTCTCGATTACCTTTATTAGAGTATTTGATGGATGAGGTCCAATAAAGAAACTCCAAGGAGGTCTTTTAAGTGGAGCCATAGTAATAAAATAAATTTTAATCTTCAAAGAAAAAATTTCCCTTGGCCCTCCTTCTAGCGCCAAAAATGTTGATGGCCCAAAAGACCATGTCAACATTATAAGGGAGACCACCCGATTGGGAACTTGTTGTAGGGGCTACAACCACCCTCCGAAATTTTTGCCTAAGCCTTGTTTTGGAGCCTCCCTACCAACGTTTCATAGCACCTTGTCTTTCTTTTTCAAGTAAACAAGCTTCAGTGTTTTTCTTACACAAAGGCAGCCTCTTGATCACAACTTGATGCATTCCCCTCATAGGTTATTCATCTAGACTTGGTCTAGCTGTAGGTTGAGCAGCTCCCCCAAGAAATTGTGCAATTATGGAGGGAAACCATCCTTCCCTCCAGAAATTGTGCAATTCTATCTGGCATCTTGGTGGGCTCCAGAATTGTGCAATTCTGCAAGTAAACCCTCACAGTGAAAATTGTGCAATTTTCCCCAACAGGGCTACTCAGCCCAATATTTGTACAAATTTGGATAGGAGTCAGCTTCTCTACCTAAAAGTTACCCAAATCTCTTGGGTAGCCAGCCCAACTCTCAGCTAGAAATGTGCATTTCCTTCAAGTAGTTGAGCAGCGTCATGCATGAGAAGTTGGGTTGACCAATTCCACCCGGGACCAAGGAAACTTGACTTGCATGCATGGCTTGATTTTTCCTGGAATAGAAAAAGGAAACATGAAAAGGGAATCCCATGATTTAAGGAGCTATTTTTAGTAGCTAGAGGTTACATGCAAAGTTGTTTTAGAAACTTTCCTCCAAGTGTCGCTTTTTCCTAGCTCTGTGGCATGTGCATCATGAACTCAAAACTTATTTGTTCGACCCATTAGACCTCATTCTTTCACATCGATCTTTGATCTCTAACATCCCATGGCACATCCAGAACACTTCGACACATTTGGCCTAGCTATTCATGGGTAAGTGGCCTCAACTTGTTTTTTTCATTATTTCTATCGCTTTTCATATTTTCACTTTTGTGAGTGTTGTTTGCTTGATTTCTTTGAATGCTTGCTGTTGTTTACATGTACGCTAGCTTGTCCTAGCACTATTTTAGTTTTTGTTGCTATCTCACTACTATCACATGCATGAAACTGTTTTGTACAAATGGTCGCTGATTCAGTGGCTCGCTTCACCCACATGGATGTTGATCAGTTTACTAAATCTTTAATTCATGTTTGCATGCAATTTCAAAAACTTCTGATTTCACTTAGTGTTGACATGTGTTCACTTTAATATTTTCTTTCAATTTCCCGTCGACGAGTCTGACCAACCATGGCCCGGAGTCTACCTTCAATGAGACAACATTGCGCAATCTGGGGAAGGAAAGTTTTGTCCTCCTCTCCAGAAATGTGCATGTTTGCCCAGCACTATCCTCCAAGATTATTTTGCGCATTTCTAAGGGACAATGATTACTAGCCCAAAAAATTGCACAATGCAGTCCCTGATCCTATAGTCTCTCCCACCTGGAATTGCACATTGCGTAATCCCAACAACTAGCAGCAATTGTGGATTGCACATTGGACAAATCCAGTAGCCAGTCTTGCCTCCCAACTAGCCCAGACTTCCTTTTGCGTAGTTGTGGTATCCAGTCACCCAGCCTCCCAGAAGAAACTCTGCAATCTTGCCTATCATTTCCCCAGGTATGTGTTGTGTGATTCCTCGAATTTGCTTTGGTTTTCACTGACACATTTCTTGCCATGCATGTTTTTTGTCTCCAGATATTTCAAGTGTTCATCCACCTCTTAGTAGTACAGGATCAATGGCTTCCAAGAGAGAGCGATTAGATGACACTGATGGAAATGTAGCTGGAGTAGAAGTTGAGCGAGTGTCCTCTAGTCTACTGATCTATTAAGATACAAAGTTGTTTTTAGACAAGGACATCAAATTGAAGTGGTAAGAGGTCAATGAAGCATTTGTAGACACTTTTGAGGAAGACCTCGAAGACCATCAGGTGTATGTGAACATTCACAAGTTTGGCTTGCACCAGGATTGCATGCAGATACCCCATGTTCCCATGCACGGACATGATACACTAGATCGTCTCTCACACTGACCTCGAGACAATGACCTTGAGCAGTGTTAGTGGGACGAAGCTTGCAACCTTCTAGGCATGAGATTATGATGAGATGTATCAGATGCCAGAGCTCGTGACTGTCATGAAGACTCCATTCAACTTACCCAACAAGAGTGCTAACACCAGAGACATTCTAAAGAATTGGGTAAAGCAGCTGACTCGATTCAGCTCGACATCCAACCAAATATATAAGACAAAGATGCTACAGAATTTGTATCAATACTTGGTCATATTTTCATGTCGACTGTATGGCCAATAATGCACGAAAACCTTCCCACAGTGTTGGGTGATTACACTAGACCAACTGGATAGAGACGAGAAACCATGTAATTGGTCCGATAAGTTGGCTCATCAGCTGAAGGAACAAGTAACGAAGGCTCAACAGTCACCTGAAGGTATGCATGTAGAGATTTACATGTCTGACTACATCTTAGATGCAATCTGTGCCCGACAGAAGTTCTTGGGTTTGGAGTGGGCAGTGTCACCAACAGAGACTGATGTGAACACATATTTCAAGTTGTTTTCCCAATGCAACTTCAGAGGAGTATTCACACGGCTGTCTCATAATTTTGTCACCCAGTGTACGAGATGATATTCAAACACGATTCACCCTGCATGTTGAAGGAAGTAATGGAGGCATTGATAGGCATTGTTAATTGGTATGCCTCACATCCAGCACCTTCATCCGAATGTTCAGCACGAAGAAGCCTCCACATGTTCTACCAATGTTTTCCTTGGACATGTGTTCATGTAGGAAGTAGCATATCACATCTCGATAGGATTGACAACTCGACCACATCGGAAAAAGAAGGCACTGTTACACAAAATATTGTCACCATGACTATTTGCAGTCAGTATGGGTCTATCATCATTCATACTGTCCTCCTTAGCAAGTCTCAAACCTCAGCTCTTCATGTCAAGCTTTGAAAATGAGAGAAAGATCTTAAAAATCAATAAAGCTCTGGTTCTGCACTTTCTCTCACTGTTACTTGCGGTCCCGCACCCTTTGTTCATGATACCTGCAGACCTACCCGCTCTGTCTCTAAAGGAGTGGGTGCGGACCCCTATGAAAGTCAAAAAGACACAAGTTTATTCTTAAAAACTCACTTGTGGTTAATTCTAGATGATTCTAGAAGGAATCTTGTCGTGGATGGTTCGCTCCTAGGTGGTTCATGCATCCCAAAATTGAAGGAGCTAATCCCATGATGAGAGGAGCTTATCCCTTTGAAGGAGGGCTTTATCCCTTTGAAGGTGGACCTAGTAACTTCCCTCCATTGCACTATAAATTAAGGCATTGGGCTAGTTGCTAGAGAGGTTAGAAGCTAAACATTTTTTAGGGTAAATGCTGTTGGAATTGAGACTTCCTAGTTAAGCTTGAGAGGAGAGATTACATACCTTTTGGCTCCATTGGGAAGATAGTGAAACTTGTCAAAGTAGAGGAGACTTCTTGCTGGACCCTAGGAGGAGATTGTATAGCATCAAGGCACCAAGGTTCTAAAGTTCTTCTTTGATTAAAGTTAATACAATCAGATTCAATTTTCTCAACAAATTGTCTTATGTGATTTGTTTCATGAATTCCTTGATCATCATGATAAGTATGCTTTATTATATTGGCTTTTCAGGTGCTATTTAATGTGTGTGCTTGTTTGTGTTTGCATATTCTCTACAAGGGAGCTCATTTGGATTAACAGAGCGAGGCTTCCACAAACTTGCATTGGACCCAAGGTAGGCCTAAAACACTTGTTTGCCTTTATTTATAAATTGCATATTTAGAGAAAGATAGAATTTGTTTGGTTTGCTTGTCGCTATATATCATTAGATACTAGGGAGGTCGGTCTTGTCCGCAAGAATGACTTATCCGAGCAGACAAAATGGCGACTCCACTAGGGACTTGAATTTTTTATTTGCTTTTACTTTGACTTGAGAAACTGTGTTTTTGTTTCTATTTTTGGCTTGATGTGTGTGGGATTGGGTACGTTTAATAGATCTTGAATTATTTTTTGTTTTTCATACTTTTGGGAGAGGACCACACCCTCTGCTTGTAACACAGTGCAGACCTATCTGCACTTTTGCTTTACACACAGAGCGGTACCACACCTGTGTGGACTGCAGACCTGTGGACCCTGTCAAAATTTTGAAAAACTTAAGATTTTCTCTTTCAGTCAGCTTAGGATTTTTTAATGTGTTTTTAGCCTCTTCCCAGATCTGCACATGACCTGTCAGGAACTTTTCTTAGGTTAATTCCATTGGCATTAGGGTTTTAGGTGAAATTCCTAGAATTTTTGGTTGTCGGGCTTGATTTTCATTTTGGTCTTGTAGTAGCTTAGAGCTTAGAAGCCTTAGAAGCCTCAGATCACCTTGGTTTTTACTAGCCTTCTTATGAGTCTAACCATTTGCAAAATCTGCCTTTGTTGAGGAATCCATCTTGTTTTTCTCTTTGTGAAACTTCGAAAGGACTTGTGTTAAAAGTTTTGGATTTCATTTTTAGAAAAGAAAACAAAAATTGGTTGTTTTTTGACTGATTTGTGATTCTGGACAAATTAGTCCTTAGTTTGCTTATAGCTAAGTAAAACATCCTTGAAAAGAAATCTTGTAAGCTTTTAATTCAAATAGTTTTTTAGAATTTATAGATCTCAAGATTAGATTTTTCCATAGTTTTGAGTGTTTTATAAAAATTAAAAAAAATCTCTTTTGAAAAAGTTTGTTTTTGTAGTATTTGAGTGTTTGAAAGAAAAGGGAAATTTTCGTGAGCATAACTAGTTGTCTCGTTTTTTAGTGTATTGGAAAAGACAAAAAGCTCTTCTTTTGATTTGTTTGTTAAGAACAATTTTTTTTTTACAAGTATTTGCATTCTCAACTCTTTCTTAGCTAGAAATTCATTGAAGGGAAAAGATTGCTTATCATCTTAAGTGCATTTTTTAGTGATTTAGAGTCGAGTCTTCACACCATAAGTTTCATCTGCGCACCTTCTGACTTAAGAAAAAATCAATAAAAATAACGGTTAAAGTAAAATCTATCTAGTAATCTTTTATTTCTAGGGCTCTATATCACCAACATAGCTTAGGCTAGTATCTTGGAGTAGGGAGTAATTAACTCTCCAAGATAGTAAAACAAACAAGTAGCTGTATCTTGCTGTAGGAGATAAATTCCAATTGTTACAGCTATGCTCTGGGAAAGCTCCTCTTAAAGGAGAAGCACGAGATCATATCTGAACTAGTGTGGGAATCAATCCTTCCTCATTGGGAATGATAGAAGATATTCACATATTAAAAATGGTAAACCTCGGATTAACCATTGTCGAGGAGCCTGGGGTCACTTGTTGGTAAACCTTGGATTATGTCAAGGAGCCTTCGAGGGGATTGAGCTTGTTACTCTTCCCTTGCGTGCGTATCGGATCGTAGACTGTTCCCCCAGGCATATTTGTTTCTGTTGGTAACCTTAGTGACCATATTCTATAGGATTCTTTCCTATGGTGACGGTGGAGGGAAGATCCCACTGTACCTGGAGCAGATGTCGGCTAGACTCACTTGGATTTTCTGGGGGGTTCTCTTCACTCGAGATGGTTTAGTGGAGAAACTTGTGCCAGTCTATTCATTAAGCAGGTTGCGGGGGTAACTGTTCCAACCGCCATTTCTATATTGAATTCTACGACGTTGGATTTCATCACCAACTAGTGTTTTCGGTACGGAAAGTTACTGTTTGTGTGTGGTTTGACCTCCTAGATTCTTTAGGCATGTGATTCAAATTCGTTTGGTTCTTTAGAGGCTTTAGGTGGCTTTCATTGAGATTTTTCTTTGTTTGCGTGTGAAGTAGTTAAAATATTTAATCGTGGTTGAATTACCGAGGAAGTCCCGTAGACTTCTGGGCCAACCTCCTGGGTTTTCACTGAGCCCGCCTGAAGGGCTACGAGCCCTTGTAACTCCTAGAGACAGTAGAGTTGGGTCACCTGAAGAAGGAGAGTCTTCATTGGTTGTACATCCTGATTATCAAGCTCTAGTAACAGATTATAATCCACAATCTATTTCATTTTCCGAAGTTACTGGTAGTTTTTCATCTACTAGTGATTTAGCTGAGGAACCTAAAATATCTGAGCTTGAAACTAAATTTGCTACTACTCCAACATCAGGATTTGCCTCTCCAACTTCCAGTGGCCCCGGTTCACCCAGGGTAGAAACAGTCATTACCCAAAATTTTCCTTCTGGACTTATTATTATTGAAGAACTTGTTACTCTGGAAGAAAGTATCCCTATCCCTGAAAATCAACCAGCTATAGAACTTAGGGAGCGTGAATCGATATTTTACAGTCCACCTAGGAGCAACGATTGGTATCTTTCATTAACCAATTTTTTGGAAAACCCGGGACTAAGTTTTTCACCACCTCGTATTCCTTTTCACCCAACACCTGGGGGTTATTATCCTCCGTTAAATATATCAAGACAGTTGTCCATGTTTTCTTAATCTCCAGAAACCTTTTTATACGGAAGTCCTTCTGTTCCCTCTGGGTATCAGTCACTTACTGGTACTTTTTTGGGAGCATCTCCTCCACCTATTGAACAAGGGTTATTAACTGGTAATAATGGAACTAAGCCATTGAGTGTAGAAGATATTCTTATGATGTCAGGTTCTATTCCTAATCCGCAACCTCAAGGTGGCCAGTTACCGCCTGGAGGGTAGCCTCAAAGTCCTCAATTATCACCTGGGGGGCAACCTCAAGGTACCCAATTTCCACCTGTGGGCAACCTCAAGGACAGTAAATACCTGTGGGACAGTACATTCCTCAAGGTCAACCCCAGACTCAGTATGTACCTCAAGGTCAACCCAAGTATCAATATGTACCTCAAGGTCAACCCCAGTATCAGTACGTGCCTCAAGGTTATAAACCTCAAGGTCAGTACCCAACCCAAGGTTTCCAACCACCTTTTGGTCAATCATTTGTCCAAGGAGCTGGAAATGTACCTTTGAATTATCAACCCTACCCTCAGCCCGGTTATGGTCTTCAATATTCTCAACCTACTATGGGTCCATGCCCCAGAATGAACTTAGTTTGGGATCCATCTCAATCTCAACAGATCTTGCAACCGAATGTGCAGTTGTCATCTCAATCTGGACAACCCTTGGTTTCTGGTTCACCCTAGCAACTTTTCCAGTCTACTATTCAAATTTTTGCACCTTTTGTAGTTTCTCAGCCTGGGCCTAGTACGCCTCGTACTCCACCTCAAACGACTACTGCAACATCTATTCAATCTACCCCACCTACTTCTGGAGTATCGACAGCTCCGGTTTCTACTATTCCTGTATCAACTCCTCAGACATCTTCACCTCAGTCTGGATCCACAATTCAGACTTCGGTTCAAATGCCTGTAGGACAACCTGGTCCAAGTACGGTTGTCACAAGTCAACCTCAATTTACTTATCAACCGTACCAGGGATAGTACCAATTTGGTCCTGCTATGCAGTAGCCAGTTTATCAATATCAACCGTACCTTGGATATACATATCAACAACCTCAACAACCCCAGTACAGTCCGGTTAATCTTGGTTTTCCGGGAGGATATAATATCCCAAATGCAATTCCAATTCCTAGTTATCTTGGATATCCTCCTCCTGGGGATGGTCTCATGACCCAGGGTTTCAAGGACCCTAATCGTCAGTTACCGTTCATTGCAACTTTGGACTTTCCTGACTTGTCGCGCCTTACTAACAATCCAATTAACTATCTTCAGTTTTGGCTGCCAATGCTGAATAAGTTGCCTAGTGATATTCCTAAGTTTGAAGGAAAATTAGGAGAGGACCCGTCGAACCATGTGATGAATTATCACCTCTGGTGTGCGTCTAATTCCATTTCAGATGATTCAATCCATTTAAGGCTTTTCCAACACACTCTAATTGGTCTTGCGGCCAAGTGGTACATTGAGTTACCGCGAGCCACTTTGTATAAATTTAGTCAGTTAGCTACTTCGTTTTTAACTCATTTTCAGTTGCCAGTCAGATATGAAAATGGCATGGAATAATTAACTTCATTAAAATAGTCAACGTCCACTTACATTTCAGCTCACATCCATGAATGGAGACGTCGACGGCGTTTAGTGAAAGTTTTTATTCCGGATCAGATCTTAGCTGAATGGTTTGTAAAATCTTTATTACCGAAGATCACTGAGGATGTAGCTAAGGTAGGAGTCGTTACTGAAGAGCAAGTAATTGCTCAAGCTCAGTACCTTGACTTAGTTTATATGTAGTCAGGTACGTTACATGAGAAAATCCCTGACCTTCCTAAACAAAATCAAATAATTGCAGCTCCTTCAGGGTCTCATGCCGCTGATGGTATGATTGGTACGGTTAATACCAAAAGTAAGAAGAAATATTCCAAGAATTCTTGTCCTATCATAACTTTACTAGATTCCCCAAAAGGAGATTCTTCCGCGGAAATTTCCACCGATATTCATGTTGTAGAGTCATCTACCGCCAAATCAATATCCGACGGTAAAAAGAAAGGGAAGAAGAAAAATAAAACAGATAAAAATTTGAAAGAGAAACCAGAAAAAACGGAATCAATTGATGAGAAACGCAAACCTCGTTATCCTTGTCTCATTTGTGACAAAAGCATTTTACAAGAGACTGCCCTCATCGTGTAGAGGTTGCGAAAATTGTCAAACGTTCCCAAACGCCTGTTGTTTTGAAGGATCCTTTTCCTAGTCAAAACAGTAAGATGATAGGTTCTTCCTCAAATGCCTCCGAAGAACCCATAATGATGATGTCCCATGTCAGGATTGTGACTCGATCACAAGATTATGGAAGTAAAAGTCCTGTTGATGGTAAGGAAGCAGAATCTTCTCATTCGAACCCATCAACTTCAACTCCCAGTTTCGATCCACTACAGATCGAGAAACCTAACCCAGACTTAGTAATCAAACCGCCCACCAAGGGTATACTTCGAAAGTCAGCTTTCAATCCACATGCGAGAGCGGCTCAGAACTATAACATTGTTGAAGATTTCGCTATTTCACCTTCAGCAATGTCAGCTTTGGAAGTGTTGCAATCATGTCCAGCATAGGGTAAATTGCTATTGTCGGTTATAGGAGCTGTTGATGTTCAGGACTTGAACCTTATAATTTTCGATCTAGAAAATAGTACACCTCACTTACCTCATCAAATGGCTTTCCAGATTCCAGTGTTAGTCAAAAACAAACCTTGTTATAGGACTGTGATTGATGAGGGATCCTCAACGTGTATTATGTCGATCCAGTGTTGGAGATCCCTTGGCTCTGCCACGCTTAATCAATCCCTGACGATTCTAAAGGCCTTTGATGGCCATGGGTTCCATCCTTTTGGCATTCTACAGGATTTACCTATAGGGGTTGAAAGTAAAACTGTTAATCTAGATGTGGAGGTGGTTGATGCCCCTTTAGATTACAACCTTCTCTTGGGTCGTAGTTGGTCTTATGCTATGGCAGCTGCTGTTTCATCGGTCTTTCGGCTTATAAAGTTCCCTCATAACAAAAAGATCGTAACTATAGACCAGCTAACTTACTTTTCATCCGACCCAGCCTCTTCTGAAAGTATTCAGCATGTTGGCAAAACAACTATCCCATATAAGGATGTTGGAGTAGGACTAGTTAAAGATTCTGGTTTACTAGGAACTTTTCCTTTTCCTCCTATCAACGCATCGTCTTCTACTACAACCATTGATATGATTTCATCAGAAACTATTGTTATGATGATCCTTGGATCGTACCTTCCGAATCTGAGATAGATTCATTTGGTGATGTTATGCCTTTGAGTCCATATGAAATTGCATATCAGGCCGTGCAGTCGTTTTTCGACCCTTCTTCAACCAAAATTGACTTAATGAATATGGTCCATGAAGAATCACTTTCAACATCAAACTCAGATTCAACAACGTTTTTCGAACTTGTTCACACTGATGAGAATATTCGTGAAATCCTATGTGTCGATGATTTACCATGGGAAGATCTTCATCATAGATCTTCGTTTTTACCTGAGATTGATTGCTTTGAAAATGATTTTTCATCTATTTTTACGACTGAATATGTCAAGGAACCTCAGAATCCAATGAAAAATCCTAATTCTGAGTTAAATTTGGGAAAAATTTCTCAAACTATTCCTATTGACATTTCGGTTAAGCCTGGAATTGTTGAAAAAATTCATATAGGTGCCTCTTGTATGGAAAATGAAATTCAAACATATAAGGCCCTATTTCAAGAATTCTACGACGTGTTTGCCTGGTCATATGAGGAAATGCCAGGAATTGACCCAGCAATTGTTGTTCATGAAATCAAAACTTACCCGGATGCTAAACCCGTCCGGCAAAGTTTGCATCAGATCCACCCACGAAAAGCTGCTGCTATTAAAGCAAAAGTTGAAAAATTACTTAAAGCAGGTTTCATTTATCCAATTCCGTTAACAGATTGGGTACCGAATATTGTTCTTGTTAACAAAAAGAAAGGAACAATAAGAATATGTATCGATTATAGGGATATTAATCGAGCCTGTCCAAAAGACAATTACCCAACTCCCTATATCGATCAAATCATTGATGATTGTGCCGGTAGTGAAATATTTTCCTTCATGGATGGTTTTTCCGGATACAATCAAATAAATATTCTACCAGTTGAACAACCAAAAACGGCTTTCATTTGTCCATGGGGGACATTTTCTTATTGCAAATTACCTTTTGGACTCAAGACCATCGGGGCAACTTTTCAAAGAGCCATGTCTTACACGTTTCATAATATGAAGCACATTGTGCAACCTTATCTCGATGATTTACCTGCTCATTTATTACATCGAGCTAATCATCTCATCCATTTACGAGCAATCTTTATGAGGTGTAGGCATTATAAAATTAGGTTGAATCCACACAAGTGTGTTTTCTGTATAGAAACGGGTCGGTTACTGGGGTTTTTTGTTTTGAAAGCCAACATTCGCGTCGATCCCTCGAAGTTTGAAGCTATTGTCAAATTGCCTCCTCCTTCGAGTCTTCGCCAACTCCAAAGTTTGCAAGGGAAAGCAAACTTTTTACGTCGATTCATTCCTAACTACACCGAGATTACAAAGGGTTTGACCCAGTTGTTGAAATAGAATACTCCATTCTTTTGGGATGAGATAGCTGACAAATCTTTTGATGCACTAAAACACGCATTGACGCATGCACCGTTACTACATCCTCCCAACTACAACTAGGACTACTTCTTATATCTCACCGCCTTGCATTCCACCATTGGAATGGTGTTAGTTTAGGAAGATGAATTCGGTAGTGAACATGTGATATATTACCTTAGTCGAACTTTAAATCCAACTGAGTTAAAATATTCACATGTGGAGAAATTGGCATTGGCAGCTGTTCAAGATGTCCAACGTTTTCGTCATTACATTTTGCTATGCAAAACTATAGTAATTTCCGATTGCAACCCTACGATCTATATTTTGACCAAAAAATTGCTAGGGGGAAAGTACTCCAAATGGATTGTGATCCTGCAGGAGATCGACTTGGAATTTGAAAAGTCTAAGTCGAAGAAATATTTAGTTTTTGCGGGGTTGATGTGTGACTTCCCGCGTGCTGATACAGAAAATGTGGCAGAGGAGCCCATTGTGGATGAATCCTTGTTTCTAATCAGCACTTTAGATCCATGGTATGGGGGTATCATAGTTTATCTCCAGACCCAATCCTTTCTGCCAGAAATTTCAAGATCAAAGCGTCGAAAAATATGATTCCAGTCCCAACAATTCAAAATTATTGGAGATACACTTTATCGTCGAGGGGCGAATTCCGTTTTTCGGCATTGTTTAACTCATGAGGAAGCTGAAAGGGTTCTAAATGTCTATCACTCTGGAGCATGTGGCGGTCATATGTCTGGGTTTGCCACAGCCCAAAAGATATTGCGCACTGGCTATTTCTGGCCGTCTTTGTTTAAAGATTCTATTAACACGGTCCGAAAATGCCACAACTGCCAAATTTTTGATCCAAAGATGCGCGCTCCACCTGCTCCTCTCCACCCTATAATTTCCATCGGTCCTTTTGCGAAATGGGGTATCGATTTTATTACATGTAACCCTCACTCGGCCGGGGGGCATGCATATATCATCCTTGCAGTAGATTATTTTACCAAGTGGGCCGAGGCGATGCCTACATTTGAGGTAGATGGCAAAACTGCTACGATTTTCGTTTTCAATCAGATAATTGCTAGGTTTGGTGTTCCACAAGCAATTATCACTGATCATGGGCGTCATTTTCGAAACATTATGATGACTGAACTTACAGACCAACTTGGCCTGCATCACGATAGTTCAACTCCATATTATCCATAGGCTAATGGTCTGGTTCAAGCCATCAACAAAGTTCTAGTCATCATGATCCGACAAATCATTGGGATTCATAGGTCGAATTGGCATAACATGTTATTTTCAGCGCTTTGGGCGTATTGAAATCCCGTCATTGCAAATGGCCATCGAATTACTTCCAGCCACTTCCGAAGAGGAAAAACATTTGTTATACTTGGCTCAGCTAGATGAGAATCAACGTGATGTTGCATTAGCAATTGAAACTCATGCCAAACGTATTAAAGCTCAGTATGATCGAAATGTTACCCCTCGTAATTTTTCGGAAGGAGACCTAGTCTTATTTTACGATCAAGAAAATGATAAATTAGGCGCTGGTTAATTCGTACCCATGTGGCATGGTCCTTATGTTGTTAAGTGAAAGCTACCAAAAGGGACCTATGAATTGGTAGACTTTGACGGGGTCTCTTTAGGTAAACCCAGAAATGGTCTTTACCTGAAGAGATATTATGCTTAAATCTAGGTGTGGAGATTTTTAGTTAGGTTAGTTTTCTTTCTAGCTGGTGTGTTTTAGATTAAAAGGTGTGCTTATCTTAGAGAGTGTTTTTTGTCATTATTCCTGCTTATCTTGATTTTACTCTTGATATTGAAGATGTCGATGCCTCTCCAAACTTACATTGGTTTTGCTGATGGTGCTTGTCGTAGTACACGAAACATTTCTTTTGTAGCTTGGGTTATCTATTCGCCCTCTAACGAGTTGGTATCTATGCATGGGGTAAGCCTCGGTCAAACAACAAACAACATTGCCGAGTATAGTGCAAGTGATTGAGTTATTATCTGAATCTATCTCTTTTGGGATTCAAAGTTTGATAGTGAGGTTAGATTCTAAACTAATTTTGTTGCAGCTTAATAGAGTGTATGCCATTAGAAATCCCATGTTATTGAGATTATTTTTGAGAGTTCATCTCTTGGAACATGAATTTCGCTATATTGAATATCAGCATATTCCAAGATATTCAAATACATTAGTAGATGCAATTGTTTCTCGAATGTTAAGTAAACATTTGCAATAATCATACAAGTAAATTTGAAAACATTTCATAACATGTTTTACAAGATAATCCAGTAATAGTGATATAGTATAACATAGAAGTGTGTCAAATATACATTCTCTTCGATCATAGGTTGAAAAACACCTTATTATCGGCAAAAATGATAGTACAAAAAGCAAAAAATGTCATATGTGTCTACAACAGGCGATCATCCTATCACTGGTGATGATCACGATAAGAAACCACTGTACGGGCCACCTTACAAAGGAACCTCCTGAAAGGTCCTGGGACCCCAATCACATAGCGCTGTAGCCTAAGACGAATGTCATCTATGCTGGTCTCTGAAATGCCTGTTGTCAAACGCTCTAGATGACACTCCAATTCGGCCAAGGTCTCTGTAGATTCATCCTGTGGGGCTAGTGCTACTGCAGCTAGTTATTTCCTCTCATAGGGCCGGAGAGTGGCTGGTCGCCGTATACCTACATATGCATTTGAAACTTTTACTATCAATTTTGGGACGAGATAAAAACAAAGAAAAATAAAAAATTAGAAAATGTTGAAAATGATTTTACCTGAGTCATCCCATTGCTCTCTTGGAGGAAGAGCCATGTCTGGGTCACCACGATAATCTACCCCAGCATAAGGAAAGTCCTAAATAGAAAAAACTTGGTTCTCCAACCAATGAAAATACTCAGGAGTGAATCAAACGACTTCTGTTCCCTCCTCAGGATGACGGGCCATAACTACAATCCAACGCATTAGTTTGGGCTCTCGGGGAAGTCCAGCTCCAACAAAGAGATGTTGTGGGACCAACATTGGAACCCTCTCCAGACCAAAGCTCACAACTAAAGCACCATATCCAAAGGTCTTTAGTTGTCCGTTCTTTGCTCGAGTCAGTTCACCTTTTATATTAGCCAACACAGCATCGCACCAGTTGAAGATGGTGCCTAGAAAGCAGTCTACTGCCATCCGCATTTGGGATCCAGTGGCTATGTGTAGTGCTGCGCTTCCACAGAGCATGGTAACAATAAATGCAATCACTTTTAGTTCAGGAAGGGATATGGTTTTTGATATCTATCCTTTTGTCTCTACTTTGGTCGTTGTAGAACTCTAGCCGGAGGCTATCGACAGACTGGCCACCTGGCCTAGTCCCGAATAGAGTCAAATGTTCACCTCTCTTAGGCAAACCAGTCAAAAAGTAAATGTCTTCCAGCTCCATTTCGAGTTGGTGGCCACCAATAAAGAAGCATTGGTCCTGTATGTTCCACCTGTCTACCAGCCACTGCAAAAAGTCCACCTGGGCCCTCATGCGAGGTATGGCCTAGAATTTGTATAAGTCGCATGCCTTCAATGCATCAATCGAAGGTTGATGATTTATCGTGGCAAGATCTACATCCTCATGCTCCTGTTCTCGCTAATCAAGCATGATGTATACCCTACATTCAATAAAAAGGCGAATTAGAATATCTAAAATCAAAATTTTTGGGTGAAATTTGAGAAATTTAGGTTTAAAAACCTTTGTTGCGGGGACCGCACTCTCTCTGTTAGGGATAGTGCGTGGGTCCGCACTCTGCCTTCACAGCAGGTGCGGATCCCTGACTTTTTTCCTTTTACGAAAAATTCGAGATCCGCAGGTTACCAATGCTATGCCTACGGACCCCCGCGCGCGGGTTTTTAACCTAAACATTCCTTAAAAAATGAAATCAAAGCCTAAAAACAAATTTGAAATGGATGAAATGAAAGAGTAGGATGATGTAGATTACCTGGAGGAGACGGCATTCGATTCCAACGGACGGATTTTCCGCAATCTTCACGGGACGTTTCTGACCAAAAGCTCTCTTTTCTCACTCTAAAGTCAAACACTAAAAATGAATTTACGAAAGCCCTTTTTATAAGCTTTTTTGAATAAATGAATTGTTAATTTGTTTATTTTTCACTTTAAAGAGGTAACTTTTGAAGCATTTTTATCTATTTTAAACAAGTATGATTAATGTTTGAGTTTTTGTGCAGGATAACGGATTTTTCAGGAAAAATTGGTCATTTTTGACAAGAAACATTAGAGTCACCTTTAAGCTCTTTTCTAACTCCTAAAACATGAAAAGATTACCGAGTTTTTCTTTTTAAGCTCGTTAAAAGGAACTAAAAATACAGTCCACTTACAGCCCTTTTCTGACCGTAAAAACATGAAAAGATTACCGGATTTTTGTCGTTTCAAATTCGATATTGGTTATAAAATGACGTGTCATTGATCGCTTTTTTACTTTTTCAGGTCAGAGGCACTAATTATGAAAAGTAATGATCAAGTGGTTCTCTCAAGTATTATTTTATACTTTTTCGGGCTTGGGAGACACAAATTTACGAAAAAGGACAACCATGGAGTCTTCTTAAGTTTTTTCAGACTTTCTAAAGTTGAAAAACGCCGAGTTTCTCCTATACTGGACTCATTAAAATTTAATAGTAAAGGACCTGTTCAATTACAAACAGGAATGGACCACTCCTTCTTAGGTTTTGAATTTAAACTAAGTTGGACTCATCTGAAGGATGAGCTTATAATCAAGCAAATGTTATCCTCCTCAAGCTTGTCAAAAATAAAGAGGTACTTGCCAGAAATGGTGGGGGAAAAGAGAGAAAAATGAGCCTGTTTGTCATACTTTGTAACCACTCTTTAACATGACACTTTTATTCACCTGGGTTGGGAAATCCTTTGCCTAATAGTTGATCAAACGATATTGAAAGTCTTCAGCCGGTTTCTGGGTATTAACTTTGGGTCAATTGTCACCAAACCATCTGCTGTGTCGTTATGTTTTCAAGAGGTCAATGCAAATAAACCATTCATCTGCAAAATATCTGTCATCCATCTTGACCATCCCTGAGTCAGTCCTTGCAACTAAATTTCTTCAAACTTGATCTATGATTTCGTGTTGTGGGTCTACCTACGACGGATCGCTTTCTATCGACTTCAGCTCATTATCTAGGAAGATGATCTAGAAATCGTCAGTACCTTAGGATCTGCATGCCTCAATGGCAGGTTTCTCGCCTTCAATGATAGGTTGCATCATTGACCTTCGATCAAAGGATTCCGTGACATGTTCGACATCAACACATCTATTCACATCTCATAGATTGTACTGAGTACTTTGAGAGCCATTGACATTACTGATGGTTTCTCTCACACTTGTTAACAATTTACATCATTGACTGGTAATCAAGTGGTTTCTACCATGTTCGACTTCGACACATTCATTCACATGGTTAGAATCGTACTATTTCGGGAAGTAGAAATCAAGACCCTGGATCTAGTTTCCACTATCCAGGCTACGAGGAATTTTGTATTCATTATATAGTGGACTATTCATAAACAGATGGCTGCACCCATACTGTGTCTACATGTGTCTATACTTGTGATGTATTACAAGATCATTCCTGTATCAGAGTAGTAGTTAGTTTTCTAGTCAGTTTTGATCTAAGTATGGAAATGCCTACCTCAACGATGATATGATCTCATATATATATTTTGCATTGAATGTTTTCACAGGTTCCAACCAGGCTCTCCACAAGATGATCCTTGAAATGATAAAGTACTTCACTCTTCTTAGATGATAAATGAAATCCTCATCTACTATAGACTTCGCACATTAGGGGGCAATCTGTTACACAAAATATTTTCAGCATGACTAATTGCAGTCAGTATGGGTCCATCATCATTCATACTGTCCTCCTTAGCATGTCTCAAACCTCAGCTCTTCATGTCAAGCTTTGAAAATGAGAGAAAGATCTTAAAAATCAATAAAGCTCTGGTTCTGCAGTTTCTCTAACTATTAGCTGCGGTCCCGCACCCTTCGTTCATGATACCTATGGACCTTCCCACTCTATCTCTAAAGGAGTGGGTGCGGACCCCTGTGAAAGTCAAAAAGGCACAAGTTTATTCTTAAAAACTCACTTGTGGTTAATTCTAGATGATTTTAGAAGGAATCTTGATGTGGATGGTTTGCTCCTTGGTGGTTCATGCATCCCAAAACTGAAGGAGATAATCCCTTGATGAGAGGAGCTTATCCCTTTGAAGGAGGGCTTTATCCCTTTGAAGGTGGACCTAGTAACTTCCCTCCATTGCACTATAAATTAAGGCATTGGGCTGGTTGCTAGAGAGGTTAGAACCTGAACATTTTTTAGGGTAAATGCTGTTGGAATTGAGACTTCCTAGTTAAGCTTGAGAGGAAAGATTACATACCTTTTGGCTTCATTGGGAAGAGAGTGAAACTTGTCAAAGTAGAGGAGACTTCTTGCTGGACCTTGGGAGGAGCTTGTACAGCATCAAGGCACCAAGGTTGTAAAGTTCTTTTTTGATTAAAGTTAATACAATCAGATTCAATTTTCTCAACAAATTGTCTTATGTGATTTGTTTCATGAATTCCTTAATCATCATGATAAGTATGCTTTATTATATTGGCTTTTCAAGTGCTATTTAATGTGTGTGCTTGTTTGTGTTTCCATATTCTTTACAAGGGAGCTCATTTGGATCAATGGAGTGAGACTTCCACAAACTTGCATTGGACCCAAGGTAGGCCTAAAACACTTGTTTGTCTTTATTTATAAATTGCATATTTAGAGAAAGATAGAATTTGTTTGGTTTTCTTGTTGCTAGATATCATTAGATACTAGGGAGGTCGGTCTTGTCTGCAAGAACAACTTATCCGGGCTGACAGGCACCTTGACCCACTCTTTCGTTGCGGATTGGGTTATATGAGATCCGGAGTATCAAACAAGCAGATGTCAAAGAAGAACTGATGAAGAAGTACCCATTCGACCTCCGAAGCTACAATCCATATGACCCACAGTGAATTTTGAAAGATTATTGCAGGAGAGTTCAGTTCAACTACATCCACGAGGGATTTCATTGGGCCAAGGAGGACCCATGGAGATATTGCTACAGTTTCTCTAGACCCAATGAACAAGTCGGCTTCACTGTGGAGTGGTTAGAAAAGCAACATGAACTAGCATCATGGAGAGCACCAGCATGAGTAGTAGGGGAAGCAGAGGCAAGCATACCAGTCCATGACAAATGTAAGTGGAAGATTGTTGATCGCATGGAAGAAGAGTAAAGCTGCAAGTTTCGAGCAGATCCATTAGTAGAGAAATAAGTTGTGGCTATAGCAGAAAAGGGGCACCAGTGTGACATGAAAATTGCGTAAAAGCAGAGGGATAAGAGAAGAATAGAAGAAGTAGAGAAGGAGTTTCATGAGCTGAGGGAGCAATTCCGAAAAGAACAAGAGTTGCGCAAAAAGGAGAGGGAAGTGCAGCAGCAACAGGTATAGCAGGGGGTGCAACATGTGCAAATGGATGAAGTAGCACCTATACAAGTAGTTGATTCATCAAAATAGCTAGCATCAGGCAAACAAGGTGAACCATCGCAGGAGCAAGACTTCACTCATGAGATAGAGCAATCACTTCAATAGTTGGATGCAAACATGGAGAAACAAGAGTTGAAATAGGACACTGACCTCATGCCTCATCACCAAGAGGTCGACTTACCTGCTTCATCGCATCCAAATGATGAGCAAGTCTCAAGAGACCAAGGAGGCACTAAGATCCTTGGTTATCAGTCAAAAGGAGAGATGCACAACATCTCATTCAATGAATCTCAACATAGATTTGTGCAATCTCGCAGAGTGTCAACTCTGGAGGATCATACATCTCCTGCAACCAGAGTGTATATCGAAGCCATTAGCTCAAGTTTTCTCTTTCTCATAACTGAGAATGAGCGAATGGAGAAGGAAATACACACGGCCAAGCAAGGAGGAGACTTGGTGACAATGTGTGCCTGAGTTGAACTAAAGAAGGAAATACTAGATGAAGTATTGTCCCTTGACACTGTTATGCAAGTGTTGTACTCCAAATTTGGTACCATGCATAAGGCAGTTGTCCTTCTCAATTAATGGCATCAGCGATGTTCTAGAAGAGCATGTATCTTAACGAACTTGCATGTTTTTTTTGATGACATGCAAATATGGATGATGAAATACAAAGGATCCCTGCTTCACTTGACTAAGATGATGAGGGCCAATGCAATCGAGCTAAAGGCACATATTCGGAGTTAGATCTGGAACTATGAAGAGCTCCCGCAACTCATCACTAGCATACAGGCTTCCCGTGCACGAGTATTTAGGAGTATGGATGTGGTGGTGTACATACACACGATGCCATCTATTGGAACTCTCACCCAAACGAAGACAAAAATCCAGGTCTAACGAGAGCTTGACTCATACTTCGACTAGTTTATGCACATTGCCTCCAGCCTAGAATTACCTATCAGTGCAGACATCATGCACAAGTATGTTGTTGGTTTGCCAACATTGAAGACAATTATGGGCATGCTTTCAGACAGGTTGGACAGAGGAGTCAGAGTAGTGTAGTGAGATGCTACGTAGGCAAGAATTAGGTTTCAGAAAAATGTCCCCATAGAGCACACAGACACCATCAAGGACTATAGATCTTGGCATCAGTATGTTACTGTCGATCAACATGAGGATGTTGAGGAGTTGGACTTCCATGGTTGTCTAAGTTAGAGTGATGTCTAGTTTGGCTTGCTCAAGCCATTTTGTTTCACATGGGCACATGTGCATTGTAATGTAAAGTCATGTCAAGTTGTGATAGTTGGATGTAATAGTCATAGAGTAGGTGAAGAGTCATGAGGGTAGTTGAACTATCAAAAAGCGGAATGTCAAGGGTCACCCCACCCTTTGCTATAGATTGTCCCTCATAACTCATTGTAAAGGATTTTGGTCAACCAAGCTTCTAATAAGACTATCTAGGAGAGAGCTTGGATACTATTGTAATGTGCCTTGGCTTCTCCACTATGCATAGCTAGTATATCTCTTTGGAGGAGCAGGCAGATGTGGTTGTAGTGTTCAACTATTGGGACTAGTGGTTGGACATGGATGTATTGTATGACTCAAACTTACACTTCTTTACATAATAAGAGCCAATACGTTTCATGCATATGTTGTATTGTATTCTATGCTATCTGATTTACTCTAAGTGATATATGTATTAGTTTTCTTATGCATGCATGTATAGACTATTTTGTATAAGTATGTACGTATCTTTCTGAAATGTGATGTTGGTTTAACCATCACTTTGGATTGCTTTCTAACTTTCTCTCCAGCTTGTGATGTATCTAATGAGTGCCATTATTGTAGCAAGAATGCTAAAACTCCTAGGCTACCAGCTTTACTTTGTCAACCTGGGGTTCGTACAAACTTGGAGGTGACAATGTTGTATACACAAGTAAAAGTGATGGTTCTGCTTTTTGTCATGATTTAGCTGGTGAGAGACCACTGGGGTTTTCAAGGTAGACTTCTATGGATTCAGAAGAAGCTTGGTTTCTTGATGGCAGAAAGGGAAATATGCTCTAAGGGAGATCTACTCTACTGTAATAATGGAAAATACCGAAATTCAATGCTAAATCACAACATTTCCTAATTAACTGCCAAGAAACTATGATTTGCAATAATGCTAAATTAACATGAACCAAATGCTACTATCTAAGCATGGAACAAAATGAACATCACTAATGTGCATGTAAAGGGACTAAAATAAATTTGTTTTTGTCTTTTTATCTTTTCATGCAAAATCAAGTATGCAAACTAATTTATTTTTGTGATGTGGCAGGTGAATTAAGGATGTTGGAGGATGGCTGGAAGGGTTAGGAGATGGTTGGATGGTGTGGGAGAACCTTCAGAGGATTTTTGTGACTTCCTAGAGGTTTTCTCTCAATTCGGTCTCAAAATAGGCCATTTTAGGAAAACCTACAGGATGTACTACAAACCTATAGGATTCCCTGTAAACCTACTGGACAAAGCCGAGAGAAAAATGGAAGGAGTTGGAGGTGATGGAAGGCTTACGGAAGGTGGTATATGGGTGGAATGAGGTGAGGAAAGTTCTAGGATCACTCAGAATTCAACAACAAAGATAGAGGATGGTTGGATTTGCTCAATGTGCTTGGAAGAATTTCTATGAAAAATGATGAATTCTAGTGAAGGCAATGGTGAAAACAAGGAATGACTATGGTGGATGGAGTGGAAGGTGGTTGTTGGCTCTGAAGTCTACGTCTCCTCCTGAAGCACCTGCTTTGCATAAAACATGTATACTTCCCAAAAGGCTATGTAAACAAGAAGCATTCTCATAGGCTAGAAAAGCAGAATTAATGAACTAACTGCCTAAAGTTGTTGAAGGGAATGAGAGAATGGATGATATCTAATGCAAGAGTGAATATAGAAGATATGGCAATGAAATCCTACTTTGCAAAACTGATCAAATGCTAACTTAAATATAGTAAACTTTAAAGCTTATGCAAGAAATAGAAATCTGTGTTGTTGGTACTACACAAGGGTCCCTTCCTCAAATCATGATCCCAAAGGGAGGAAATGAGGCCAAGACACCCAATGAAAACCTTGTGGTACTCCTTTTATCCCTAATAACTTGCTACTAAATTAAGGCACAAATGGAAGCAAACTAATAAAAAACCAATCCAATCTACACTACTCACGATGAAAACACATCTAAACGAAAATTAACAATGAAGCTATGAGACTAATCTAAACATACAGATACAAGAAAGAGGAGACTTGGTTGATAGGGTTGGGCCCTAACCAAAGAGCTTCAACCCTCTGAGTTAACTCAGTGCTGGCTCAAAACAAAACTCATTCTTATTACCAAAATAGGAAATTACGTCAATAAAACTTTCACAAGTATGGAGCTCAAAAGTAGCTTAGAGTTTTACAACAAAAATTTGAATGCTAATGAGGCTCTAGGCCTCTCTACTTATACAACTGAAGTCACCAATGAATTACTTAAAATTAGGGAGGCTTGGCTCCCGAACTCAAGGTACACTAGTTCTTTGTCTCTCACTTGCTCAGCTTCCTTCTAATCCTAATTGCTTGGCTGCTTCCACTCTGATTTGGTGTGATGGATGGAGGAATATTCGAATAGGGGAGAAGAAAATGAGGAGTATTTACCTCCTAGAATCCATCTCCCTTGTCCCATTCGAATTTTAACCTTACTATTTGCCAAAATTCCTTGATTTTCTCCTTCAATCCTGCATTCAATGCATATTTGTCGACTAGGCATCATATCCAACTATAACTCATCTCATAAACAAAATATAATTAAAAACATGTAATAAGTTGTGAGAAATTTTAATTTGACTAATTTAGGAGGGGAATTAAGGCCCATATAATTACCCAATGATGAGGCTCATCATCACACCGCTACTGAAAGTGTTTCTCATCCTCTTAGAAACTCAATCAATATCCATATCCTTCATAGCTCTAGTGGCCTCCCTGACATCCCATGCCTCTATTGTGGTTTCCTCTTCTTGTTCATAGAAGCCTTATTTCCTTTCTACCTCCTCCCACTGCCTCTTTTCTTATTCTTCCTCCCTTCCTTCTATCATTCCTAAGAGTAGTGGTGGACTGAGTTTCAATCCAATCCAGTTGACTTTCATCCTTTGCATAGATTGCTTGTACATGGGTGTCTTGTTTAGTGCTTCTCTCAATCTTTGAGGAGAGTGGTACTCTCTTATCTTTAAGTTGTATGGCAATGTGTTCCATCTCCTCAGGAAAGCATGTATCCTATCATCCCTTAATAGCCTGAACATGTCCTCAAAATTTGAAATTTCTTGTTCTTGGGTAGCAAGATATCTAGGTGCAAGTTGAGGATCATTGGTAATCAAATTATGGATACTGATGAGGGCCATGGAATCTGACTGTTCAGCTCTGATCATAAGAGGTTCAATTTTCTCTCTTGACAATATCTTCCTCATCTTTGTAGCCCTTGATTCCTCATGGTTCATCCATGATGCAAAGCCATCTATAAATATCCTAGCTTGGCACTAGGGTCCCATACATTCATGTCTGTTAAGTCCATGTTTTGCAAATAAAACTCAAACATCTTGGCCCTATATTCTAGTGTGCTCTGATCACAAAGATCAATGAAGTTCCTACAGTCCTGAAATGGCATGGTGCATCTCTGTGCTAGGACCTTGATTTGGAAATGCAGCCACTGTTCCTTGAGGTATAGGGCATAAGATTTAGTTGGCATCCTACACTAGATTTCTTCCAAAGATAGACTGGCCATACATGCCAATTGATTCTCTCTTTCTTGCAGTTGTCCTTTCAACCATGCATTTTATGTTTCTAGTTTATTTTTCAGTATGGCCTCTCTGTCTCTCAAGCTACTTAGCTCTCTACCCATGTCCTTGAACTTCTCCTCCATATTCCCAATGTCCCCCCTTGGATTTGGCAATCTGCATCCATCGGTGAGTTCTGGCTCTCTGCTTCTCAAGTTCGAAGAACAATGGAATAGAAAATTTTTGAGGTATGACCCTCCCGCCTTCAATAAACCTGTAGTAGGATTCAAGGTTAGGTTGGGGGCTGGGTTCTTTTGACTCTGGGTCCTCTTCCTTAGTTCCTTGCTATTAGCCTACCTCCTTTTCCAATTTTTGTGTCTCCTATAGGTTCAGCAGAGTATCATGTAGGACTACTTCTACTTCCTGTAGATTATGTCGTGTATCTTGTAGGATTGCTTTTCCCTTGGAGGAGGTTGATCTATTCATAGGCCTTCTCACATAGGTGATAGGAGACTTAGGGGAAGACATTTTCTCCTTTTGTTTAGGTGATTCTTCAATCACAATGGGAATTTTGGTTGGTGTTTGGGGTTTCCCCTGCCTTATTCTTGTGCGTTTCCTTGTCCTGAAATATAAGGGGGTCTGCCTCTGTATTTTTCCTTTTTACTTGATGGGGATGCTAAGAGCAGTGAGGGAAACTGCTACCTCTCTCTCAGTGGGTTCTAGAGACACCCTAGGTGACTCCTCCTTGTCTTTTGCCCCCTCCTTCCCATTTATTTATTCACCTGTGTATTTCCTTTCTTCTTCCTCTTGTAAATCCTCATCATATTTATAAGTTCCCTCCTTAACATCCTCCTCTGTTTCTTCATCATCCTCCTTCTCTTTATCCTCTTCTTCTTCATCTTCCTCATTTTATTTTGTTTCATCTTCTTCTTGCTTCGTCTCATCTTCATCTCCTTATGTTTCTTCTTCTTCCTGCTCTACTTCTTCTTCCTTTGCTTTAGTCTCTTCCTCTTCCTCTTCAATTATAGTAGGACTAACATCATATGTGAGAACCTTGATGTCTTCCTCTTCCTGCATGTCTCTCAAAACTGATCATTGTATACGAATTTTGAGGGTTTGGAGGGAATATTCTATAAGCATTCTAATTAACCCATGGTGAGATAACTATTGGGAATTTCCCTCTTGCACTTTGATGCTTGAGCCTATCAATTATTGCAGCAGGAAGTATGGTATGCTGAGCCTGTGGTGAGGGCGTGTTTCTGCTCCAAATCTCAATTCTTCAAGAAGCCTTAAATGATAGCCATAGACCACACTATACCTACCCTCACATGAAATGTATTTGATAAGTTGGTAGCTTACCTCATTCCAAGGATATGGCAGACTTTCTCTCCTTACTCCATTTTTGTCCTGAGTGGATGTTGGTGCATATAAGATGTCTTTTTAGAACTACTAAATGCCTCACATTAATTATCGACCTGCGTAAGTCTTTTGTTTCAAGAGTGTACACAACATGTGCAAGTGATGGAAATTGTTGTATCTATAGAAAGTAATTCTTTAAGATAACTTATTGATTTCAATACGAGAGTAAATTGATCAAACCATAAACTACCAAACTTGTAACTTCAAATAAATTAAACTATTCAAGCATCAAAGCTCAATCTTAATAAAAAAGCTCTAATTGCAATTACAGGCCATAAGCACGTCAATCGAGTGCACTATGGCGGTAATAGAGCTCTTTCAGCTGAATAGAAACTTCTGCATAATAGTAATACACCTGATCTAACCAATGATACTCTAGCTTTCAATTAACAGGAAATAACTCTTATCTAATAATTGAATCAATCTACAACATAAATAAATGAAACCAATCAATAGTAATAAGAAATAATGCACAGAATGCACAAAATCAACACTGGTGATTTATATATCAAGTACATCAATTGTAAAACTATAAAACAAAGTAATTAGACTTGCAGTAAAAAGGTAAAAGTATAACACCAGGAAAAGCAGTGAAATCCACCTGTGACTAGGCCCAAGCCGCTAGTGATTACTGCCTAGTTACTGAGAATATTGCGAGCAAATAGAAACACAACTTATATATTACTCATCAACTCCAAATGTCATTAAAGTAACAACATGTTGTTCAGAATAAAACTTTGTCTCTTAAAATTACAACCGAATTAAAAAGGCAAAAGTTTCTCTATTGTATTCATTTTCCCCCTCTTATAGTCAAAGAGGAAAAGAGATAACTGTTATTCCTCAAGATTAGGAGATCCTAAGGAATTCGTGACCAAATGCTATTATCAAAAAAATCTTTTGTCATGCACTGATCCTTCTGATTCACTTCTCAACTGACCGCACAAGACGTGTTCTTTCCTCCTTTTTTAGCCTTTGTTTTTCAATAGATTGAACAACAATTGTCCCTTTCACAAATCTCTGCATAAAAAGAAACGAAAGTTAGTTTTAACAACCAAATCATATCAAAAGTGGTTTCGTTCACTTTCTATAAAAATTATATCAAAACCTTATTACATCATAGCACAAATGCATAAAAGGGAGGAAAAAGATAATGTAATCAAGGGTAAATTTATACCTGTTGCACAGCCCAACAGTGGGTTCCTCACGTTCTAAAAGGAATTTCCTTTTGGTAACCTGACTGTCTCCTTTGTCTTCCTTCCTCCATGGTACTCCTAGGGGAAGTGTGGTAACTCTGCTGATGAATTCAGGGGTGAGTTCTATGGAGCGGCCTCTTACCACAATAGTGGCATGAACTCTAGTGAGTGGAATGAGGAAGAGAGAAATATTGGGCCACCTCATCATCATACCCCCTTAATTTTTTGAAAAACCCCATCCAATTATGCCTTGTGAAGATTTCTAGTACCTCAGGGTGTTTTTGGATTCTCACATTGTTAGTGGGTTCCCTCTTATTAAACACTCCTATCATCGTGGTTGGTGAGGTTTTGAGGAGATGAGATGGTTGATACAATTTTCAAATGCAGAAGTAAAAAACTGAGATGACTATGTGGACAATTCTCTTGCACAGCTGCCAAAGTCACTCAAACTAGAGGATTTTTTGTTCCATTTACTTGGAAAGAGGAATGTAATTACAAAGCCTACCTCTTCATAATGTTTTCTGTGGTCAACCCTCGAGTTTTCCCCTCTGAAATGCCTCTCGGCCTATCCTGTAGACTGTCTTTGTGTATCTTGTAGGAATCTTATGTGCAATCCTATAGGATTTCCTATGCAATCCTGTAGGAATTCTTGCCCAGAAAAATGATGTTGTCTTCCTTGATGTAGGTTGGATGGGTATGAATGTGACTTGTGACAGCGATCCTCGAGGAAGTGAATGCATGAATGCATGGGGATGATGATTATTTCCTCTTATGGTCATTTGGGTTGAGGCGGTGTGCTGGCAGCCGAGGTACGATTTCCATTTTTTTACCGTTAGTTCCCACTACCACCTCATCATTCCCCACTTCCTCGTAATGAACTCCCACTTCATGCTTCCATAGCCTTAACTGCTTTTTTCCTTCTCCTTTATGTTTTTGAGTTGACTGCTGCCACATGTGAGAGGACAAATTGTTTTGTTTTTGTTAACTGATTGAATGTGGCCAAGTTAACTAGCCACCTTTTACTTATAAACCAACTTACTCATAACCTTTACATATTTTGACTACATTATGCACATGAGAGAGTGAGCGGGTTACTTACCTGTGGTGCTTAATGCCTTACTGCGGTGGTTGAAGACTGGAGGTGCTTGATGTGTGTATTGGCTGCATGCTATTCTTCTTCCTTTTTCTGTTGTTCTCTGATGATTTTTTTTGTGGTGCAGGTACCTAGTGTTGAAGATGATGGTGTTGTTGCTGCTTTGGAGTCTCTTCTACTCTTGGCTCATCATGCTAGAAGCTTTCTTTTCTTATGATTTATATTCGATGGGATAGGCTGCTACAAGATTTCCTACAAGATGTCCTGTAGTTGCTTCTCCCTCAGAACTCTTAATCATACCTTTTGCTGGAAGTTTGAGGATGGTGACATGGATGGAGAAGGAGACTAGGAGTGTGAGGATGAGGAATACTCAGGTGATGCTCCCTATTGCTCTTTGTTTCCTTCTTTTTCGAAGACTGTGACTTTTTTTATTTTGGAAACTGACATTTTTTTTAGGGGTGAACGTAGAGGTGTTGAAGGTGGACATAGGTATGGTCATGGAATGATGATGTAGGAGTGCTATTTTATTAACATAGCAAGTCATTTTTCCTTTAGGGTCACCTCCTGTAGCATTTTTGGGTCACTGTGATTCCTACAAGAGCATCCTGTAGGTTTTCAGGGGATCTTGTAGATTTTTAGGGGATACTGTAGAAAACACATTGCCCTTGTAAACTGAAGGAAAGTAGTGGAAAAAGTGAGAGGAATGGTAGAGTGATGAATGAAAATGAGTGGAAAAATAAAATGTGATTGAAATAGGTCTCTTGGTGATCCTCATTTTCTCTCTGATCATCCTTCTTGTTGACCTGCAAAATAGAACTTTTCATGATTTTTCTCTCTTTTTTTTCTTTTCTTTTTTAAGCAACTAGCCTTCCTCTGAGAGGTTTTCATCCTAGTTGTTTTCCTTGGGCACGTCAAGGGAGGTTTTCACCCAGGGATCTTTTTATTCTTATTTTTTCTCTTTTTTCTTTTTTTTTATATTGACACCATTGGTCTGCCCCAAGAGGTTTTCAACCCGATAGTGGGACTCATGCACCTCATGGAGGTTTTCACTTGAGTCCTTATTCTTTTCCTTTTTCATCTCATTGATTTGATGAGGTAGGAGCTGAAACTTGCTCCACTACCATCACTGTTTTATTGATATCATCAATGAATTCTTGTTTTGACAATGGTTTCTTGTAAATCTTCAATCGATGTCCATTAACAAGTAAAGGAATGGCCTCTTCATCTATGGTTCTGATCTGCACTTAACCATGATCATGGCATATTTCTACAACATAAGGTCCTTGCCATCTTGTCCTTAACTTTCCCTTGAAGTATTTATACCTAGAATCATATAACAAATCCCAATCACCTTCTTGAAATTTATTTTCCTTGATGTTCTTATCATGCCAGATCTTCCTCTAAAGTTGAATTACCTCTGTATGTAGGAGGGCCTACATTCTGAACTCATCCAAACCATTCTTCAATGGACAACAAGGCCTTTTTCCCATAGACCATCTCATAGGGTGTGAATCTAGTGGTGGTCTTCCAGGTGGTATTATAGGCCCAAGTGGCCTCTGTTATCACTCAGATTTTCCTAGAAGTTATAAGAAGAGGAAAGGGGTCTAAGGTAACCACAAACCAACTTTTGGGTACAGATTCTAGCCAATCTGTACCTAGAGAGGGCTCTCTCTTTAAGTTTTAGCTTTATTTTGTAAGGTTTTAGGCTAGTTATGAAAGCTTTGGGATTTTGATTGGGTTTGATGGTGGAATTCAATAGAAAAGTGGTAGACAGAATATTTCAGGCCATTGGGCTAATGGAGTCAAAAAAGATGGCTAAACTAGATTTGGTTTCTCAGCAAAGGATGGCTTCACTAGGTAAGATAGCTAAACAGGGAGCAAATGACAACTTGAAAGGATGGAATGGGTTCAAAATGGAAGAAGGGAAATTAAGTATCCTTCCACATGTATTGAGAGGAGGGAATTTAGATGATCATCAGTAAAAAGCAATTAAGGATTTTTTACTAAATGATTTAAATGATAAACCAAGATGCAGAAGTAATTAAGAATTTCTTGCCTATCATAGTTTAGAGGAAAACATTAAGAATAGAAACGATTGAAAACAGATTGCACTTAAGCACTTTCTGGATTATGCTTTTTCATTTTAATATTCAGACATGGAACATAATTGAGACATTTAAACCAGAAAACAATAACACATGAGTTATAAAATACTTATTTTTCCGATGTATTGCACTTGAATCCTGTGAAAAATCCTTCAAATCAATTCTATGTCTAGCCAGCCATGCAAGATTTGGTCCAACAACACTTTATTCCAAAGTAATCAGTTTTACAACAATGTCTAAGAATCCACCCTCAATACTCTGAATGAGGGAGTATTTATACAAAAAGTTTTACAACAAAATATCTCATAACAAAGAGAGATATATTCTAGGGTGACTAACTATAAGTTACATGAAAATAGAGACAGATGGTCTCATAGATAGAAGGTAAAGAAAACTGATGGCTTGTTGTCCCTATTTTTGTGAATGAGCTGGAGGCAGGCCCTAAATTGAGGCATCTTGCTGTCTTCTTTGTAAATTCGTGCTGGTTGTTCTGCTTTTCACTTTGTCACTAATACACTTTGACCTGCTTTGATACTCTTTACCTATTTGATCTCTGTTCATTCTCTTTTACCATCATTGACTGTAGTAAATAATCAAAATTTACTTTTTACCAAGGATAAATTACAAAATGTCTAGCATTTCTTCCCACCATTTTTGCTGTGGTATTCTGGTCCTTTGAAGTTTTCTGAGGATTTCATCAGTCTCGGTGTACTTGAAAAAAGTAGGCTAAATTGGAAACAAATGTTTTAACTCGTGCTCAACATAGAATAGGTTCTCTAAACTGTCATAGAGAACTCAACCTGTAGGCAGTGCCTTTAGTGCTGATGTACTGGTTGATGAACTTGCTTGGTTATCTGCATACTGACCCAATTTGTCCACATAATTTATATGCTTCATTTATTTATCATTGATAACTAAAGGACTGAGTAGCCCTTTGTTCTGCAAAATATTAAATTTCTCTATAAAAACATTAATTTCCTCCTGTATTTTTTGGCATATTCTTTCCAAGTTTTACATCAAAGACCTTTTAGTTAATACCTTCTTGAATTCCAGAATAGTCCCTGTTCTGTCTTCAATGCTAGTTTCTTCTAGATGATACTTGTTCTTACTGTTCAAAGAATTTATAAGCCTGGTGGCTTCCTCAGGCATCCTTCCTAATTCTTGCTTTGTCCTCTAAATTTCTTCCAGGGCTACCTTTACTAAATCAATCTGTTCAAATATTATTTGTATTGATGGCCAAACATCATTTATTGACTAAGTGACATTGGCCCAGAGAATCTTCTTTATGTCTGCCAAGGGCTTGTCAAATGTAAGGTCTTTTTCTAATGATTTCACCTTTTGTTCTAACCCTTTATTCTCCCTTACTTTTTCTGCAAATTTTTTTTTTTGAAAGGTCATATTTCTATTGTAAGGTACCATATTATTCTTTGACCTTTTGCAACTCTGAAAATGGACCTTCATCTCCTCCATTGATTTTATCAATTCTTCTATACTCAGGCTTGAATTTCCTGCTGGTGTTGTTCCTGTACCTGTAACTACTTCAGCTGTGGCAAAAGGAATATTGGGTGCCAGGGCTGTTGCTAGTGTTAAAGGGACTACAGTGGAGACTAGTGGTATCACATTTGGTGGTTGGGAGGTCACCTCTCCTTTCTTACTTTTGAGTGACCTTTCTAATTCTTTCTCGGTCTCATTCAGTTGTTCATTAAGCTGTAGGAGTAAGTCCATAAGCTCCTCTTCAGATTTCTTCGTAATAATTTCTACAGTTTGTGGATGTCTAGATGGGGGTAATTTTTACTGTTTTCTTAGGGTAGCTATGTCTTCATCTTTTTTCTTCATTAAGGCTTCTGCAGCCTTCACATCGTTTGGATTAAGTCCCAATCCAATCACTAACTCTTCCAAAGACTTAATTCTATTATCTTTAGAATGTGAGGAGAGTCTCTCTAGTTGTAATTGGGTAGTAGTATTACTTAAAGAATTTTCTAATCTTTGGGCCATCATGGCCTTACCAGTTGGTGAGCCCTAGTATTGCAGCAATAATGCTGCAACTCCTGGAACTCCCTTCTTTAATTTTATCAACCCGGTAGTCCGTAACAAACTTGGAAGCGACGGTGCTATATGCACAAGTACTAGCTCTTGCCGCAGCTGTCACTTGGTTAGCTGGCACAAGTCCGCTAGGAGCTTAAGCCAGCTTCTGTGAGCTCTTAGAAGAAGCTTTTTAACTGATGAATGAAAGCTAACTCAAAGGGGCTAATTTACTTGCAGAAAGAAACTGGAAAGCGGAAAGGAAATGCAAACCCTAATTTTACCAACTAGCCCTACTGATGCGAAAAAGAGGATGCAAGCTACTGAAAGAGATGCCATTGACTTCTAGGAAGGTAAAATGCATGTGTCTAAGTTATCACTATCTGAAGAAAACATATTTTTGTATTTTTGAATAAGTTGTCACAATTATCATGCATACAATTTAACTGTTTTTGACTATGCATAGGTGGATTGGCGAGAGGAAATGCTTGGAAGAGGTCGAGAAGGTTCAGAGAGGGCCTAAGGGGTCCCTAACACCCTTCCAGAGAGTTTCATAGAGTTTTTCTATCAAGAAACCTCATTCGTGATCTTCTATAGGAAGTCTGCAGGGGTTCTACAGGATGTTTCAAGAATTTCTATAGGATGTTCAGAAATTTCTACAGGATGTTTAAAAATTGGATTTTGGAGGATGTGTGAGTGAGGGAAGATGCATGAATGGATATGGAGGTAGGATAGGGGTCTGAAGTGGCCCAGCGACTGGTGGATGGAGTGGTAAGAAGGTGTAGATAGCTAAGTTGGCTCAAAGAATGCTGAAACAATGATGTACAAAAACTAGGGTTATGTGAGCAAATGTGGCAAACGTGAGGTAAGGATTCTAAGTAGAGGGTGGAGTGGATGGTTTTGATGGAGAATAAGCAGATGAAGGAGTGGTACAGGTGCTCTGCAAGTAATTTTTCCAATCTGAACCAACAAAGACTTGTAAATTCAAAGACCTAGTTACGTTGACCTAATTTGCTAGCTGTCAGTAAAGAGAATGAACAAAAGTGTGACCTGCAATGAAACCATGTATTTTAACTCAAGCAACTAATAAAACGAAAGTCTGAACTTGTAACCAACTTCTACACATGAAGATCAAACACTAGTGATTGCATGGCAAAGCAAAATCAATGTTTTTGCGGGCAGCAAAGTCATCCTAGTCACAGCTCCTGATCCCACTAAGGGAGAGGTGAAACAACAGATGTTTGTTGGCCCTTTTCTTGAAGTTTTTTCTGTTAACAACCTATCAACTAAATCTGAGCATGAAAAGCTATTTTACTCATCAAAAACAACCTAAATAATAAAACAAGGTTTAAATCTAAATAACAGATTTTATTCTAAGAATGCAGCAAAGACACATGAAAGTAAACAAAGGAGGTACTCGGCACTTGATATGGGCCCAACCCCAAGAGCTACAGCCTCCTAAGAGAGATTTAGAGCTGGTGGAAAGCTGGATTCATATTTATTGAATAAGAAATAATAGTTACATCAAAAACTGTCCACAAGGGAAACTTGAAAATGTGCTGAAAGCAAAGCTAATCTACTGCCTAAAAATTGAACTACAAAATGACTACAAAATGAATACCAAATGACTAACTAAAATGAGGCCCTAAGCCCTGTTATTTATACAAATTGAGGACCCCAATAGTCCTCCTAAACTTTAGGGACTCGGCTACCCAAAACTTGCAGTTAACAACAGTCCTACTTGACTTGCTTGGCTACCCTTGTGGTAATTGATTTGGTGGCCCTTGAACTCCGAGATGATGGTGGAGAATTCAAGGTAAGGGCCCATAAATGAAGGGGACACCTTCCTACAAATCCTCTCCCTTGTTCTCCCACGAATTTGGCTGCCAAGTGCTCATTAAAACCTTCAATTTTGTCTCCAAATTGACCAAAAAGGCTACACAAAGCACACATTAGACTTGTTGCCATAATGACTAACCCAATTCACTCTATTAGCATAAATATAATCAAAAACACGCAATAAACTAATGAGAATGGTGGATTAAGTCAAATTAGGAGGTTGAATGAGCCCAAATAATTTTCCACTTTTCGGGCTCATCATCACCCCCTACTGAAAGTGTTGCTCATCCTCTGAGCAACCAATATATCTCCTCATCTTTGATGGCCCTGGTGGCTTCCCTGTCATGTTAAGCTTCTGAAGTGATGTCCTCTTCTCGGTCATGAAACCATGTTTTTCTCTCTGCTTCTTCCCACTGCCTGTGCTCCTTTTCCTAGAGAATTCTCAACTTCCTATAGAACTGTCTCAGCATCCTGTAGAACTGTCTTTGAGTCCATTATCTGAATTCTCTCTCTCCAAGTGAAGGCTTTTGGCTTCCTCATTCATAGGTGATGGACATCCTTGAAGGAGACTCCTCCTTTGGTGTGGTAGGGGTGTCAACAATGGTGATTGGTTCTTTGGATGGTGGTTGAGGTCTGCTGGTTTTAATTCTTACACTTCTTCTTGTCTTAAAATACAGTGAGGGCTCCCTCTTTTGCTTCTCATTCTGCTTGGGGGATGTGCTTAGGGTGGCCAGCACAACTGCTGCCTCCCTAGCTAAAATCTCGGCCAATTTCTCCTTTTGCTGCCCTTTCCCCAAACTTCCTGTAGAAAGTCCTGTAGTGGTCGTTTTTTGGCTTCCTTTAGAAGTAGTTTTCTGTGATTTGGCTTGCTTGGCTAGGGGTGCCTTCTCTTTGACTTGTGCTGTGGTTAAATCCATCTTATGCCTGATCTCAGTTAACAAATGGAAGTGATAACCATATACAATATTGAATCGCCCCTCATAGGTAATATATTTCATAACCTGAAGGCCGACCTTGCTCCAAAAAGGATGTAAGCTGGTTGGTCTGGTTTGGTGAGAGTGCCCTGTTTCAATGCTCCGAGCAGAAAGGGACTGTTGTTTTATGTTTTCCTCTTTTGATCCTCACGACAGGATTTCTCAGGTGTTTGTATTTCAACTTTGCACCAATTCCCTGGTTATAATGCTTTTGCTGCCCAAACCCGACTGTCAAAAGGGAATCAGGCTCCCACAGATAGAGTGCAGAGCATAATTTTCATCCTCAGCATGCATACAATCATGTAAAATTCACATTCTCCATGCACAGGTTAACCCTCACAGTGGTTTATCATTTCTAGCAGAGGAATTTCTTAACAGGAACTATGGAAGAGAATTTGATGCAGAACCAACTGAAACATTCCGTGTAACACACAGGAAAACTACTATTCTGGATTCACAGGCAGACTTGTTTCATACTTTCTTATTCAAAATAGTTTAATTCACCACCTTTCGAAATATCATGCATGGGAATGGTGTTTTCCAGCCTACCTCTCTTCAAGCTCCAAACTGGATGAAGAAAAACTCAGGCTTCTCTACTCTGGAAGGCTTTGCTGTACTTTCCTGTAGAACGTCTTTCTGTAGAATGCTGGCTGGCTTCTGTAGGATGTCTTAGCGCCTCTGAACGATCTTGGTATGCGGGAGAATTTTGAACAGGCCGAAAAACTCAGTGGAGGACGATAGGTTAACCGATTGTGGGAGCGGAGGACGCATCCTTCAGCTAAGAATGTTGCACATGCAAATTAATCAGCGGGTGGTGAGAGTCAGCCGAGCATCATTTAATTGCGGCATGATTTGTGGTGGGGGAGTGAAGTTACAGCTGCAAGGACGATGATAAACTGGAAACAACAGTGGTGAGAGTTCGATCGGCTGTTTTATGGAGATTTCCGTTGATGTAGGGTGAGCTGGCCAACTGCACGTTGGCCCCATGCAGACTGTTGGTCCCCTGCAGTGCTTAACTGTTTGTTCTCTACCTGTAATCTCGTCCATCAATCACGCTGAGGTTTAACTGGTCATCACTACCTGTTTTCCGGTTTCCTCCTGAGATGGTTGAGCACACGTGTCTTATTCACCCACAGAGCACTGTTGAACTAGATGAGGGTGGCCAGTTAGCTGGCCACCGATTTTTTTTAATCCCAACCATCTCATTGCTCATGTTGTTTCCGAATTACATTCATGCAATCAGAGGAATGAGTTTTAGTCACGTCCCTGAAGTCAAATGGTTGTTGTGAGATGCTTTTTGCTGCTGCATGCATCTGTTTCGGTGGTTGCATGATGGATCCTTTGTGATATAAGCTCTTTGCTATCTGATGTGTGGTTATTTTGCTTGTGCAGGTATCCTCTAGTCAGATCTAAGCTGCAGGAGTTTGTTTCCACGTTCAGATCTGCACCCTCAAGCTGCTGCTGCTGAATTTTCACAGGACCAAAAATTGTTTTCGCCATTTCTCCCGAACGATAGATGAGATTGCTCTAAAACTTTCTGAGCATGTTCCTATCATCATGATGCACCTCCCATTGAAAAATTGCGATCAATGGATGCACAGATTTCGAGAAAAATGGAAAATGGCTGAAGATTTCAGAGATCAATTTCTCAGAAACCGTTCATCGGAATTGGCTGAAACTGCTTGAGTAGGTTACTATCACCCATATGCATCTCCCCATGAAACAGGTTTTGAAACGGATGCACGGATATGGATAAAATGCAAAAATGGCTAAAGGTGATGGAGGCTGATTTCATGGAAACCATGCACCAGAATTGGCTGAAACTACTCAGGCATGTTGCCATCACCCCTGTACAATTCCCCATAAAATGGTTTTTCAAATGGATGCATGGTTTTCAAGTTAGGGCAAAAACAAATTATGTTCTATGTATTTTTTCTTCAAAGCATTCTGCAAGTTTTTGCATGGTGAAAAAGAATGAGTTTGGGCTGTGATGCAGGCATGGAGATGATGGAGGAGGAGTTTGAAAATTGCAGGAGGACTTCTGAACCCTTGAGGAAGCTACCATGTTCACCAAACTACTTTTTTTCAATCCATTTTTAACTTCTTGTAATTTCTACAGGAACTTCCTATAGAAAACATAGTTTTGAGGAAAGAAGCACAATGACATGGAAAAAATGATGGAAAAGGGTGAGGGATGGAAAAATGGATGTGTTCAGGCCTCATGGACATATCCCCGCCCTTCTGGTCCTCTTCGGAGATCAATTTGGCTTTTTTGTAAGCTTCCTGTAGAAGACACAAAACTTCTTGTAGAAAACATAGTTTTCATAAAAGAAGCACAATGAGGTGGAAAAAAATGATGGAAAAGGGTGAGGAATGGAAAAATGGATGCTTGCAGGCATAACCAATAGATTTCAAGATTTAGATTCCCTTCCAAAATCGAATCTGGCTCGCTTGAAGGTTCTACAGGATGTTTCCTGTAGAAATACAGAACTTCCTGTAGAAGGCACAAAAATTCCTTTGTCTTTGTTTTGAGTGATCCTCCTGACCTGCAATGTCCTTCTTGCAACCTACAATTATCCAATGGAAATTAGCTTTATTTTTCTTTTCTTTTTTCTCTTTTTTTTTGAAAGACAACTAGGGCGCCTCATGGAGGTTTTCACCCTAATTGCCTGCCCTAGGCACCTCCAAGGGAGGTTTTCACCTAGAGATCTTATTCTCTTTTCTCTTTTTTCCCAACCCATTGACCGCCTCATGGAGGTTTTCAATCAATGAGCCAATCTGAGGCGCCTCCGAGGAGGTTTTGACCTTAGATTTTTATTTTTCTTCTTATTTTCATTTTTTTTTCTTTTTTCCATTTTTCTACCCTACCCTACTTGAAAAACAAAATCATTTTCAAGTATAAGAATACTTCCAATGGAGCCATGTGCACATCGAGATTAGAGACAAGATGATGTGAAGGCTCGAAATGCATGCTTTGATAGTTATCCAGATTTTAGAGACAAAATGATCTGACTTTGAAGGGATCAAACATAGTTGAGGAAGAGAGTACTGCTGCAACTTAGTGACTGTCTGGAACCATGTCTCAATATAGCTTTGATATCCTTGGTCCTTTTGCTGATCTGGATCATTCTTCATGTCACCTTCTATCATGACCTTCTCATCTTCCACTTTTTTCTGATCTTTTGTTGAGTACATGGAGGATTTGATGGTAACCATGAGGGAATTCTCTCGATCTCTGATTCTGATCTCTTCTCTTCATCAAGTGCAGCCCATGGTTCTTTGATCTCCACTTTTGAATCTTCTTTTGCCGGGTGTGGTCCTTCAATGCTTTCAAGATAATCTCTTTCTTGCAATGCTTTTCCTGAGCTATGGTGAAGATCATTAAGCTCAAGAGGAGTCATTTGGACATGTTGTGCCTCAGCTTTGCAATTAGGTTGAGCTATTCCAATGTGCAGGGTTTGGAAATGGTGGTATGGGTAGTTGAGTGGGGGTGTATATTTGAGATGGATGTGGATGGGGTTGTGGTTGGGCAGGCATTTGGGGTTGCCTTGGTGGAGCAGGAGGCGATGGTTGTGGACGAGTAGGTGGTGGAGGAAAAGAAGGAGGAGGAGTGTTGTATTAGGGCCTCCACCCCTGATGAGGTGCATTCCACTGAGGCTATGGCTGAGCATAAGAGTGAAATGAATGAGCAGCTGGTTGGGCATAATATGGATCTATGAAGGAACAAGGAGGAGATGTGAACCAAGAAGGATGAGCAGGGGGACCCCAAGAAGGCATGAAAGTGGCTTGATAGGGGTCATAATAGGTCTCGGATGTCCCTTGCAGTTCCTGCTGATAAGATCTAGGTTCATGTGGCCTCCTTTGGTTCATATAGTAGAGTGATTCAATGGCTCCTTTTGCCCTCTGATATGCAGCTTTGATTCCAGGAAAGGAAAGGCACTGATTCATAGGATGGTATTCTTCATAGACGAAACACACTTCTAGGGAGTGCATTAGACATTTGTCCCTAGGATGCTTTCTAGTGCACCTGGGACAAAAGATGGCCAAAGCCCTCTTGGCTTCCTCTTGCTTCTTTTGGATCCATAGGGTATCCAATTGCATGGCAAGAAACTGCCTCATATCACTCTTGAAATCTTCCATCTGATCTTCAAATTCGTCTTTGGACAAGGTGCTGCTCCCAACATTTCTGCTTGTAGCCATTTGCTCCAGAGGAATGGTTTCTTCTTCTTCTTCCCTTGAGGTTCTTCAAATGTGTCTTGCTGTCCACCTAAGGGTTCTTTAACCACAGCCATCGAAGAAGAGAGAATGTTGGCTGTGTGAAGCAGTGGGGGTGTTGTGCAATCATTTTTCTAACTTATCTCTACTCCTACAAGGCATGAAATGAAATCTTTTTGGTTGATTTTTGCTTTTTTCTACTTCTACCTACAAAACTGAAATAGATTGAACTGCAACTAACTATCTTGCGAAAATGAAAATGCGGAATTGAAATGAAGGCAGGAAAGGACTAATCTATCTTGCTCAAATGAAATTGCAGGAATGAAATGCTAGTCTACACTTGTGGAATTGAAATGCTAATCTACGCTTGTAGAAATGAAATTGCGGAATTGAAATGCTAATCTATGAAAGCGGGAAATGCTAATCTACTTTTGCATAAACGAAATTGCATAATGGAAATGAAATAAACTACTTAGCAGAAGATTGTAGTGGAAAATAGAAGAAAAGCAACAATCACCAATACTCTGACGCTTCCCCGGCAATGGCACCAAAAAGGGTGGTGAGCCCCAGTATTGCAGCAATAATGCTGCAACTCCTAGAACTCCCTTCTTTAATTTTATCAACCCAGTAGTTCGTAACAAACTTGGAAGCGACAATGCTGTATGCACAAGTACTAGCTCTTGCCGCAACTGTCACTTGGTTAGCTGGCACAAGTCCGCTAGGAGCTTAAGCCGACTTCTATGAGCTCTTAGAAGAAGTTTTTTAACTGATGAATGAAATCTAACTCAAAGGGGCTAATTTACTTGCAGAAAGAAACTGGAAAGCGGAAAGGAAATGCAAACCCTAATTTTACCAGCTAGACCTACTGATGCGAAAAAGGATGCAAGCTACTAAAAGAGATGCCATTGACTTCTAGAAAGGTAAAATGCATGTGTCTAAGTTATCACTATCTAAAGAAAACATCTTTTTGTATTTTTGAATAAGTTGTCACAATTATCATGCATACAATTTAACTATTTTTTACTGTGCAGAGGTGGATTGGCGAGAGGAAATGCTTGGAAGAGGTCAGGAAGGTTCAGAGAGGGCCTAAGGGGTCCCTAACACCCTTCCAAAGAGTTTCACAGAGTTTGGATATCATGAAATCTCATTCGTGAGCTTCTACAGGAAGTCTGCAGGGGTTCTACAGGATGTTTCAGGAATTTCTATAGGATGTTCAGAAATTTCTACAAGATGTTTAAAAATTGGATTTTGGACGATGGGTGAGTGAAAAAAGATGCATGAATGGATATGGAGGTAGGATAGGGGTCTGAAGTGGCCCGGGGACTGGTGGATGGAGTGGTGAGAAGGTGTAGATAGCTAAGTTGGCTCAAACAATGCTGAAACAATGATGTACAAAAACTAGGGTTATGTGAGCAAATGTGGCAAACGTGAGGTAAGCATTCTAAGTAGAGGGTGGAGTGGATGGTGCTGATGGAGAATAAGCAGATGAAGGAGTGGTATAGGTGCTATGCAAATCGTTTTTCCAATCTGAACCAACAAAGACTTGTAAATTCAAAGACCTAGTTACGTTGACCTAATTTGCTAGCTGTCAGTAAAGAGAATGAACAGAAGTGTGACCTGCAATGAAACCATGTATTTTAACTCAAGCAACTAAGCAAACGAAAGTCTGAACTTGTAACCAACTTCTACACATGAAGATCAGACACTAGTGATTGCATGGAAAAGCAAAATCAGTGTTTTTGCGGGCAGCAAAGTCATCCTAGTCACAGCTCCTGATCCCACTGAGGGAGAGGTGAAACCACAGATGTTTGTTGGCCCTTTTCTTGAAGATTTTTCTGTTAACAACCTATCAACTAAATCTAAGCATGAAAAGCTATTTTAATCATCAAAAACAACCTAAATAATAAAACAAGGTTTAAATCTAAATAACAGATTTTATTCTAAGAATGCAGCAAAGACACATGAAAGTAAACAAAGGAGGTACTGGGCACTTGAGATGGGCCCAACCCCAAGAGCTATAGCCTCCTAAGAGAGATTTAGAGCTGGTGGAAAGCTGGATTCATCTTTATTGAATAAGAAATAATAGTTACATCAAAAACTATCCAAAAGGGAAACTTGAAAATGTGCTGAAAGCAGAGCTAATCTACTGCCTAAAAATCGAACTACAAAATGACTACAAAATGAATACCCAATGACTAACTGAAATGAGGCCCTAAGCCCTCTTATTTATACAAATTGAGGACCCCAACAGTCCTCCTAAACTTTAGGGACTCGGCTGCCCAAAACTTGCAGTTAACAGCAGTCCTACTTGACTTGCTTGGCTGCCCTTGTGGTAATTGATTTGGTGGCCCTTGAACTCCGAGATGATGGTGGAGAATTCGAGGTAAGGGCCCATGATGTTTGTGATGCTGCACTCATGGCCTAGGGAAACCCCTCCTTCCAGACCTGGTCCTAAAATTTAAAAAACAGTGTTTTATCCCTTATACGCGACATTGCCCTGAGTTAAATGCGTGTACACGCGGGTCTGTGTATACCCAACCCACGTGTATGTATTAAAACACTTAAAAAAATAAATAATTCCTTATTTTCAGGCGGAGATCGTGGGTTTTACCTGCTGATCACCTGTTAGTGCCCGTGGCCCAACTGTTCCCAACCAACTCCTAACTAAAAAACTACTTTGGAGATGGTATAAAAAGACATCAAAGGGAAGGCCTAAGGGAGAGAGAAAAGAGAGCAAGATTATTATGCTGAGATTTTTCCCTTAGACCAGGTCTGAAGTCCTTGGTGCATTTTTCACTTCCCCCATTCTGCATAGGAAACCCTTGTTTCCATGTGTATTGGTGATCACTCATCCTTTATATCACCATTGAGTAAGACTTGGAAGGAGCTCTTGTTGGAGGCTTGAGGCTGGAACGAATCCAGGAGGAAGCTTTGCTTGGAGCCTACTGAAGGTGTTTCAGGTGAAATCTTTCCATCATATGTACTTTACTTGCCTTTATATAAAGAAACACATCTTGGTCCTCGAAACAATCTTTCTTTGTGCTTATGAGATTCATGTTTTGAATTCTTATGCAAGTAGTTAGTTAAAGAGTTTTATAACTAACTTTATAGCATGAAGATGGTTTATGTATAAGTATTTGTCCATGTACTGCTGTGCTCTTTGATTTGTTTGTTTTACAGGTCAAAGGAGAAGAAGGGAACTCCAAGAAGGGTTTGGACCCTAAAGGCCTTCTCGAACGTAGGACCTTAGGTACGTACCCTCAACATTAGAATTTGCTTACATTAAAGATAATGGCTGTGTGTGTGTTTCTTTGAATAAGCAATTTTTAGTCTGGTAGAGTCTTAACCCAAAGGACCCTAGGGGTACTTTCCCCTCAACCAGAATTGGCGACTCCGCTGGGGAACAACACTCTTGTTGTTCCTAGTTTGGGTAGTCTTCAAGCCAATCAAGGCTCAGCCCCTCTGTTTGCTGGCTCTGACTGTCTGATCTGTTCTTGAACTCTAAGCTTTTCCAGTTTTTTCAATCTGTATTTTTATTTTTCTTGAAAATTTTCAGATACGCTGTTTTTCTGGATTACAGAAGCGTATATACGCAAGTTGAACTAAGTGAACCCGCGTATACACAGGTTTCCTCAGTTACAGTCACGTGTACACGCATTCTGAACATCACTGCAGGCGCGTATATTATATAATTTTCAAGATTTATAAATTTTATTTCTGCTGAATGTTTGTCTGGTGGTTTGGGTCAGTTTGAAGCAGTCATTTTCCAGTAACAGTCCTCTGTTTAACAGGGGGCATCTTGTTCTGAACTCTCTCTAGTTATAAGGAGTATTAGTCTTGTTTTCGTTGATTGCAAGCATCATTGTTCTTTGACACACAAGAGTTCTGGTTAAGAATCTTGACCGCTCTGTTTTGGCAGAGTAGGAAGATTGGATTCAATCTTTGTGTTCATTTTGTTTTGATGACCCTTTTGTTTGCTTAACGAAACCATTTTTGTGACCATTTGCTCCTTCGTTTCGGGAAAGTTGTTTGTTACCATTTTCTTGAAACTTGTCTTTTGATCTTTTGGACTTTCATTGCTGCTTTTGATTGTCAAGAGCGATTTCAAACACATTTATTTTTGTTGGGTTTTCATCATTTGAAAGGTGTCAATTCACAAAAGTGTTTGGTTGCCTATTCATCAATCATTGGTGTCAGTATTTTTGAGAGCATTCTTTGAAAAAAGACTTCTTGACTTGATTGAAAGAAAATCTTTTGAAAGTTTTGAGTTTCGCTTTCTTAAACTTGCTTTTCATTTGATTTCCTTTTTGCGAAGTGAAAGTGCTTTGTGTTTATCTTAGAACTTGTTTTTATTGTTTGGACGAAATGATTGGTAACACATCATCTTCTATCTAAGCATTTTAGTGGCAAGACAAATTTGATAAGGCAACATCTTTCCTTCTTTGTTTTTAGAGTAGTCTTTAAATCGTGCATCCACATATAGTTCTTGCATTAGGATAGATTTGCATCTCTTTTTAGGCATATATAGTTTTGTTAGTTTTTGTGAGTGTGGAGTCTGAAAAGAAAAGGAAAATTTGTTTATATTAGAAGTACCTCTGAACCTCATAGAAATTGCTCTTCATCGAAAACAAAAAGTGCATGTGCATGTAGCTAAGTTTTATTAATTTCTTTTGCATCCATAAAAACACCACAAGTTTCATCTCCATTACCTTGTGACTTAAAGAACAGCCTAATAAAATCAAGCGCTAATTAAAATCCATTAGAACTTTTTGTTTTAGTCAGTTACACCAACAAGTTTAGGATTTTAGGGCCTTGGATTAGGCGAGTGGAGAGTTAACTCTCCAAGGCCACATAAAACGTCAAACATAAGAGTCTGAATAACGAGAGAAAATCCAATAGCGTTAGGAAGACCAGGAAAGCTCCGGATCTGGGAGTTAAGCACAAGGGTCTGTGAAGACAGGGAAGAGAGATACCCCCTCTCCTACTTGTCCGAACTTACCTCACGACTGTTCCGCCTGGCTTCTGCGACGAGTTGGTACCCATAGTTGCCTCTCCTAGGGATCTACACAGGTGGCTGCGGAGGGGAATCCCGTGGCACCTGAGGTTGATGTTGTATCACTCTCGACAGTACTACTGGAGGGCACCCTTGCGAAGCTTGGGGGCTTGCACCGGCACAGGCTGTTGTTAGGAGGTCAGCGTAACTTCCTCTGATACCTTCGCTGATAGGACTGGGCCCTCATCATCCCAGACTATCTTCGGAAGGCCCCTTGATTCACTTTCTCGTATTTTGGTGTCCGGTCCTAATCACCTGGAGCGGAAATACTTGGAAGTTGTTTGACTGGCTGTATCTTTAGGGACTTTATAGTGTGTGCTCTGTGCTCCTAGTTGGCCTAGCTTTCAATTTTTTTGAGTCTTTAGTTAGATCATAACAAAAAATTCAAAGTGGCTGACCGATCTCCAAGACGATCTCGAAGACTTCATGGTCTCTCGCCACCAAGTTTAGAGCCTTCTCCTAGAAGGCACAGAGGCAATACTACCAGTGGGGTCCGTCCCACGCCGGTTGACGCATCGGGGATTGATCCTCCTCTCGGGGACATTAGCGGCCAAGCAAGGCCTGGCACTTCTGAGCAAGAGAGGGACACTCCAGTCCTTTCTCGAGTTCGCTTTCAAGCGGAGAATAATGTAGAGGTAGAAGAATTCTCAGAGTCGTTAGGGGCTCCAAATTCTCCACTACCATCTAGTCATCCAGACGTATTGCAATACGTTGGGACTCCGTCACATAGACCATCAAGTCCAGGTTACGCTACGCGCTTACCATTCATGACCACTACTGGAAGCATGGCTTCTACGAGTGCTACGACTATGCAAACCCCTACATCGGTGCAAGGGGGAGGAACCATTTCCATCCCCTTCGCTTCCTTGTTCGGATCTTTTGCTAGCACATCTTTAGTTGGGTCTACCTCCATTCCGTCCACGAGTGGAAATGCCCAAACCAATGCTTTTGGTACTGGACTCTTCCCTTTTGGCACCCAATCACAGGGTATTCCATCGGTTCCGTTTAGTGCCGCTACGTCCATGATGGGCGGATCGGCTTCATTCCAGGGTTTTCCTTTCGGAAGTGGTCATATACCACATTCCAACCCGGCGGTAGGATCCATGCCTTTTTCTTCTATAGGACAAAGCAGCAATCCTTTCCAAGGTTGGAATAACCCCGGGGTTAGTAGCGCGGGAACTGGGAATTTGTTTATCGGCCAACAAGGGAATAGGCCGTACAACATGGTTAGCATGTTTCAAAGTATTCCTCCCCTTGCTTCGACTTGGAATCCGTATCAGGGGTTATCAACTCCCTACAATCCTTTAGGAGGAAACTTTGCTGGTTATGGAGGTTATACGGCAGGAGTTGGTCAAACTCCGAATTTTGCTGGACCACAAGGCTTGCCTTTTGGTTCAGCCGGTTCTACTGGTCACTTCGGGCAGCCTGGTGCCTTCCAAATTCCAGGACAATCTTTTCAGAGCTTTGGGAGTTCTGCCCAGTCTGGGTGGAATCCCCAAGGTCCTCCTAGGCTTCCGTTTCTGGCAACGTTAAACTTGCCAGATCTCACTAAGTTAACAAATGACCCAATCAGGTATAATCTGGCCTGGCCTCCGGTCCCAACCAAACTCCCTTCGAACATTCCAAAATTCGAAGGGAAGAGTGGTGAAGACCCAGGCGACCATGTAACCACATTCCATTTGTGGTGCTCATCTAACTCCCTTATCGATGACTCAGTTAGGTTGAGACTCTTTCAGCGCACCTTGACTGGAAATGTAGCCAAGTGGTATATAGAGTTGCCAGGGGGCAGCTTCACATCCTTCTCCGACTTAGCCAACATCTTCTTAAATCACTTTCAGTTGCCTGTCCGCTATGACGCCGGAACTGAACTTCTGGCCACCTTTCGTCAAGATAAGGCTACTCACATTTCCGATCACATTCAGGAATGGAGACGGAGAAAGAGGCTCATTAAAGCCGAAATTCCTCCGGAATACCGTCTCGAGTGGTTTTTGAAGTCTTTACAACCCGAGATCTCCAAGGATGTCTCCATGTCTGGGGTCTATTCTGAGGAGCAAGCCATTTTTAGGGCCCAGCAATTAGAATTGATCTACTCTCAGTCTGGGATCCTACAAAAGTACTTGCCAGATGCTCCTGGATCTAAGGTTGATTTAGCTAAGCCGAAGCCAGGTCCGCACGCGGATGGTATCGTTGGGTCAATACACACAACTACAGTGAACTTGTTGAATCAATTGCAGCAGTTGTCTTTGCAAACTGCTTCTAACAACCAAGTCACATTGTCTAATCCTCCCGCTTCCCAAACTTCTTCAATTAATGCCGTCCAATCCGATAACCCCAAAGGAAATCAAAGTTCCAATGGGAAAAAGAAAGGATGTGGTAAGAAGAAGAACTCGGATGGGAAGCCCGATGCAAATAAATCCGGTAACAACGTTGGTGGTGGTAAAAGTGAGTCGAGAAAGAAAGTTAAGTTTCCTTGCAAATTATACAGTGGAGACCATCTAACTCATCTCTGCCCTAGGATTGAAGACGCTCAGCGCTTGTTAGGACAGCAAGGGACTTCTAGTTCTCAAGCTGTGTTAACTAACCCGTTTCCCCAAGGGCAGCAACTTCTTGCTGGCGCGAGTTTGAATCCTGGGACCTCCTCAGGGGGCAACCATGAAGGGGAAAAAGCATCAAATGTTTTTATGATGGGTTCAAATGTCCATGTGACTACTCGGTCACGTGATTATGGTGAAGCCGAAACATCTAAGGATAAAACTGTTCTCGGAGGTATTGACCTTCATATTGAGCGACCCCCTGTTGAGACTATACCTCGGATACCGAAAGGTTCCGCCAAACGCGCGACGATTAACGCTAACGCTAGGGCCGCCCAGAATTACTCCATTGTGGAGGATCTGGCTCAGAGCCCGTGTGCTATGTCTGCTTTGGAGGTTCTCCAGTCATGTCCGGCTCAGAGAAGCGCTTTACTCTCCGCAATTGGAGCAGTTGATCCGGCTAATTCTTTAGTGCTCACTTTTGACATGTTAAATGTCAAAAAGCGACTCCCTCATCATATGGATTTTCAGATAAAGTCTACATACCGGAAAATCAATATTTTTCGCACCGTTATAGATGAAGGAGCTTCAACATGTGTCATGTTGATGTCATGTTGGAAGGCTATTGGTTCACCTTCGGCTGTTCCTTCACCAACCGTCTTGACTGCATTTGATGGTCATTCTCACAAGCCGCATGGGATTATCTCGGCCTTTCCTATATGTGTTGGAGGGAAGGTCGTTAATATCGAAGTTGAAGTCGTAGATGCTAACCTAGACTATAATCTCCTATTAGGAAGGAACTGGGTATATGAAATGGAAGCCGTCGTATCGACTCTGTTTCGTGTCATTTGCTTTCCTCATGAGGGGAAAATCGTTAAGGTTGATCAATTGGACTACTCCCCAATCGATCCTCAAGCAACCTCCGACTCTACTGTTCCTTTGGTGGATAACCCTCGCCCGCCGACTGAGAATTTAGGAGTAGGGATGTATTCCTCATTGATGGGTACGTTTGACCTTCCCTCTCCTTTTGCAAAAATCAATGCTATTTCATCATCCAAGGAGTCTCCTCGAGAAGAGTTCTTCCGAACTCATTATTTTTCCGACCCTTGGACCTTGCCTTCACCTACGACCACATTAGTTGAAGGACAAGCAAATGGAATGGCATTTCCTATATCCGCAGCTGAGCTTAGATATCAGTCTATCATAGACGCTGCAGACAACCACTCCACTCCTTATTCTGAAGAAGAGTTGGATGGTCATGTGGCCCCAGCCTGGAGCTTAGATTCTATCTCTACCTTGGATTGCTTAGATTCAATTTTACCTTCTGAAGAAGCAATCCTTGAAGTAATGATGGGTATAGATCAACCTTGGGAAGACTTACACCATCGTTCGTACTTTCTTCCTCCTTTGCAGGAAGTGGAATCTAGGCTTTCCGAGCTCTGTACTAGTGATGTTGATATGGTGTCAAACCCTTTGGCTCCAACACACATTTGTGCCGAAGGTAATATGTCGGTAATTTCAAAAACGATACCCATCAACATCTCTAGGGACCCTAACATCATTGAGAATATCTTCATCGAAATCGAGTGTTCCCCTGAAGAAATTCAAATCTACACCGACCTCTTTAAGGAATATCATGACGTATTTGCTTGGTCTTATGAAGAAATGCTTGGCATTGATCCTTCTATAGTTCAGCATGAGATCAAGACATATGAAAACGCGAAACCTGTTTGTCAAAGACTTCGTCCGGTTAACCCTAGGAAAGCAGCAGCTATCAAAGCTGAAGTCTAGAAGCTGCTAAAGGCGGGTTTTATATACCCTGTTCCTCTTACCGATTGGGTTTCTAATCCAGTCCCCGTAGATAAAAAGCAAGGAACAATCCAAGTATGCATCGATTTTAGGGATCTAAATAAGGCTTGTCCAAAAGACAATTACCCCACGCCATTTATTGATCAAATTATCGACGAGTGTGCGGGTAACGAGATTTTTTCCTTCATGGATGGTTTTTTAGGTTATAATCAAATTTCTATCCGTCCTGAAGATCAGCATAAGACAGCCTTCATATGTCCCTGGGGTACCTTTGCATATCGAAAGATGCCTTTTGGTCTTAAAAATGCTGGAGCCACGTTTCAGCGGGCCATGTCATATGCTTTCCACGACATCAAACATGTCATCGAGGCATACTTAGATGATCTCGCTGCTCGTTCTCGAAAGAGAACAGATCACCCTAGTCATCTTCGATTAGTCTTTGAGCGATGTCGTTTTTATAAAATCCGGTTGAATCCTAACAAGTGCGTTTTCGCGGTTACGTCCGGTCGGCTGTTAGGGTTTATTGTGTCCAATGAAGGGATTCGGGTTGATCCCTTCAAGGTTGAGGCAATAATTCAGTTGCCTCCCCCATCTTCACTTCGGCAACTTCAAAGTCTTCAAGGGAAGGCTAACTTCTTAAGACGGTTTATAGCAAATTATGTCGAGATCACTAAAGGGTTCATGCGTCTACTGCGGAAAGGAGTTCCATTTATATGGGATGACTTTGCGCAGCAGTCATTTGATGCTTTGAAAAAAGCATTAGTCTCTGCCCCGCTTTTGAGTCCATCGGATTATGGTAGAGACTTCATTTTATATCTCGCTGCAGCAGAATCAACCATTGGTATGGTTCTAGTTCAGGAGGATGATGCTCTCACCGAGCACGTCATTTATTATTTGAGCTGAGGCTTAATAGGCCCTGAACTTCGCTATTCTCCGGTTGAGAAGTTGGCCTTGGCAGCTGTTCATGCTGTCCAACAGCTCCGTCATTATATTTTGCTACGTAAAACTTTTGTCTTAACGGCAGTCAATCCATTTCAATTTGTCCTAAGTAGGCGAGTGATTGGGGGCAAATATAATAGATGGATAGTCATTTTGCAAGAATTCGATCTCGAGTTCTTGTCTGCCAAATCTAAGAAATCCATGGTTTTTGCGGAACTTATCTCGGAGCTACCTTGTGGAGATGATATTGTTTATGAGGAAAGTTTACCCGACGAACATATATTCCTCATCTCTGCACAAGACCCTTGGTATGGAGATATCATTGTTTATCTCCAGACTTCGAAGTGCCCCTCTACTTTCTCCAAGGATGAACGTCGCAAATTACGTCACCTGGCAAAAAACTATGTTATTGTTGGTGACACATTATATCGTCGAGGGGTTGACTCAATCCTCTGGCGTTGTTTAACCTTAGAGGAAGTAGAGTCCGTGCTTAATGATTGCCACAGCGGAGCTTGTGGTGGTCATTTATCAGGGCTTGCTACAGCCCAACGCATCTTACGTGCTGGCTATTTTTGGCCTTCACTTTTTAAGGACTGTGTGGAAGCGGTCAAACGCTGCCACCCATGTCAAATCTTTACTCGGAAGATGCGTGCACATCCAGCTCCTCTTTTTCCCGTTGTCACTGTCGGTCCCTTTACTAAGTGGGGCATTGACTTTATGACTTGTAATCCGCCTTCAGCGGCGAATCACAAGTACATTATCGTGGCTGTAGACTACTTCACGAAGTGGGCTAAGGCCATGCCTACTTATAAGAACGATAGTGACACGGCAACTTTGTTTCTTTTCAATCAGATCATCTCAAGATTCGGTATCCCAAGGGAGATTTTCACTGACCATGGCAGTCATTTCCAAAATCAACTAACGTCCGAATTGGCTGGTAAATTAGGCTTCCGTCAGGAGCATTCGTCCCCTTATTATCCTCAGGCCAATGGGCAGGTCGAGGCAGTTAACAAAACTCTTAAGACGATACTCCAACGGACAATTGATAAAAATCGGTCCAATTGGCACATTATGTTGTATCCGGCTCTATGGGCATATCGAACCTCCATCAAAACGGCTACTGGTTTTACACCTTTTCAGTTGGTTTATGGGATGGAATCCATCTTCCCGGTCGAATGTGAAATTCCATCTCTTAAGTTGGCTGTTGAACTCCTTCCAGAGACTTCCAGTCTCGAAGAGCGCCTAGTTCACTTGGAACATCTCGATGAGCAGCGTCGAGACGCCGCCACGATGAATGAGGCTCACAAGAAAAGGGTTAAAACGCAGTATGATAAGTCTGTCCGTCCTCGAGTCTTTTCTGAAGGTGACCTTGTCTTGGTCTACGACCAAGATAAAGACACCTTGGGGGCAGGCAAATTTAGGCCTATGTGGTACGGTCCTTTCATTGTTAAACGAGTTTTAGAAAAAGGGTCATGAGTTAATCGACTTTGAAGGGAACAAGCTGGCAGAGCCCCAAAATGGGCTCTACCTAAAGAAGTACTTTGCTTAGTTCAGGCTGGGAAATGACTTCTTTGTACTTTATGTATATATTTATACATATATCGTCGAGCGTTTTCTGATATCAGTGCTTTTTGGTCTGCTGTAGCAGGTGCTGATGGATGATTTGGTCTATTTTGGGTTCGCCGATGGTGCTAGTCGACACACTCGGAATCTTGCTTCCGCAGCTTGGGTACTTTATTATCCAACTGGTCAATTGATGGTATCGAGAGGCGTGTGTATCGGTCCTGCTTCAAACAATATGGCCGAGTATACAACTGTTATCAATTTATTATCCGAGGCAATCTCTTATGGGATCGACTCGTTGGTAGTATATCTTGATTCTCAATTGATAGTGTCTCAATTAAATAACATTTATTGGGTTAGGGATCCATTATTATATCGCCAATATTTAAGGGTGAGGTTGTTGCAAAGATCATTTATTTACATTAATTATTTGCACATTCCAAGATCTCAAAATTGGTTAGCTGATTCTATCGCTAATCAAGCATTAGACTGGCATATCAATCATTCTTCATCATAAAATCATGCATCAAAAAGTCAAACTGTGTATATATATATATCATAAAGCGCCTCGAGTGTACATATGTGTGTCCAAAAATATACAAAATTGGGACTCAAATGCCCATAATCATGTCAGGCATATCTAACGCCTCGGCTCAGGATGAGCGTCTAAGTATGTCACTATAGCATTGGCCACGCGCCGAAAGACGCGAACCCAGTCACGTGGCATGCCAACCACATGACGCTGCATATCCAGAGGAAGGTCCTCTATCTCGGCCATCGGTACTCGGCAGCTCAGTCTCGCCAAGTGTCGTTGGACGTTGTTTAGGGTCCGTATCCACAGCCGCCTCTTCGGCTCCTCGGCCACGCCATCCATGCCGCGGGAATCCATCTGGTCGTACAGGCCCAATGTCTGGAACATGATCATCATATTAGTCATTTGAGTCTCACCAAAAAATATTTTTCAAAATTCATCATTATATTTGAAAAATCCAAAAAATCATAAAATCAATAAAAAATTCTCACCAATCTCACCCCATGCTGCATCCGGTGGTAACACTAGATCAGGATCTCCTCGGAAATCCAGCCCAGCATAGGGGTAATCATCTATGGCGATGATTTTCTGCTCCCACCAGGTAAAGAAGTCATCGTCAAATGCATTCCTTGGGACTTCCCCACCCCCCAGACGTTTCATCAGGTCAGCCCACCGGCCCATGCGTGGATCACGTGGGGTACTGATGGCAACTGCTACCCTGGGGCGGAGTGCGGGAACCTTCTCGAAGAAGAAAGTGCACAAGATGGTTCCGAACCCAAAGTTCTTGGTATGTCCCCTCCTGATAGAAGTGAGTTGTTCCTTCATGTTGGCCAAAAGAGGAGTACACCAGTCAAACACAGTAGTGAGACAGTCCACTGCCACGGTCATGGTTACCCGTGACGCCTGATGTAGTGAGGATGATCCGTTCACTCGAGCTATGGTGAACAAGATTATCCTTAGTGACAAACTCGCCACATGTGGGATAGAGATCTGGCTCCCGACCTTCCGATGACCCGGGCAGTAAATCTGTACATAGTCATCTACACTGAGGCTATTCCGTGTCCTGCCCCGGGAATGTACTACCTCTCCCCTTCGGGAAAGGCCCGTGATAAAATATATGTCTTCCACTTCTATCCTGAGTGGCATCTAATCAATTACAAATGCTTCCTCATCGACATCCCAATAATCAATGAGCCTCTCGAGCAGACGCGTGTTCGCTTTCATATTTGGCAATTTGAAGAATTTTAGCAACCCGCATCCCCGTAGGGCATCTAATGCTTCATCATTTCCCATGACTTCATTATCCATGGCTGAATGCTCCCTTTCACGCCATGTGATAGTCATCCTGGAAAAAAAAATCATTTTCATCCGTTAGTTTTGTTTATAAAATTAGTTCGCTGCGCACATGCGGGTTCCTATATACACAGTCGCGTGTAGGGCCGTCGTATACGGGAGTTCAATATGGCCAACCCGCGTGTACGCCGCGAAGGAATTTTTTGCAAAAATCCAACGGTAAAACATCAACTAAAATTCCTAAAAACTATCACAATTAATTGCAAGACAAGTTTAAGGCTTACCTGGAAGTTTTCGGCAAGTTTGAACGGTTGAATTGGTCACAAGGAAGTTTGCTCCTTTTGCTCCACAATTTTTGCTCTCCAAGTCAAATGATGAAAATGGTGAGTCAAAAATGCCTTTTATAAGTTTTGAAAATGCAAAATTTTTTCAAAATTTTATTTTGTTTAGCCTCATGTGACTTTTAACTTGGGAGCTTGGAATGCCGAGTTTGGTTTGTTTTTCAAGACATTTTGGACATTTTTTTGACAGTTCGAGACGGTTCCATGACCGCTGACCCGTCATGGCAGGTATCGTGTTTTAACTAGCATATAGGTTAGGGACACCATTTTTTCCGTTGCATTATGCATACTAGCCTCCATTTGACCGATACATCTACCGTAGGGTCCATCCCATCATGTTATGGTTCGTAAGCCATTTTCACTCGCCGATTCTTTAAATCATGACACGATGGTAGAGCCACCCCTTTACATGGGCATCATAGTTAGCACCTCACTGACATTTGTTGCCCATGCTGCTTCGTTTTGAGTAGGCTCGGGAGTACTCTGTAGTCCCGCCATGACTTATGCATTGAAGACTCATTCCTCTTTGCTTCTTCGCTTCGTTCTGGCCTTATACCCTAGAGGCTCCTATGTGTGTCGAGTTGTACTTCTGCATTGCATGTTGACCATTTTCACCTTTTGGCCTAGAGCTGGCTTCACTTGGACTCGTGTTTAAGCCAACTTTTGACCATGATGTCTGCAAAATCAACCTTGCATACCTTTGACTTTTGCAGCTTGACATACCCTGATCCGTGGAAGGAACATACCTCTGAGTGTCACTGACCAGTTTTCACCTCCCTGCATTGAGCATAGGAACGTTCCTTTCCCAGGAACTAGATCATCTGTTTCACCGACACTCGTTCTTTCCACTGTACCATAGCATTCTTTTATTCTTTTTCCGGCTTAGCAGAAAAAGACAAAAAAAATTAAATATTCCAAAAAAGAGCGGGAACAGGGACATTATTTCCATTTATTGTTGGCAGCTAGAGTCAGTCGTGTCACCCTTGAACAAAGCACTCAAAACAAAGTCTCCTCCGCATGGGTGGGATTCAGTTTGACTTAGGTATGCCATAACCTTGTTATTGAGTCAGTTCTCCCCTGATTGGTTATCTCTTCCAATCATATGGCGGGGTTTGTTCGTGCCTCCTGCATGGCGAACTTATACAGAGTCATCATATGCTGCCACATAGTCACATTGAGTCGTGCTTTTGTTCAAGGGAAGTTAGCCTGAGTCGGCCTCTCTGCGGTGTCTCTTGACTCATTTTTCAGTCGGCCATCCCTGGTTGTCAGTATCATGTCTATCATCACATCAGCTATATTGGTCCTTTGCTCATGCCGGTTTGAGAAGGTCCCCATTGACTTCTTGCTGGCGGGTCTTGTCCTTATCGACAATGACACCTTGCTCTGAGGACAGGCCTAGAGCCGCACCCTAGCCCTATTTTCATTATTGATAGGTCACCTTGTGCTCAGCATCGATCAGTATCATGGGTCTTTGACTGAGTGGTTTCCCTTGTGTTCGACATCAGCATACATTATCACACATTGGGATTCGTGTAGTACCTTGGTTTCCATTTGACCCTATTGGTGGATACCTCGCCTCTGTGTCAGCTTTCATTATTGGTTGGTTCAGAGGGTTTCTGCCGTGCGCTAGCCACATCTTGTGTACGCCGGAAACGTACTTCAGTTGGGTTACTACATCTTTTTCGTCCGATTCCTTCCACATTCTTGGCCTACGGGTTACACTCGCGCTAGATTGATGGAGGATGCCTTAATGCCTTCCTTCTAGCGGATCTTTCCCTATCGACTCCGACTCATTGCTCTGGGGCAAAGATCTAGAGTCCATTTGGCAGTACCTTGGGGTTTGCAGTCATTAGTGGCAGATCCTTCACTATCAACAGTGGGAAACCATCATTGTCTCCTGATCGATAGATTCTTACAGGTGTTCGACTTCAGCTCATATATTCACACTTGTTAGATTGTACTGGGTACCTTGACGCTCATTATCATTATCGGTGAGTAGTCTCGCGTTTGTTAACGGTATACATCAATGACCGGTAATCAAATGATTTCTCACATGGTCGACTTCAGATCATTTATTCCCATGGTGTAGAAATGTACCACGGCGGTCGGTGAAGACCTCAGGTAGTATCAGCATTCATTGGTTCACTTGACAGTTGCTCCTGTTGCTGCTAGTTGACACCACTCCACCTTATATGTTGCAGTCAGTCATGGCGACATTCTATATGCTGGCACCTGAGTTTGCAGTATAGTACCATCCTATTCCATCATGTTCAGTTGGTACCTTTTGGGATCAGTCTTTGATATCAGTGATCCGTTGCACCTTTCAGCATCATTGACAGTCTTATATGTGATATTCAGACATGTACTTGCTCATTATGATCAGATGATCCATTATGTATCTTCCAGTCATTTATACTTGTATACTTAGTGGATTCGCTTGGACTTGATATGCGGACATGCTTTACTTTTTCTGAGCATGGGTATGCCTGCCTCAGACAGTGTTTCTTTCTGATCTCCTTTTGGTGGCTTGGAAGGCTGAATTCTGGTGAAGTCCTCCTCGGTTTCTCGACAAGACTTCCTTTCCGTGTACTTACATAATATATTTCGGCCATCATGTTCCCCTTCAGACCTCATATATTAGGGGGCATCTGTTATAGCTCCAAATCTCACTCTTATGGTTTGTGATGCTGCACTCATGGCCTAGGGCAACCCCTCCTTCCAGACCTGGTCCTAAAATTTAAAAAACAGTGTTTTATCCCTTATATGCGACATTGCCCTGAGTTAAACGCGTGTACACGCTGGTCTGTGTATACCCAACCCGCGTGTATGTATTAAAACACTTAAAAAAATAAACAATTCCTTATTTTCGGGCGGAGATCGTGGGTTTTACCTGCTGATCACCTGTTAGTGCCCATGGCCCAACTGTTCCCAACCAACTCCTAACTAAAAAACTACTTTGGAGATGGTATAAAAAGACATCGAAGGGAAGGCCTAAGGGAGAGAGAAAAGAGAGCAAGATTATTATGCTGAGATTTTTCCCTTAGACCAGGTCTGAAGTCCTTGGTGCATTTTGCACTTCCCCCATTCTGCATAGGAAACCCTTGTTTCCATGTGTATTGGTGATCACTCATCCTTTATATCACCATTGAGTAAGACTTGGAAGGAGCTCTTGTTGGAGGCTTGAGGCTGGAACGAATCTGGGAGGAAGCTTTGCTTGGAGCCTGCTGAAGGTGTTTCAGGTGAAATCTTTCCGTCATATGTACTTTACTTGCCTTTATATAAAGAAACACATCTTGGTTCCCGAAACAATCTTTCTTTGTGCTTATGAGATTCATGTTTTGAATTCTTATGCAAGTAGTTACTTAAAGAGTTTTATAACTAACTTTATAGCATGAAGATGGTTTATGTATAAGTATTTGTCCATGTATTGTTGTGCTCTTTGATTTGTTTGTTTTACAGGTCAAAGGAGAAGAAGGGAAATCCAAGAAGGGTTTGGACCCTAAAGGCCTTCTCGAACGTAGGACCTTAGGTACGTACCCTCAACATTAGAATTTGCTTACAGTAAAGATAATGGTTGTGTGTGTGTTTCTTTGAATAAGCAATTTTCAGTCTGGTAGAGTCTTAACCCAAAGGACCCTAGGGGTACTTTCCCCTCAACCACACCTTCCTACAAATCCTCTCCCTTGTTCTCCCACGAATTTGGCTGCCAAGTGCTCATTAAAACCTTCAATTTTGTCTCCAAATTGACCAAAAAGGCTACACAAAGCACACATTAGACTTTTTGGCATAATAACTAACCCAATTCACTCTATTAGCATAAATATAACAAAAGACATGCAATAAAATAATGAGAATGGTGGATTAAGTCGAATTAGGAGGTTGAATGAGCCCAAATAATTATCCACTTTTGGGGCTCATCACCAGTCAAAGTAGAATATATCATTTCTCTTGTTTGCCAATGTAGTTCAATTTGATCCAAGGGATGAATATCTTTTGCCATAACCTCATAATTTGTTTGAAGATAATCTTCAGTTGTTTGAGGTTTCTACACCTTAGGCTTGAATAGGCTCATTTCCCTTTTGCCTTCCTTGATATCATAGGCTGACATCAACCTATTCTGATTGGTGGGAGCCATTTTTAAAGATTGATTGTAAACTTGGATTCTTAATGGCTCATTCCTGGCTTTTATTTCCTTGAATTTCTTCTTAAAATCCAGGTTCTCACTTCTTGGAGTCTTAAAGGATGACACTTCATGGCTTTGTTGTCTTTCTAGCTCTTGTCTCTGTGAGCTAGAAGGTGTCCCAACTGCCGCGAAAGTCTGGTGACTGTCTGCACCTTCTTTTCTTTGGCTCTCTGTAGTTTCCTCAAAATATTCTTCTTCTAAAAGAGGATTTATCCTGTGCCTTTTAGCACCAAGCTGGTCTGATAAGCTAGTGGCAGGGATAGCTATTTCCATGTCTCTTTTTTTGTTCTTTTCCTCATTCAGAGGAGTCTGCAAAATTGGGGGCTCTTCTACATTAACCTGAGTTTGGTGAGCCTGTGTCTGAATCTGCTCCTGAGAAGTTTCAGGCTGCTTTGACATGGTGGATTGTTCTGTGGCTTGAGTGCTAGTCTCTGGTCCCTTTCCCTTGGATATCCCTGTAAATGGTGTGCTGGTATCCTGCGAGTGCTGCTAAGAGGTTTCATCTGTTGAGGCACTGACCCCTGATGGTGATCTTGGAGAAGTTTCAAATTGTACCTGCCCAAAAGAATCCAGGTCAAGTGTTTTTTGAAGATCCCTCATTACATTTTCTATGTTGACTTGCTCACTATCAATTTCTACTAAGGTCCCCTCCCTCCATTCATCCATATTGGCAAATTGTTCAATCTCTGGAATTCTATGATGCAAGGGGATAGTCTGTTTTTCATCCTTCTATCACACATGAAGCTATGAGGGTCATATGGAATCCAACCAAATCATTTTTCTAATTTAAGATGATGTTCTAGAATTATCTCTGCTTCTTTCCATGCTTCCCTAGTGTTGCAGATGAAAGGGCCTAACTGACTCTTGATTCTGAGTTGTTATTTTTGGCTTTATAAAAATGAATCAAGTCTGAATTAATCAATTGTCTGTAATATTCCAATGCAAACAGTCTCATTGGAACATATTTGGACAGCTTGAATGGGGAAAGCTCACATCCATAAACTCTGATTTCTATATGGTTCTGGTATATATACCAGTCACTCAATCTGTATTGTCTAGAGAGCTGGAGGATCTTCTTAATGTCACCACTGATCTTGGGAGGGGAAACCCCTGTCAATAAGGTAGTTGCTGGATGAACAAACTAATCAATGAACTCATTATATGAGTAAGGGGACTCGAAGGATGCATGGAAGATGGAAGTCCAAAAGATAACAGACCTTGGATTACCTTTGGTATCAAGTTTCATGACAGGGAATGGGAAAATATCTGATTGATAATAGAGCATGAGGTGATATATGAAGGTGGTATATTTGAAAACCATTTCATTCTCCAATCTCAGGAACTGGTCATGAATTTTATCAGCAATAAAGGAGGCATAATCATATTTGATAGCAGGGGGATATCCAGGAGTAAAGATAGACATAAACACTAGGGTCAATTCATCTACATACTCACTAGTGTTGAATCCCATAACTACAGATATCATATCGACTATGATTTTACCCATATCTGTGAATAAAATTGACATATAAGGAGGTGGATCTTTAGTTTGATATCTTTGTTCTAAGAAGATCTGACAAAGGCGATTAAGTTCAGATTGGGATAATTTGGTTGATTTCTCAAATAAATTTCTAATGGAAATGGGAGTGAGAGCTTGATTGGGGTAAAATTGCAACATTTCATTCATTGATTGAGCAGTTATTGGGAAGAGGAATGTTTGGCTCGGAGACATAACTGCTCTGCGGTTAGGGTCATAATTGGCATGGCAATGATGGATTAATTCAGAGAAAACATGGACATAGGGAAGAAATTATATGGGAATATTGGATTCCCACAATCCTAAGATATCACGACCATTCAAGTAGTTATCCCTACATTGGCAAAAGACTTTGAGGTGATTTTTATTAGTGGTTAAGTATTTTATCTGGAAGTCCATATCCGCGAGAGGCAAATAGTCTAAATCTTGATGAGGAGCATTCATGGGTGCAACATTCAAAGCTACTAGGGTTTCCATTTCTGGTTCTTGTGGATTCAGAAAAGGAATCTAGGTTTTCTTTGTAAAATGGGCAAAACTGAAGGTCTGGGGGACTTTAAATGACGATAGCAAGAACTGAATTATAATGAATTTGGGTTTTTTTTGTCGATTTACAGTGGAAAACAAGTACTTGCAGGGTTTCTCTTGGGGAATTGGATAAATACCTGTCTTTGGGGGGCTGATGACGAAATGCAGGTACTAGGTATTGCTGGGAGCTCTGGGCTGCGTCGGCTGTGAAATTTGGAGCAGGTTGGCGGATGGAAGCTCAAACTGGTTGACCTCGATGTTCTTGCATGGGCGTACAGGTTTGTAGAATAATACAATGAAAATGACTTATTTGTTTTATTTACAAAGTCAGAGTTGGCGGGATTTAGGATTTCGGATGGGTGGCGTCAGCGGGAAAATGACATGATGTTTTGTCGTTTTGCGGGGGCATGGTAAGTGGTTTCTATCACATTTCTCATTGTGGGGAGGTGGTATTTAGCCTTGGGCCAGCGATTCCATAGAGCGGCAGACGCATGGCAGAGGCACTGTACAGAAAACTGCTTTGTGATCGCATGCTAACGTGCAGTCACAAAGGAGTGTGCAATATGCATTGTGGTTGTTGGATGTCGGGAGCCTGATCGGACGTTTGACGGGATATATGAGATGACGGGGGGTTAACCAAGGCAGGCCTGATGTATTTAAGTATTATTTAATCACATTGGGAGTAGCGGGATTGGCTGGTGAGGTTATTAATTAACCATGAGGGTTAATTAATCCCATTTTGAAGTTTCGGGGGGTTAAGGCTATTAATTAGTTACTGATTAACTAATTAATCCCAATTTAAAATGTATTATGGTTATAATTAACCAGGGGCAGGATATGTAGTATTTCAGGATTTTTACATAATTAAAGTAATACGAGAGAGGGTAACTTTTACAAGGGATTTATATAATATAAGTTAGTAGTTAATATGACATAATGAAAAAGTGCTAAGTCTAAAAACATTGAAAGTGTGTCCTTTGAACTTAGGCTAAAGTGAAAACAAGGGTTTTTACAGAAAATCTTGTAATTTTCCCAAGTAAAATAGGATTTTACTTAGGAAAAGCTTATGAAAGGAAATGAATGATTTTTATAAATGGTTTGAGTACTTAGGCTTTATAAATTATTGGGTCGAGGGTCTGGTCCCTTCAGAAGTCAGAGAAATGCTCTAAGCCCCTTTAACTTTGTAAATGCCTTTAGTACTTAAGGGAAGTTAGTGAGACTTTAAGGGGAAAATGGACAGGGAAATTAATTAATTTGACTTTGTTTCTTTGATGTGTTGGATCCAATGTAAGATGTGCTTTGTCCAAGTGATGAAAACAAAGATTTAAGCATTGAACTTAACGATTTACCACATATTTATTCTACATCCATCATCTACTTACCCTACCTACTTTATCCTAGCATTTTCACTTCTTTATTAAGGTGCACTTAGACTGGCAAACCCTTTTCACACTTTTTCTTTTACATAATGATATCTATCTAAATATACACTTATTACATCGAAGGGCTCAGATTAAACTATTGAGCTCCTTTTTTTCACTCTACCTATCTGCTTATCTGCCAAGATTACACTGTTTGGTCAGATATTGTATTCTCTATTTCTACAATATGAAATTGAAAAATGAATTAGCCAAGTTTAAATTGTTTGACTATTCATGAATTGTGGCAAAGGTGACAAACTACACACAGTTGTTTACTATACAAATATAAAGGTAGTAGCATTTAGACTTGCATACTTTCTTGGTCTTTCTTTTTGTTGGGGTTCATTTTCTCTCATTTTTTGACTATCTTTCATTCTTTTTACCCTTTGATTTTTCTTTTAGGTTATACCCTCTTTACATTTTTTAAGTTTTTTTGATTTTTTGAAAATATTGAAAACCTTTGCAACAAGAAAAGGTAGGAACATATTACATAGCTCATCAAGTCAATCATGACATATGACACCTATTGGTATAGGGGCCTAACAGCCTCAATTAGTCTATCTGCCCAATCCTTCCTGTTGTTGCTTACCACTTTAGTGAAGAAGCTCTCTAGTTCTATATTGGTCACCTATACTTGTCCATTAGCTTGTGGATTATAGGGAGTGGAAGTTCTATGCTTGATCTTGTGCTAGTTGAGCAAGTATTCAATCATGTTGGATGTAAATTGGTTGCCTTGATCTGTGACCAACTCTCTAGGGTACCCAAATTTGTAAAATACATTCTCCATTGTAAAATACATTCTTGTGTTGTTGCCTTAATTTCCTTGGTTTCAGCCCATTTAGGTAGATACTCAATGCATACAATGATGTACTACTTTTTTTTGGAAGGAGGGTCAATAGGTCTAATGAAGTCCATGGCCCACTTGTCAAATGGCTCGAAATTCACCTAAGGCTGCAGAGGCATTTCATCTCTTGGAGTAGGCCTTCCCATCCTTTGGCACCAATCACACTGACTAGTATATTTTTTCACATCCTGATGAAGAGTGGGCCAATAATAGCCTGCTTGTAACACTTTGAATGTTGTCCTCTTTGCTGCAAAGTGACCTCCACAAGTCCCATCATGACAGGTCAGAAGAATGTCAAAGATTTATTCCTCCCTGATACACCTTCTCAAGATTTTATCTAGGCCAAGTTTGAAGAGATTTCCCCAATCCAAGTGAAGGGGATGCTCTTCCTTACTATCTTTCTTTTTTCTTTGGAGGACAAGTTCGGTGGGAACTGTGCAGATACCAAATATTTTTCTATATCAGAAAACCATGGAGAGAGAACTAAAATAGCAAATAAGTGTTCATCTAGTAACTGGTCATCAACCATCCCTTCTTCACCTATAGGAAAATTTAATTTGGACAAAAAGTATGCAACAACATTTTCCTTACCTGCCTTATCAACAATAGTTAGATCAAACAGCTATAATAGAAGTAAAAATATTATAATCCGAGCATTCACATCTGGTTTATTCATTAAATATTTGATTGTAGCATGGTCAATATCCACAAATGTTTGATAGGTTGTAATATAATGCCTAAAATTTTTCAATGAATTCACAACAACCAGGAGTTCCTTTCTAGTCAATGTGTAATTTAGTTCTGCCTTTGACATATTCTTACTGATAAAGTAGATAGCATAAGGCAATTTTTCATCTATCTGACCTAGGGCTGCTCCTATGGCTTTGTGTGTGGCATGAGCATGAATATGAAAAGGAAGGGCCCAATTTGGGCCTCCGAGAATCAATGTAGTGGTTAACTTGTTCTTTATGGTGTCTAAGGCCTCTTGATAGCTTTCTCACCATATAAACTTAGATTCCTTGGCCAACAAACTAAATAAAGGAGACGGCAACTTGCTGAAGTCCTTTATGAATGTTAGGTAGTATCCAGCTAAACCTAGGAAACTTCTAACATCTCTCTACTTTTGAGGAGGTGGGATCCTTTGGATGATAGCTATTTTGTTTGGGTCCACATGTAGTCCTTCTTGAGATATTGAATGACCTAGCATTGTCCCTATAGTCATCAAGAATTCACATTTTTCAGGACTTAGAGACATGTTCATTTCAATGCATTTGTGCAGTACTTTGCCTAGGTTGGACAGAGCCTCTTGAAAATCACAACCATAAGGTGTAAAATCATCCATATAAATTTCTACCGCATCATGGACTAACTCGGCGAAAATACTCAGGACTTCTCTCTAGAAAGTGGTAGGAGCATTACATATGCCAAAAGGAAAGACACTATAGGCAAAAGTACCCCAAGGACAAGTGAAGGTGGTTTTATCTTGGTCTTCCGAGCTGATCTGGATTTGGTTGTATCCACTGAATCCAACTAGGAAAGAGAAAAAAATTTTCCTTTCCAGGCCATCTAGCACTTGATCAATGAAGGGTAGAGGGAAATGGTCCTTCTTTGTGCTTTGTTCAACTTCCTGTAATCGACAAAAAAATCCTCCACTTACCATTTTTTCTTTGGAACTAACACCAAAGGAGAGACCCACTCACTATCGGAGATAGGGTAAATGAATCCTACATCTAGCATTTTTTGCAATTCTTATTTGACTATATCTTTAAGAGCTGGATTCATCCTCATTTAGGGCTACCAGACTGTCTTGCAACCTTCTTTGATGTATATGTCGTGAGTACACACTGATGAGTGTACTCCCTTCATTTCTTTGTAACTCCAAGCGAAGGCATCTAGGTGTTCCTTTAGCATGTTGCATAACTTCTCTTCTTGGAGAGAAGAAAGAGATGGATTGACTTTCAAGGTTCTCTCAAGGCCAAATTCTATGGTTTTGACATGGAGGGGGTTGGAATCAGCCAAGCATAGGTCAATTGGATGATTTTTTCTAGGTTTCCTTTACTACGTCTTCTAAGGGAAATGTACCGGGAGTTGGAATTTGGAGTAGTTGTTCAATCAAATCATCTTCATCCTGTTGTCCTCCTCCCATGGTTGTTTCTAAAGTATAAAGTTGGATAGAATGAACTTCATCTTCTTCCTCCTCATCCAACCATAAAGGTAAATCATGATCTAGAGATGGCTGAGCAGGAGGGTATAGGACTAACTACTTGGACATATATCCATTCTTGATGGCCATATTCCCAACTCTACAGCTAATGTAAGCATCGACAGTGGCCAACCAGGGTCTCCCAAGGATGAGATGATAACCAGTAAGCTTAGCCTTAGGTTGGAGAAATAGCAAATCTACAAGATACTCCCAAGAGTCAATGGACACCATAACATCCTCCACAATCCCCTTAGGGGTCACTGTGGAATGGTCTGCAAGTTGTTGAACTGTTGTGGTCTTCCTCAATGTATCTTGGAGGTTGAGCTTTAGCATGGTGTCCTTGTTCATCACGTTAATTACAACCCCAAGATCGATCAAAGTGTGTGGGACAAAGGTGCCATTGATGTGCACATCTACTACAGGGTTTCCAGGGTCCAAATACTTTGGACAGATTACCTGCCGCAGCATTAAGTTGGACAGTTGTCTAATGACATTAATGGTAGGGGCATCCTTTCTTCACCTCCCTAGATACTTGAAGCACTTCTCCTTAATCAACTTATTGTAAATAGGAACATATTTTATTACTTGGAGAAGTGGAATATTTACACATAGATTTTTCAATTCTCCCAAAAGTTCAGTCTCTTCTGGGGTAGGCTGGAGTGGTTGGGTTAATCTCTCAGGAAAGGGTGGATTCACTTTACCAATGCTTTCCTCTCTTTCTTCCTCAAACTCCCTAGGTGGAGGTGGAGGTTGGTTATCTGGGAGAACTCTCCCAGATCTTAGGCTAATCTCCTGGATTTCCACAACATAAGTTGGATATGATGTCTCTCGACTATATACTTCCTGAGCCTATCTGTTGTTTGGGTTCGGATGTGGATGGACAAGCATCTGGGGTTGCTTGGGTGGAGCAGAGTGTAATAGCTTTGGTTGGGAAGGTGGTGGAGGCAATAAAGCTAGAGCATTGTTGTATTGGGGCCTTCACCGCTGGGGTGGTGCATTCCACTGAGGTTGTGGCAGAGCATATGGTTGAAATAACTAGCTGGCTGGCTCGGAGAGATATTAAGATGCAAAGGACCAAGGAGGGGGTGTAGACTAGGAAGGATGAGTAGGGGGTCACCAAGAAGGTATGGTTGTCATTTGGTTGGGGTTGTAATATGCATGGGATGACCCTTTCATGCCCTGTTGGTATGGTCTAGGCCCATGAGGTTTCCTTTGGTTTCTATAGTAGAGCTGCTTAGTGACCCCTTCAGCTCCTTGATATACAACTTTGAGTGCAGACAAATAAGGGAACTTGTCTGTGGAGCGGTTTTCTTCACGGATTGAGAAAATTTCAATAGAATTCAATGGAAATTCATTCCTAGGGTGCCTCCTAGTGCATCTAGGACAAAAAATGGCCAAGGCTCTCTCTCCTTCCTCCTGATTTCTCTTAATGTGCGTAGTGTCCATTTGCAAGGCAAGGGTTTGCAGAATCTCACTTTTGAAATCTTCCAGAATTTGTTATGAAACAAGCTCACAAAAAGATAGAAAATATAGATAAACACCTTAGAAATAAGCCTCTTCGAGTAGGCAACCTCCTTTACATTACACAAATGAATAATTCTTGGATGATACAAATGAAAAGACCTCCTTTCTATATATAGGAGTTTAAGGGGTCATAATGTAATCAAAGCTGACATAACAATAATAATATAAGGGCACAACAATAACAATATTGGGCTTCTATGGGGCACAATAATAACAATAGGTGGACTACATGGGCACAACAATATAATAATGGAGTCACACTAATAAAAATAAGGGGTTACACTAGTATTATAAGTGATGAGCGTTATCATTAGGTATTTATATGGGTCTTAATTCACCTACTAGCTTAGTCAAACCAACTATTCTCACAACTTATTGCATACTTTTGATTATATTTTGTTTATGAGATGAGTTAGAGTTGGATATTTTGCTTTGTGGTCTAATGTGCATTTAATGCAGGATTAAAGGATAAAAGCAAGGAATTTTGGCAAATACCTTGGTCAAAACTCGAATGGGACAAGGGAGATGCACTAAAGGAGGTAAATCCTCCTCATTTACTACCCCTCCATTTGAATATTCCTCCATCAGCTCAGAGTGCAAATAGCCAAATCATGAGGACTTGAAGGTAGCCGAGCAAGTGAAAGACAAAGCACCAGTTTATATTGAGTTTGGGATCCAAGCCTCCCTAATTTTAAGGAAGTTGTTGGAGACTTTATATGTATAAGTAGAGAGGCCTAGGACCTCAGTAGGATTGGGATTTTTTATTGTAAAACTCTACTCTATTTTCGAGCTGTAAGACTTGTGACAATTTTTTATGTAATCCATGGCTTTGATAATAAAAATCAGTTTTGTTTTGACCCAACACTGAGCTAACTCAGAGGGCTGAAGCTATTGGGTTAGGGCCCAACCTTAGCAGCCAAGGCTCCTCTTCATTGTACACCTATGCTAGCATAGGCTCATGGTTTAATTGTTGATTTGCTTAAGTAGCTGCATTTCCATTACAATAGTGTAGAGTAGATTGGTTGTATTTTAGTTTGCTTACATTTTTTCCTTATTTCAATTAGTAGGTTAGAAAGGAGAAAAAGATCACCATAAGTTTGTGTTGATGCCTCGAAAATCGCTGCAACAACATCGGGGAAAAACACCCAGTCCGGACCTTAAAGGCAGCTCCTTTTTCGTTTGGTGTGGTGGCTCCGACTGGAGATAATGGGACCAGTTTCCCAAAGATGGATAAATAGGATGGATAAGCGGTTGATTCTCTAATATAATTATAATGGATGAATGATTTTAATCTAAAAGATAAAATTATGAAAAACATCCTATCCCGGGGAGTTTCTGCTTTAGTGTAACTTTTGATGATCTTTATCTACAAACAGGCATATAGATGACTCTATTAATAAACAAAGACATTTATTCATATGATAATTACTTTGTTCAAGTAATTGAACAAAGTAATCATAAAAACATTATTACACTATTCTTCATATATATCATGGACATAAATATGATTGAAAGAATAACACTCCTTAGACATTCAATAGTGATAAGTATCAGGACTGCTGTTAAAACACATACATATATCCATTGATAGCAAGATTAAATAAATGTCGATTCACATGAAAGAATGAAGCAAGAGCATAGATAATAGTACCATATGTTATTTGGATCACTCCTGATATCAATCGCATTCAAATTCCTTCTTCTAACTTAGAAACACTTCCACAACAAGGCAATAGTGCACATCTCATCAAAGCTTTCTTTGTTAAAATTCAGAATACTGGCCCAGTCTTCATAAAAAGATATATCAGAAGCACAATAGTGTGACTTACTGATTTGAGTTTATACAAAAACTAAGGACCCTTTCTAAAAGCATGAAAGGGCCTATAAATATTAAATAGGCTAATTAATTATGAAATAAAAATTTTATTAGATGGTACAACTAAATCACGAGTATCTCCTCAAACTAGGCTTGTTTAGTCGAAAGCATGATTCATTGTTTCGGATGATCTTCCTTTGGCTTGAGCTGGCAGATAGCAAGCATCGGTTGCAATTGTGGAGGGCGACTGAGACGAGAATGCAGTTAGGCTGAGTATGTGGCATCATGGATTTTGGGAATCATGTAGTTGATCGCATCAGTTAAACATTTGAGTGCGGCCCTTTGACTGTATGGTTTAACTAAGAAAAACCAAAAGGTATCCCAAGTTAAACTTTGGATGCCGGTGATTAATCTTCCATTATTCTCCAATTTTTGATTGCATGCCTGTTCCAATGCTTTAGCTGATGGCAGCTTACCTGGAGTGCATTGTGAAATCAAGTTAGACAGATAAAGAGTGTCACTGATTAACTCAATTAAATTACTGGTTGATAATCTGCATCTTGAGGTTTCTCTTTCTGCCTTCATCAGTTGTGACTGCCATTCTAGGAAAAGGATTTCTTTGTGTGATTCTAGAATTTTAGGCAGATTCGCGGCTTTCCCTTCACTGGTGTCTTGCCAAGCAAGAAAGTTGGTTAAAATTTCATCATCCTATTCCAAATCCTCCTGGCATCTATTGAGTTATCAACTATTGATGTAGTAATTTCACAGAGGGGCTCAACCAGAGAAATGTTAAGACATAGTAGTTTTAGTTGTGTAATCAATGCTTTATTGATCTTGAGAGCTACGGACCTGAAATCTGCTGGTTGAGGAAGACTCTTAAACTTTTCTACTTGGTGTGACAGTTGAGCGATTTGCTCATCTTTCGTCTTACTCCTTTGTTCATTCATTGTCTTCTACCTGGCCAATGCTTCGAATAATTCCTTTTGTTTCTGTACTGCGCTTAAGTCTATCCTCTGCTTCTCCTTGAGAAATTACTCATTTAATTGATTGTTTATCTGCTACTGTGTCGATAGTTGCTGTTCTAACTGTTCTATTTTTTGTTGTCTTTCAGACACCTATGACTACAATGAAATAATTGTTTGGTATCTTTCCTTAAGTAGATTGATTACTTCCGAGGCTTTATCCATAGTGGTTGCCGAATAGGCTCCGGCATACTGAGAAAGTTTTGTAAGGTCATCGGAAGGATTAAATTCCTCTTTCCACACCACCTTAGCCATCTTTGTTTGTGTTGGTAAAAGGGAAGATTGGTCAAGTCTCCTCCTTTTCCTTTGTCTTTTCACTACAGCCCTGTGTTTGGGACTGTAAAAGATATCTAATGGTGGTATGTCTTCTATCTGCAAAACAATCTGATGGGATGGATCCTTAGGAATTATTTCTACATCTTTGCTGATGGATATGCTACTGGTCCCTTCAATTGGAACCGTAGTTGTCGTTGTCTCTTGACCAACTGTTACTTGAGGTGTGCTGAACCCTTGTGAAGTCTCGGGATTTCTTATAATAGAGTCAAATTGTTGCCATTCTTTGAGGAGTTTGGGGTCAATTTGAGTATCTATATCAATATGTTTACTACCCTGTTTCTTCTATTTCTCCTGCTCTGTCTCTTGTTTTGGCTCTTTTCCTTTCTCGGGAATCTTCTCCACAGCAGGAGGTTTGTCAATAATTTGTTGTTCAAGCTCGCTTGACTGGGTTGTTGGGGTAGTAGTTAATAAGTCTAGAGGTAGAGTTTGCAACCTCTGTTCTCTGAGCCTATTGAATTCTACCAGCCCTTCATCTTTATATTTCATTTTGGCCAATGTTTTCACCTGAAATAATGATTCTGTTGAAGAAAATAGGTCATCAAATTCATCTTTTTCATGATCAAACTTTGTAAGTTTGGCTTGTTCAAGCACATTATAGGCAACCTTCCTTGGATCGTATTGCCTGTTAGGGATGGTTGCAAGATTGAGCATTTTTATTTTTCCTGCCTCCTTCTTCGCATGTTTGTAATCATGTAGGGTGTAAACACCGCACCTCAAAGGAAATGTAGGCCACGCTTGCCTTTTAGAATTCCTAAGAGTTTTGGATGTTCCTGCTGTTTTTATTTGGTAGGCCAACTCTCGAGCCAACAGCTTATCAGATACATACAAAGGAAGGACATGGGGTCTTGCAAGGCTACCATAAACCCTTATATATGTGAACTTTTCTTCCCCAAACCAATTTCATACAGCAGTCAAGTCAATCCCTGCTTCCTCGGAAATCCTTGGGGCAGGCTTATCAAAAATGGCATAATAGATAGGTAACATGAAACCATTACAGATTTGGTACAAGTGGTCTTTATGTGTGCCTTCCATAACATCTGATGATAAATGTGGATTGGCTTAGGGTATTGTGCAATCCATCTCCACCCGAGTACAGGATATTCAGAATTAAAACAAAGAATATCCATAATATAAGCACTGTAATAAAAAGGGGGAATGGTTCTGGTGGTTTTACGTGCATTTGATCTGATGTCAAGAATTGCAGTGGCTATTTTATTAGACAATATGTTTGCCCAATCCATCACATAACTATTAACTGCGGCTTCCATTAAAGGAACCATTTCAATAGTGAACTTTGCAGAATCATGCATTCCCCACATTCTACACATCATTGCCCCAGCATAACTGTAAGGAGATGATAACGAATTGACAAAGTACTTACCCGATGATTCATGTTTGTGCTTTGCAGGATTCTGTCTCCATTACTTAATTAGGTCTGATTCAGTCTCATTCTTTGCTATGAATTTTTCCAGAAAGGCTTTGTTGTATTTCTTTTCAGGTTCGGGCAAGTGATACATCTTCCTTAAGTCATCAGGATGAAATGAACCAAAAATTCTTCTGTCAACTGTGTAAAACATTCTATTTGAAGCTAGAATTTCTTCAACCACCCATCTGACTACATCAGTGTATGGAAGAATTTTCTCTCATGTTGTTATCCTGTGCAAATATGAGTCGGATAAATCTTTCAGGGAAGCTTCTGATTTATTAGTTGAGTCTGCAGTAGCTTCTTCTGACACTTCCTCTGGCTCCTCTGCTTCAATTAAATTGTAGATACTTTGCCAACTTGTCTTTCCAAGGCCAAGACACATAGTGTCTAAGATTAAATCTTCTTTACTTGGTCCTGGATCACTAGTGGGTTGCACTATTGCTGTAGGAGCCACTGCTGCCATGGATTTCTTGGATTTCTTTCCCATTTGTTTAAAATTTGTTATTTCGGCGGAGTTCTGCGCAAGGAATGAAACCAACGTGATACAGAGAATAGGTAGTATGAGCCAATATGAAATAATTATATCGATTAGCGGATAATAAAGGATTATAGTGAAACTGCCGCAAATACAATCTAAAGGAAAATCTGGCATAACTGCTTCATTAATTGGCTGTTTAACCTATCAATCATAGTAAAGGAGTTTTTAAATACCCATCATATCGTTTATATGATGAATGATCCATTCAAGCGTGGCTTAGATTTTTTGGCGGATAATCAGAAGTAAATCGAAATCGATGATTGGTAACGTGAACGGGAAGGCTTTAATAATAGTCCAAAATATCTTTCGATCACCAAAAGGTGATATAATGCATGCAAGCCTTTTAAACATGTTTCGAAACACGTGCCTTGATTTAATGCATCGCAATCAGGGATGGGTTCAGGTCATGCTACTTATGCTATTGCAAAATCGTCGATTGCCGATGGTCATACGCCTTATCACATTGGAGGATTTGAATGTGTCTTAAACATGACTTGGGTTGCTAACCCCGATTGCCGATAGTGATATCGCATTGGAGAAATAAGGGATGTTATTTTATTATACTTGTGATTCTCCTTTCCTGATATCTGATAGTTATTCGCTTTTCGAATCGAAGTGAGTCAATGGGTGCTTTATATATGTTTTCCTTATTATTGTGATATGCAATCTTGTGATCGCTTTATCGCAATAATAAAGAACTTTATAATTATTTACAAGATTGACTTTATTTCTATTCAAAAAGGTTTATGTTTAAAATATATCATTTCCATTGAACCTTTTGATGAGGGTTTTTCTAATGATGAGTTAATACCAATTTATTCACACATCTATGTTTAAGAGGGACCCATTTCGTATTACGATTTTTTAAAGAAAAATTTTATGAAATGGGGGGTTGTTGTACAACACAACAATTGGCGATTCACTGAGAGAAATAGTTATCTCTGAGAAATGTTAAAATATTTAAACTTTCTTAATCTAGAAATCTTATCTAACAGAAAATTCTAATATAACTAGGCAATCATAAATTCTGAATATAATGATAACTATTTCTGCTATTTTCTTCTCGTGTTAAAATTAAATACATTCTAAGTTTTAAATTAGCCTTAATTGGTTGATAATGACAAAACAATAAATTTTTCCAACTTAGCTTTATAATAACTCCTTTGTCATAGGTAGAGCCTCTGCTGCCCGCAAACATTTATAGTTTCGACAGTGATACCTTTTAACCATTTGATCATTCATTATCCCATCCATTTCAGAGTATAATTAAAAAGAATGAATCCAAAAATATGTCTCCATATTTTTGTATCACTTTTTCTTTTTTCTTATTTTGTAAGATAAAAAGCCATTGTCTTGGTTTGGTGGCCAGCTGTTTGACAATGTCATTCATTGGTTGTAATATAACTGAACAAGCTGGCTCGTGATGAGACCCCTTGTCTTATAATTATAAGCCATTACCCTATTTTAGTATGCAGTATTGGTAATGTCAGTTGAACTATTCCCCTATGATCATGGTAAGTAGGCTTGTAATAAGACCTCTTATATTTTATATCAAATATATTTTAGAATTACACTCTGAGTAATTATAAACTTTGATGAATAAGATGAACAATTTTCTCCTTAAGAGAACATGGATGACAGGGTAAGATTTGAAGATGCTAAGATTGAACCAGTTTCTATTTTGTATTGATAACCATTTTCAGGCTGCTTAAAATGTTAAAATTATTTACAGTACTTCTATATCTTGAGAAGATTTCACAAAAATAAAATGGGGTTTTAGAATCTAAATATACCTAATTTCCTAGAAATTTTCCTTTCTTTTAAGGCTTCCATTTCTCAAAAGTAAATATCAAAATTATTTCTTTTGAGTAACTTTTTAATATAGTAAAAACCAATGGAAGGCTTCATACAACTTTATTTTCCTAAAATTCTAACAAATAAACTATGTACACAAATTTTCTAAAAATTTAATATTTACAAAGTGAGAAGGTGTTACCTCCTCAATTGAAGAATTTTTTCAGGATAAGGCCGTTAATAGGAAGAGAATCTCTCTTTCTTGATAAATCTTGCAATATGAAAGTAGAAGGGCCTATCTTCTCATTGATTTGAAATGGTCCAAGCCACATTTTCTAGAACTTAGTGTGTTTTCCGTTATCTTCATGGGCTTTGTCCCATTTCAAAACTAGATCACCAACTTGTAATTGCTTTGAACTGGTTGAAGTTGTATCAAAAGATGACTTGACAATTTGCTGATGTTTTAGGTGTATAATTATGGCTTTTTCCCTTTCTTCTTCTAATTTCAAAATTTGATCATGTCTTAGTTGAATAGAAGATGAGGGACTTTCTTCGATAAACTGCACTAAAGCTAGGGATGGAAGTACTAAATTTGCTGGTATGACAGTTTCCTTTCCATATACTAGATTAAATAGAGAAGTGCCTATGGAGGTCTTCTGTGTTATTCTGTCAGCCCATAGTGCAAATATCAAAGATTTACGCCAGCTTTTATGATTATGTTCAATAGTTCTCTTAATAATTTTAATAGGATTTTTATTAGTGGATTCTGCTAAACCATTACCCTAGGGGTAGTAATTTGCAGAATACTTCAATTTAAATCCCCTTTTGATAGCAAACTCAAACATATAATTTCTAGAGAAATAAGATGCATTATAAAAAACAAGGGCATTTGGGACACCAAACCTGGTAATAATGAGTTGATCTATGAATTCCATAATTGCCTCAGAGTTTGTTGTCTTTAAAGGAATTGCTTCAACCCACTTAGTAAAGTAATCAATGGCGGTAAGGATATACTTATGCTGTTTGGATGAATGTGGAGTGATTTCCCCAATGATGTCCAATCGCCATTGCTCAAAAGGTTGTTCGATGTTCACTGGTTGCAAAGGTAAAGCTGGCTTCCTTTGTCTTCCACTGGAGGTTTGACAACTTTGGCATTTCCTTACATATTCATGAGTATCTCTGAACAAGGTGGGCCAATAATATCCAGCATGAATGATTTTGTGAGCTGTTGTATCAGCTCCAAAATGTCCTCCTGTTGGTCCGTCATGTAGCTCCTGCAAAACCTTTTGTGCTTCAGGTTTTTCTAAGCATCTTAATAGAATTGAATCATAATTTTGTCTAAACAATACATCATCTAGCATTATGAAGTTTTTCTCTTTCAATCAAATGGCACGTTTGTTTTTATAGGAAAGATTAGAATGAACGTACCCATTTTTAAATAGAAAATCAGATCTGCATATTGTGATTTAGGATTTGTGATACTTATCTGATTGATTACTTCAATATCTTCTGTACCTTCAGGTTCTTGAATATTGGATGCTCTTGCTAGCAACCTGCATAAACATTGGCCTTTGACAATCTTTGCTGGCTTGATTTCTAAGTCATATTCTTGTACTGTTGTGACCCAATTTGCTCTCTTTTCTCCTAATTCCCTTTGGACTAGTAATTGTCTTATTGCTGAAAAAAGAACTATAACTTTTGTGTGAGCTTTTAAGAGAAAGGGTCTGTAGTGTTTCATGGCTTTGTACACAGTAAAGGCTTATTTTTCTACTTCTGAGTAATTAAGTTCAACACCTTGAAGATTTGAGCTGTAAAATGAGATTGGTGCTTCCAAGTTTTGATCATTAATCTGAGTCAGTATTGCTGCATAAGATGAAGTGAATGCGAGGGTATACAACATGAATGACTTGAAAAATTTGGAGTGCTTAAAGCAGGGGCATTAATGACTGATTGTTTGATAGAATCAAATGCCTCTTTTTTTGCAGGTCCCCATTTAAACACCAAATTTTTGTTAATCATCGTTTGCAATGGTAAAATTATCTGGGAAAAATCTGGAACAAATCTTTTGACAAAGCTAATTTGACCCAAAAATGACTGCATGGATTTTTTATTATGAGGGAAAGGAATATCAGAAATCTCTTTAATTCTATCCGGATCAATATAAATACCATCCTTTGAAACAATGAAGCCCAAAAGCTTTCCTTGATTAAGAGCAAAAATGGACTTCTTTGGATTAAGAGAAATACCATACCTTTTGCAACGTTCAAAGATTTGTTTCAAATCATGTAAATGATTGGGTCTTTTCTTGGAAAATACAGTAATATCATCTAGATAGACAACTATTGATTTATTGATTAATCCTTTGAATGCTATATCCATTGCTCTCTGCAATATAGCTCCAGCATTGATAAGTCCAAAATGCATTTTTTGGTAAGCATAAGTTCCCCACTTAGTTTTGAAGGTAGTTTTAAGTTTGTCATCAGGATGGACCAAAATTTGGTTATATCCTGAAAAACCATCTAAAAAGGATATTAACTCAGAACCAGCTACCGAATGGAGTGTCTGCTCCATGGTAGGTAAAGGGAAGTTATCCATTTGGCTTACCTTGTTAAGATTTCTGAAATCGATACAAATCCTAATGTCACCATTTTTCTTTCTTAGTGGCATCATATTGGATACCCAGTTTGAATGTCTGACAGGAAAAATTATCTTAGCCTTCAAGAGTTTATTTAGTTCAGCCTTTATTTGACTCTCTAGGTTAGGATGAATCTTCCTTAACTTCTCTTGCACTGGCTTTTGTTCGGGAAGCATTGGAATAGTATGTTGAATGATCGATTCATCGTATGTTTTCAAATCATCATATTTCCAAGCGAATACATATTTGTTTTTCACAACAATTTAATGAATGTCGTTCTTTCTTCTGAATAAATTCCTAATCCCAAATTGATGTTTTGAGGGTTTTCCTCAGTACCTAGGTTTATCAATTCAAATATTAAAGTGGAACTCTGGAGCTTTGAATTGGTCACCTGTTTAAACCTGTCTTTAATATCATAAAGATCTTCAAGCTTGACCACTGGTTTTGGTATTGAGTTTTCTTCTTGCTTTTCCTTCATTTGAAGGTCATTCTCACTTTCATCAATAATTTGATCATCGTAGGACTTGTCTGAAGTCAAGAAATTTAAAATGTCTTCATCATGATTGAACACTCACCAATTGGTGACGTTATCGGGAATTGATGGTCTAAAAATTAATTCTACTGAAAATATGTCTGGGCTGTAATCTTCGGATGATAGGAGTTTGGAAGCAACATTAGCTAGAAGGTCTGCTGCTGCATTCTGGGACCTAGGGATGGGAAAAATATTGAATGCTAAGAATTGAAATATGAGTTCCTACACCAAAGACTGATAGTGTTTGAGATGACTAGAAAGGAAATGAATTGTATTTCTAACTTGTTTTATAATAATTTCTGGATCACCAAACAATTTCAAATATTGAACTTTAAGACCAATTGCTTTGTAGAGTCCTTGAACTAAAGCCTTATATTCAGCTGTATTTTTTGTGCATTCAAATTCCAATCTACATGATAACATAGTTTTTTCTCCCTCGGGACTAACTAAAATAAATCCTGCTCCTCAAATTTCACTAGATTTAGACCCATCAAAGTATAATGAACAAAATAAAGAATTATCAACAATTTTATTTACAGTTTCCTCAGCAATATTAACACATCTTGATCTATCTGTTTCTGAGAAGTTTTCGATTTGAGATGTGAAATTTTTAACTGAGAAAGGAGATGGTTGGGCAGTGAAATTGCCAAAGAATGATTCGGATGAGTAATTCCCCAAAATATTGTTATTGAACGCTATTGGTTGATTTTCTTATTCGAATTCGGTAACAGTATGGGTCATGTGTTTCTACCGATCGATCTTGATCTGATTTGGCTTTCCTTTATAAGGAAGCCACATATGGGACCAATCGGTAGAGATATAACCATTTAGTTTCTCAGACCAGTCTCTACTCAGAATCAAACCATAGAATTCAGGTATATCAGCGATTAAAATATGAGTTCTCTGAACCACTCTTGGATCAGCTAATAACCTAATAGTCACTGAGTTGATTTCACCTAAAACCTGGACCTTAGTTCTATCAAACTGTACAATATGAATTGCATACTTTTGGGGTTCAATGTTCAGTTTTGAACAAACTGAAGCTGGCATTATATTAGAGGAAGCCCCTGAGTCAATCAAACAGTTGTGTAGATTTCTATTATATATCTCATAGGTCAAGAGGAAAGGAGTAGTATGAGAATTTGATCTATCCACAATTAAAACAGCATTAGTAGCTTCCACTCTATCAGGAGGTGGTTGGCCTGAATCATTAGCAGCTTTGGACAATACAACATTAGGAAGAGGTGAAGAAGGTACAACGTTTAGCTCCTTAAGAAGTAATTTCTGTTGATGTTTGAGTTTGGTAAGTTCAAACATAGTAATATTTTCCTTTGTCTTCTTCATATCTTCGATAATATTGTAATCCATAGAATCTGTAACTACTAATGTCTTAGATGTTGAAGGTGAATTTGAAGATGATGGCTGATTTTGGGATAGTATTGCTACAACTTTCTTTGTGGGAACCTTTTCTTTAGTAGTAGTGGTACTTTCATTCCTTTTCTTTGAAGTTGCCTGAACAGGTTCAGAAGTACCCTTACTTCTAGTAGTCATAGGAAAAGCTTCTTGTTCATTTTCTGTATCAGAGTTGGGTAAAATAAAGTCCCACATCGCATGGCATTCAACAGTCTCCTCTTCTTCTAGTTCCTCAGATGGCAAGACTATTTCATCCTCTTCTTCCTCTTCAAGATCCGAGTCTGCATTGGATATAGTATTTGGTGGTTTTGATTCAGGTTTCTTAAAATTTCTAAATGGCATTTTTGTTGAATTTTCAGCTACTTGCTTTTTTATTTCAACCATTTCATTTGACATAGTCTTGACGACTTTTTGTAGACCTTCCATATCATATGGATCTTTAGGGGTTTTTTCTTTGAATCATCCTTAAGAGAAACTTTTTTGGATTTTTTATCTTCAAGAGCAGCTTTCTTTTCTAAAGCAATAATGCATTTCTCTACAACAAGTGCCTCTTTCATGTTTTCAGCTAAAGTTGGTTTTGTAGCTCTATCTACAAAAATAGCTATATTTGAAGGTAGGGCTATTATATACCATTCACTTCTAATTTTCTCACTTGGTTTAGAGGCAGTTGGAATCTTATTCAAGAGTTTATTAAATTGTGAGTTGAACTCCTTTATAGGTTCTTTAGATTCTATCCTAAGATTCGAGAGATCATTAATTAATGTTGCTAAAGATCTATCATCGCCATACTTAGTCAGAAACTGTTCTTGGAAAATGTTCCAACTAGTAATAGATCCAGAGGGTAGGGAAAAATACCAAGACCCAACCGATCCTTGTAAAATATAAGAGAAAAGCCTAACAACAACGTCTTCCTCTGTCACTCCTTTTAAATTAACTAATAACATGAAATTGTTGATATGTTCGTCGGCTTGTATTCCTACATCTGGATTTAATTTCGGCAACCATTTTTCAAGATGTGCTGGCAATGGATGCAATGGTGCAGGCATAGTGACCGCACCAGGATTGTTCCATGGATTCTGAGCCATTGTAAGATTAATAATAGATGATATTGCTGATGAAATTCCAGATGTTCGGGAAGGAGTTGATATAGAGGTTTGAGGTGGTGCAGTTCCTGATCCCTGTTGAACAACAATGTGTAGTGAAGGGGTGGATGGCTAACTTCACACTGGAGAAGATGAGATGGAGGATGATGATGAGAAAGTATCACTGTCAGATCCTTTAGTATTCGTTTTTGCCCTTTTCCTTTTGGGTAAAGGTAACTCAGTAGGTTCAATACCAAGCTTTCAACTTTGAAGTCTGGTGAGAGGGTGAGGTAGATTGAATTGCGAAGTCTCTCTACCTTGAGATACCTCAGATTTCTGTGGTGATATCGAAAAGCCTTGAAGTTTCTGGATAAGAGACTGTACTTTAGGGGACTCAAAACTTAATTGTTTTGAAGTATGGTGGGTTTGAGCAGTGGTAGTTGACTCCTCTTCTTCTCGTTTGAATATTGGTGTTTCAGCATACAAACGGGAGGTCCGAGGTGAGGTGGAGGGAGATTTACTCTCAAAATGGGTTATAGGTTTGGGTTTTCTCACCATTCACAATTCATGCCCTCCTTCTAGCGCCAAAAATGTTGATTCCTCAAAAATCGCTGCAACAACATTGAGGAAAACCACCCGGTCCAGACCTTAAAGGTAGCTCCTTTTCCATTTGGTGTGGTGGCTCCGATTGGAGATAATGGGACCAGTTTCCCAATGATGGATAAATAAGATGGATAAGAAGTTGATTCTCTAATATAATGATAATGGATGAATGATTTTAATCTAAAAAATAAAATTATGAACAACTATCCTATCCCAGGGATTTTCTGCTTTAGTGTAACTTTTGATGATTTTATCTACAAACAGGCATATAGATGACTCTATTAATAAACAAAGACATTTATTCATATGATAATTACTTTGTTCAAGTAGTTGAACAAAGTAATCATGAAAACATTATTGCACTATTCTTCATATATATCATAGATATAAATATGATTGAAAGAATAACATTCCTTAGACATTCAATAGTGATAAGTATCAGGATTGCTGTTAAAACACATACATATAACCAATGATAGCAAGATTAAATAAATGCCGATTCACATGAAAGAATGAAGCAAGAGCATAGATAATAGTAACATACATTATTTGGATCACTCCTGACATCAATCGCATTCAAATTCCTTCTTCTAACTTAGAAACACTTCCAAAACAAGGCAATAGTGCACATCTCATCAAAGCTTTCTTCGTTAAAATTTAGAATACTAGCCCAGTCTTCATAAAAAAATATATCAGAAGCACAATAGTGTGACTTACTAACTTGAGTTTATACAAAAACTAAGGACCCTTTCTAAAATCATGAAAGAGCCTATAAATACTAACTAGGCTAACTAATTTCGAAATAAAAATGCTATTACATGGTACAACTAAATCATGAGTATCTCCTCAAAATAGGCTTGTTTGCAGTCGGTAGCATGATTCATTGTTTTGGATGATCTTCCTTTGGCTTGAGCTGGCAGATAGCAAGCATCAGTTGCAATTCTGGAGGGCGATTGAGACAAGAATGCAGTTGGGCTAAGTATGTGGCATCATGGATTTTGGGAATCATGTAACTGATTGCATCGGTTAAAAATTTGAGTGCGGCACTGTGACTGTATGGTTTAACTAAGAAAAACCAAAAGGTATCCCAAGTTAAACTTTGGATGCCGGCGATTAATCTTTCATTCTTCTCCAATTCTTGATTGCATGCTTGTTCCAATGCTTTGGCTAACGGTAGCTTACCTGGAGTGCATTGTGAAATCAAGTTAGACAGATAAAGAGTGTCATTGATTAACTCAATTAAATTACTGGTTGATAATCTGCATCTTGAGGTTTCTCTTTCTGCCTTCATTAGTTGTGACTGGCATTCTAGGAAAAGGATTTCTTTGTGTGATCCTAGAATTTTAGGTAGATTCGTGGCTTGCCCTTCACTGGTGTCTTGCCAAGCAAGAAAGTTGGTTAAAATTTCATTGGCCTGTTCCAAATCCTGCCTGGCATCTACTGATTTGTCAACTATTGATGCAGTAATTTCACAGAGGGGCTCAACCAGAGAAATGTTATGGCATAGAAGTTTTAGCTATGTAATCAATGCTTTATTGATATGGAGAGCTTCAGACCTAAAATCTGCTAGTTGAGGAAGACTCTTGAACTTTTCTACTTGGTGTGATAGTTGAGCGATTTGCTCATCTTTCGTCTTACTCATTTGTTCATTCATTGTCTTCAACCTAGCCAATGCTTCGGATAATTCCTTTTGTTTTTGTACTGCGCTTAAGTCTATCCTCTTCTTCTCCTTGAGCAATTGCTCATTTAATTGATTGCTTATCTGCTGCTGTGTTGATAGTTGTTGTTCTAACTATTCTATTTTTTGTTGTCTTTTGGACATCTGTGACTGCAATGAAACAATTGTTTGGTCTCTTTCCTTAAGTAGATTGCTTACTTCCGAGGCTTTATCCATAGTGGCTACCGAATAGGCTCCGACATACTGAGAAAGCTTTGTAAGGTCATTGGAAGGATTAAATTCCTCCTTCCACACCACATCAGCCATTTCTGTTTGTGCTGGTAAAAGGGAAGATTGATCAAGTCTCCTCCTTTTCCTTTGTCTTTTCACTACAGCCCTATGTTTGGGACTGTAAAAGACATCTAATGGTGGTATGTCTTCTATCTGCAAAACAATCTGATCAGATGGATCCTTAGGAAATATTCCTACATCTTTGCTAATGGATAGGCCGCTAGTCCCTTCAATTGGAACAGTAGTTGTTGTTGTCTCTTGACCGACTGTTACTTGAGGTGTGTTGAACCCTTGTGAAGTCTCGGGATTGCTTATAATGGAGTCAAATTGTTGCCATTCTTTGAGGAGTTTGGGGTCAATCTGAGTATCTATATCAATACGTTCACTGCCCTGTTTCTTCTCTTTCTCCTGCTCTGTCTCCTGTTCTGGCTCTTTTCCTTTCTTTGGAATCTTCTCCACAGCAGGAGGTTTGTCAATAATTTGTTGTTCAGGCTCACTTGACTGGGTTGTTAGGGTAGTAGTTAATAAGTCCAAAGGCAGAGTTTGTAACCTCTGTTCTCTGAGCCTATTGAATTCTACCAACCCTTCATCTTTATATTTCATTTTGGCCAATGTTTTCACCTGAAATAATGATTCTACTGAAGAAAACAAATCATCAAATTCATCTTTTTCATGATCAAAATTTGTAAGTTTGGCTTGTTCAAGCACATTATAGGCAACCTTCCTTGGATCGTATTGCCTGTTAGGGATGGTTGCAAGATTGAGCATGTTTATTTTTCTTGCCTCCCTCTCCGCGTGTTTGTAATCATGTAGTTTGTAAACACCTCACCTCAAAGGAAATGTAGGCCACGCTTGCCTTTTGGAATTCCTAAGAGTTTTGGATGTTCCTGCTGTTGTTATTTGGTAGGCCAACTCTCGAGCCAACAACTTATCAGGTACATACAAAGGAAGGACATGGGGTCTTGCAAGGCTACCATAAACCCTTATATATGTGAACTTGTCTTCCACAAACCAATTTCCTACAGCAGTCAGATCAATCCCTGCTTCCTCGGAAATCCTTGGCACAGGCTTATCAAAAATGGCATAATAGATAGGTAACATGAAACCATTACAGATTTGGTACAAGTGGTCTTTATAGTGTTCCTTCCATAACATCTGATGATAAGTGTGGATTGGCTTAGGGTCTTGTGCAGTCCATCTCCACCCGAGTACAGGATATTCAGAATTAAGACAAAGAATATCCATAATATAAGCACTGTAATAAAAAGGGGGAATGATTTTGGTGGTTTACGTGCATTTGATCTGAAGTCAAGAATTGCAGTGGCTATTTTATCGGACAATATGTTTGCCCAATCCATCACATAACTATTAACCGCCGCTTCCATTAAAGGAACCATTTCAATAGTGAACTTTGCAGAATCATGCATTCCCCACATTCTACACATCATTGCCCCAGCATAACAGTAAGGAGATGATAACGAATCGACAGAGTACTTACCTAATGATTCATGTTTGTGCTTTGCGGGATTCTGTCTCCATTGCTTAATTGGGGCCGATTCAGTCTCGTTCTCTACTGCGAATTTTTCCAGAAAGGCTTTGTTGTATTTCTTTTCAGGTTTAGGAAAGTGATACATCTTCCTTAAGTCATCAGGTTGAAATGAACCAAAAATTGTTCCGTCAACTGTGCAAAAAAATCTATTTGAAACTGGAATTTCTTCAACCACCCATCTGACTACATCAGTGTATGGAAGAATTTTCTCCCACGCTGCTATCCTGTGCAAATATGAGTCGGCTAAATCTTTCAGGGAAGCTTCTGATTTATTAGTTGAGTCTGCAGTAGCTTCTTCCGACACTTCCTCTGGCTCCTCTGCTTCAATTTAATTGTAGATACTTTGCCAACTTGTATTTCCAAGGCCAAGACATGTAGTGTCTGAGATTAAACCTTTTTTACTTGGTCCTGGATCACTGGTGGGCTGCACTATTGCTGTAGGAGCCACTACTGCCACGGATTTCTTTCCCATTTGTTTAAAATTTATTATTTCAGCAGAGTTCTGCACAAGGAATGAAACCAACATGATACAGAGAATAGGTGGTATGAGCCAATATGAAATAATTATATCGATTAGCGGATAATAAAGGATTATAGTGAAACTGCCGTAGATACAATCTAAAGGAAAATCTGGCATAACTTCTTCATTAATTAGCCGTTTAACCTGTCAATCATAGTAAAGGAGTTTTTAAATACCCATCATATCGTTTATATGATGAATGATCCATTCAAGCGTGGCTTAGATTTTTTGGTGGATAATCAAAAGTAAACCGAAATCGATGATTGGTAACGTGAACGAGAAGGCTTTAATAATAGTCCAAAATATCTATCCATCACCAAAAGGTGATATAATACATGCAAGCCTTTTAAACATGTTTCGAAACACGTGCCTTGATTTAATGCATCGCAATCGGGGATGGGTTCGGATCATGCTACTTATGCTATTGCAAAATTTCCGATCGCCGATGGCGATACGCCTTATCGCATCGGAGGATTTGAATGTGTCTTAAACATGTGTTGGGTTGCTACCCCTGATTCCTGATAGCGATATCGCATCGGAGAAATAAGGGATGTTCTTTTATTATACTTGCGATTCTCCTCTCCTGATATCCGATAGTTATTCGCTTTTCGGATCGGATTGAGTCAATGGGTGCTTTATATATGTTTTCCTTATTATTGCAATATGCGATCTTGCGATCACTTTATCGCAATAAGGAAGAACTTTATAATTATTTACAAGATTGACTTTATTTCTATTCAAAAAGGTTTATTTTTAAAATATAGCATTTCCATTGAACCTTTTGATGAGGGTTTTTCTAATGATGAGTTAATATCAATTTATTCACACATCTATGTTTAAAAGGGACCCATTTCATATTATGATTTTTTAAAGAAAATTTTTATGAAATGGGGGGTTGTTGTACAGCACAACAGGTTGTCGGCAGGTGTCCCAGACTCACCTTCTCCCTCTAGGGCCATGACTTGAGGAAGAGATCCTTCAACAACTCCAAAAACACAAATTTCTAGTTCTTGCATGAGATTTGGAGTCTTTTGTCTTGATTCAGTACTTGGTTCATTTCATTGTCATATTTTTCGAGCACTCTCTTTCTACAATAAGATCTCACTCATGTTCTCATTTCCTTCAGCACTTTCTTCATGCATAATATGGGCAATTGATTCATGCTTTTCTAGTTTATGAGAATGTATCTTGTTGCATAGTTCTTCGAAGACACACACGTTTTAAGCATTGCAAGTACTTCAGGAGGAGGTCTAGACTTCATCACTAGCATCCATATTCCACCTCATCCACCTCAACCATCTCTTGGTCCACCATCACCCTCACTATTTTTTTTGTCCTTTTTCATTGAAATTCCCCTAGACACATTGAGTGAATCTAGCCATCTCTTCTCTTGGATATTGACTCCTAAGTGTTCCTAGACCTTCTAACACCCTATCCCACTCATCACACACCTTTTCCAAGCTTCCCAACACCTCCAATACCTCAATATTAGCTCTCGACTATATCTTGTAGGTTTCCTGTGATTCCTATAGGATCATCCTGTAGGTTTCTAGTACATCCTGCAGGTTTTCCTGAAATGGCTTTTTTTGAGGTCGAATTGATGGGAAACCTCTAGGAAGTCACAAAAGCCTCCTAGGACCCTTCCACACCATCCAACCACTCCCTAAACTTTCTAGCCACCCTCAACCACCTTCCATCCACCTGTCGCATCCACAAGAACAATTAAATTGCATGCTTGATTTTACCAAAGAAAAACCAAAAAAGTGAAAACAGATTTAGTTTAGTTTTCTTACTCACACATTAGTATGGTTTGATGTTCTTTACCTTTGTAACTCAGATAGCATCATTAGGTTAATGTTGATTTCACAATTCTACTTAGCATAGTTGTTTAAATGGTTAATTAGGATATGTTGTGATTTAGAATTACATGTTGTTTTCCTCATTATTGCAATAAAGTAGCTCTCTTAGAATAAATTTTCTCTTCTTCCATCAAAGAATCAAGCTTCTTCTGACTCTATAGAAGTCTGGCTTGGAACCCCTAGGGTCTATCGCCAGATGAACAGTGACAATAGGCAAGATGTTCACTTTTACTTGTGCATATAGCATTGTCACCTCCAAGTTTGTACGAACCCTGGGTTGATAAGTAAAGTTGGTAGCCCAGGAGTTGCAACATCCTTGCTGCAATACTCGCGCTCATCACTTTTTGGCGTCGTTTCTGGGGAGGTGTCTGAGTAGAATGTGATTACTGCTTTCTCTTCTTCTACTTCTTGTCTTCAATTTTCTTGCATTAGTTTATTTCTGCAAAAGTAATATAGTAGCTTCCTTTCTTTCATCTTTCATTATCTACTTTCTTTTCCATTCTGCAAGTAGAATTTCAATTCAGCAAGTAGGTCCTTCATTCTATGAGTTATTTTTCATTCAATCAGCAATTTCATTTCTACAAAGTACTTTCCAGCTTAAAAAATATTACGAAAACCAATGCAAAAACATTTCCTTTCATGCCTCATAGGAATAGGGACAACTTAGGGAAATTCTTACGAAATACCCCCATTGCATCCAACAACCAACCTTCTCTCTTCTTCGGTGGCTGTGAATTAGAGGAACGTTTAGGTGAGCAATCTTGACATATTTGAAGAACTTACAGGGGAAGAAGAAGAAGGAGAACCCATTCCTACTGAACCAATGGCCGAAAACCAAATTGATGGAGGAAATGGAGAGAGAGTTGAGGGTGCCTTCCCCATCAGGGAAACCAATGGGGACACTAAGATGAAGAATATAATCCCCTCTTCCCTACCTCATTTCCATGGCCTGACCACATACAACCCTGAAACTTTCCTATTTGGGTTTGTTGTTATATTCCAAACCTATGACTATACAGATGAATAGAAAAAATAAAAAATGTTTCCATCTACCCTCAAGGATAAAACATTGTGCTGGTTCATGGGTTTACCTGGAGATAGCATCACAACTTGGGCTCAGATGCAGCAGGATTTTAACAATAAATATTGAGACTACTGTAGGTAAAAGGACACTAAAGAAGAAATTTTCAGGATGTCCATGGGCCAAGATGAATCCTTAGAAGAATACAAAGAAAGATTCCAGCTCAGTTACAAAAGAGCCAGGTGCACACTTGACCCCTAGTCACTAAAGTTGCTCCTGCTCAGAGGAGTAACGGAAGATCTTTTGGATACCTTAGATTTGTTAGTAGGAGGAGATATCTACCAATTACCCTATGAGGATATCAAGACTGTCTTTAAAAACCATTCTAGGGAAGCCAGGAAAAAGGGTAGGGGTAGTCAACCTATGGCCAATACCTCATCTTCCAACTCATACATCAAGGCTAAAATTGGAAATATGCTGGAAGATTTCAAAAGTGAGATGTTGCAAACCCTTTCCTTGCAATTAGACACCATGCACATCAAAAGGAAGCAAGAGGAAGCAGAGAGAGCCTTGGCCATCTTTTGTCCTAGATACACTAGAAGGCATCCTAGGGATGAATGTCCATTGAATTTTATTGAAATTTGCTTGGTCTGTGAAGAAAACCACTCCACGGACAAGTGCCCTTCTTTACCCAGACTTAAAGCCGTATATCAAGGAGCTGAAGGGGTCACTGAGTAGCTTTGCTACATCAACCAAAGGATACCTCCTAGGCCTAGAGCATACCAGCAGGGTATGAAAGGGTCATCCCATTCATATTATAACCCCAACCCAACCACAACTATACCTTCTTGGGGACCCCCTGCTCATCTTCCTAGTCTACACCCCCTCCTTGGTCCTATGCATCTCAGTATCATTCTTCGCCAGCCAGCCAGTCATTTCAACCTTACACTCTGCCGCAACCTCAGTGGAATACACCACTCCAGGGGTGGAGGCCACAATACAACAATGCTCTAGCTATATTGCCTCCACCACCTACCCAACTACAACTCCTACACTCTGCTCCACGAAGCAACCCCAGATGTTTATCTAGCTAAATTTGAACCTGAACAATAGGCAGGCTCAACAAGTATACAGTGGAGAGGCATCATACCCAACTTATGCTGTAGAAATCCAGGAGATCAACCTAAGATCTGGGAGAATTCTCCTAGATAACCAACCTCCCTCTCCACATAGGGAGGTTGAGGAAGAAAGAAAGGAAAGCAACATTAAAGTAAATCCACCCTTTCCTGAGAAATTAGCCGAACCACTCTAGCCTACCCCAAAAGAAACTGAACTTCTGGGAGAATTGAAAAATCTATGTGTAAAGATCCCCCTTCTCTAGGCACTAAAAGATGTCCCCATTTACAATAAGTTGATTAAGGAGAAGTGCTTCAAGCATCTAGGAAGAATAAAAAGGGATGCCCCTACCATTAATGTCATTGGGAAGCTATCTGATTTAATGCTGGGGCAGGTAATATGTCAGAAATATTTGGACACTAGAAGCCCTATAGTAGATGTGCACATCAATGGCACCATCATCCCACACACTCTAATCGATCTTGGGGCTGCCATTAATGTGATGACCAAGGACACCATGCTGAATATCAACCACCAAGGGTCATTGAGGAAGACCACAACAGTTCTACAACTTGTAGACCATTCCACAGTCACCCCTTAGGGAATTTTGGAGGATGTAATGGTCTCCATTGACTCCTGGGAATACCCTACAGATTTTCTAGTTCTATAGCCTAAGGCTAAGCTTACTGGTTACTCTCTCATCCTTGGGAGGCCATGGTTGGCCACAGTCGATGCTTATATTAGCTCCAAAGCTAGGAATATGACCATCAAGAATGAGCATATGTCCAAACAATTAGTCCTATACCCTCCTGCTCAATGTTCTCTAGAGCATGATTTACCTTTATGGCCGGAGGAGGAGGAAGAAGATGAGGTTTATTCCACCCAACTTTATGCTTTGGAAGCAACCATAGGAGGAGGACAACAAGATGAGGATGACTTAATCGAACACCTTCTCCAAAGTGCAACTCTTGGTTCATTACCATTAGAAGAAGACGTAAGGGAAACCCATAAAAATCATCCAATTGACTTATGCTTGGCCGACCCCAACCTGATCCATGTCAAAACCATAGAACTAGGCCCAGAGAAAACCTTGAAAATTAATCCATCTCTTTCTTCTCTTAAAGAGGAAAAGCTATGCAACATGTTGAGAGAAAACCTAGAAGCCTTCGCTCGGAGTTACAAGAAAATGAAGGGAGTACACCCCTTAGTGTGTACTCACCACATATACATCAAAGAAGGTTGCAAGAAATTATAGCAACCACAAAGGCGGATGAATCCACCTCTTAAAGATATAGTCAAGAAGAACTGCAAAACCTGCTAGATGTAAGATTCATTTACCCTATCTCCGACAACGAGTGGGTCTCTCCTTTAGTGCTAGTTCACGAGAAAAATGGTAAGTGGAGAATTTGTGTCAATTACAGGGAGTTAAAAAAGACCACAAAGAAGGATCATTTTTCCCTACCCTTCATTGACCAAGTGCTGGACGGCCTGGTAGCAAAGAAGTTTTTTTCTTTCCTAGATGGATTCAACGGGTACAACTGATTTGATAATGAGATCTTAGACAATTATTAAGGTATTACAGACTCATGTGCATGGATTTTCCTATGTTACTTTGTGCAATGGATTGATAAGATTGTGAAATACATAGACAATGAAGTAGTTAAAGAACATAATAGACAAACACACCTAAACACAACAAGTTTAATATGGAGTTCACCCAAAACTCCTAGGCTACATCTCCTGGTCCAGCCTTCAGTGCTGACCTATCTATTATGTCTTCAGAAGCAGAGTTTCTACAAAAGTGAGCTCAATTTGACTCTCACACAACAAGTACAAAACAACAAGGCTTTACTTGTATCCCCTAAGTATTTCTGAGTACACAGACTCTCCTTACTGACTCTCTATCTCTATTTACTCTCTGTCTCAACACTGCTTCTATCAGTCTATGGCTTTAAAGACAATCGACCCTGCCTGTTTGTTTCTCCTTCTTGGTCTCTCTGGCTTCCCAGCCTCTGTGCGCTTAGATCCCCCTCTGAGCGTTAGCAATCATTGTTAAATGCTTTTAGGGATGGTGGCCACCTGTTCTGTAACGGAATGGATCATTGGGCATTTGAAATCCCCAGCAACAACATTCTCTGTTTTCATAGAGAAATACACTAAAAACACAAGAAATCCACCAATTTGCCATTTATCGGATTTGAAATAATATAAATCCTGCCTTATAATTCCTATCAGATCCACCTTTATGTTGCTTATCGCATCCCCACCATTGATTTGGGAGATCTCGATCCAACGGCTGAGGTTCATTTCAGGCGACTCATCTGTATGGGGGTTAACTGCCTGAAAAGTGGTTTTCTCTCTCCAGGGCCTGGACACATGGTAGCCAATGTATGGGCTCGAGCAGAGCCTGGCCAAAACCTCTTACCGCCTTTGCTCCTCCAGAAATCCCGCTTGTTTCCTTTGTATTAAAAAATACATTAAACACTTAAAAACCTCGTAAAATGGCTTTAGATGGACTTGAAATATTATGCATATGCATTGATACACCCTTTCGGGTCCGGTTTCATCGCAATGGCACTTTTCCTTCATATTTCGTTTATTTAGCGAAAAACGTAAATACAAAGGAAAATGTTGTTTTACGGAACAAAAAATATATATGTTTTTATTTATAATCTCGTTGGGTCCGGTTATCACAGTCACATGAATCGGCCCTACTCCTCTATGTTGCTCCGATGCGATATTGCAATATCGTAATTGCATATCGCACATACCCCCGGGCCGTTTGTAAGCACTCCTCTATAATCGCCGATTGTCATATCACGATTCAACTTGGGTCGTCGATCTGTGCACTTGATCGATGGTCCTCGTTGACCCCAATGATCGTTGTTGCATATTCCATGTGGTCTCAGCCGATAGCCACCGCTTGCCACCACTGATTGCAATTTGCTGATCGGATCTGGATCGTTGAACAGCCAGATCCGACGGCTCCCATGCAAAGTAGTTTTAAGCCGCTGATACTATGTTTTACAATGTTTTCTCTATGTTTTTGCCTCCCGATAGTGTAATCCGACTTTTTAAAAGGCTCTTCTTTTGCGATAGTATTGAATGTTTAGAAGACTTTGAAGAATTAGAGGGTTTTGTAAGATCCATTTGGATCACGCGTTCCCACTGAAAAGGCTTTTGGACCACCAAAAGTTGGTTTTTAAGTACCAATCAAGTGAGGATACAACTTCCTCACTTTTCCAATCTCTATCCATCTTGCACTGCCTGGTTTTGAACCTTTGAGTTTGATTCTAAGGTACTCAACATCCCCTCTATGCGTAGTTCTTTCCTTCTTGTCCAAAACTATATCTTCCTACAACTCATTGAGATATTCAGGCAATAAATCATCAATATAAGGCAGCTGACTTTGCTCTTCAGGATCTTCAATCAATGAAGTTTCAAACAGTCTCAAGTTCTCTGCATTAACTACTAAAAAGATGTGCATGTAAGTTGGAAAATAAAGGCGAAAAGCGTTCTCACAAATTTTCTCAAGTATTTTGAAAGGCCAATACCTTATTGGCTTCAACTTCTTACCTTCACCTTGCATTCTGTCTTTGTTGATGTACAACTAGACTTGATCACCAACTTGGAAGCTATGCTCAATTCAATTCTTATCATGCCTCGCCTTGTACTTGGTTTAGCTCTTTTCCAGTTGTTCCTGCACTGCCTCGTGAATTTCTTGGATCTGTTCAATGAACTTGGTTTCTTTTTCCACATCATTGTGCCCATCAACCACCATGTCTTTACTAAAGACAAAATCCAAGGGAGACCTTAGTGTAAAACAAAAATAAGTCTCAAAAGGAGATCTTTGTGTAGAAGAGTGTTTAGCACAGTTGTAAGCATGTTGCACATAACACAAATATTCATCCCAAATCTTGGGATGCTTGTTGCAATAGCCCCTGAGCAACTGTATTACTGTCCTGTTCTCGACCTCTATTTGGCCATCTATTTGTGGATGAAAGGATGTGCTCTTCTTCAGTCTGGTGTCCATTAATTCCCACAGACTTGACGAAAACTTCCCAACAAATCGGGAATCTCGATCAAATACAATGGAAGTGGGTAACCCAAAATGAACCCAGACATGCTGAAAGAACAACTTTGTTGTTTGTTTAGCTGTAATCTGCTTGTTATAAGGTATTAAAATAAACATTTTTCTGAACCTGTCCACAATAACATATTAAATAGTCATGACCTTTTCTAGACTCTGGCAATCCCCCAACAAATTCCATGGAAACACTTTCCCAAGGATGAGAAGGAACGGGAAGTGGAGTGTACAAGCCTAGTTTTCTATTGTTGGGCTTGCTTTTAGCACACATGGTACACCCTTTAATATATATAGAAACTGTTTCATCCATTCTTGGCCAATAACAGAACCTTTGGAGTTGTGCTACTATTTTACTTACACCAAAATGACCTAATATTAGAGAAGTATGTGCTTCTCAAATTATGTTAACTCTTTCAGTTTGAGGAATGCATAACTTTCCAAAATGATATATGAGTTGATCCTTAACATGATAATCCAATTCTTCTACTTGTTTGCCATGACTTAAAGTTGCATATACATCTTTAAAATCTACATCTTTAGCATATTGTTCAATGTAGCTTTCATGCAGTACTGAGTTATGCTTAAGTATAGTAGATTCTTTTATGATTGTTCTGGATAACATATCTGCAACCTTATTGTGTATGCCTTTATTATATCTGATGACAAGATGAAACTATTGTAGAAAACCCATCCACCTATAGTGTCTTGATTGCTGAAATTTAGTTTGTGAGTGCAAATATTGAAGTGGTTGATGATCTGTAAGTATAACTGTTTCTTTGCCAATTAGGTATTGTTTCCACTTTTTCACACTTTGGACTAATGCATACAATTCTTTATGATACATGGGATAATTAACTATTGCAGAATTAAATGTCTCAGCATGATAACATATTGGTTTACTATGTTGCATCAACACTGCTCCCATGGCATAGTCACTGGCATCTATTTCAATCTCAAATGGTCTTTGAAGATCTAGCAATGCTAGTACTGGTTCTGTACTAATCTTTTCTTTGAAGGTGTCGAAGGCTTTCTGCTATTTTCCTCCCCACTGAAACACCTTGTTCAATCCTGTTAAAGCATGTAAGGGAGTTGCAATGAAGGAAAAGTTAGTAATAAACTTTCTCCAACATTGTGTTGCTCCTAGGAAGCTCCTAATTTCTGTAGCAGATTTGGGTTTAGTCCAGTTCACAATGACTTCAACCTTAGAGGGATCTATCTTCAATTCACCAACCCCTACAATATGACCCAGATAATTCGAAGATTTTTTTCCAAAATCACATCTTGATAACTTAACATAGAGATTTTATCTTTTCAAAACATCTAGAGTCTTCTTTACATGCTTTAAATGTTCTTCCCATGTTTTACTGAAAACAAGAATGTCATCTAGATATACAATTACAAAACCATCAATAAAAGGCTTGAGTACATCATTCATAACTCTCATGAATGTGGCAAGAGCATTAGTTAAGCCAAAAGGCATAACCAGCCACTCATACAACCCTTGCTTTGTTTTGAAAGCAGTCTTCCATGCATCTTATTCTGCTACTCTGACCTGATGATAGCCACTATGCAAGTCCAACTTGGAAAAGTAAACAACTTCTTTCAGCTGATCTAATAGATCATCAATGTGAGGGAGAGGATAACAATTCTTGATCGTTATTTTATTCAGTGCTCTGTAATCAATGCACATCCTCCATGAACCATCTTTCTTTGTCACCAACATAATTGGAGATTCACATGGTGATGTGCTTGGCCTTATGAACCCTTTTTCGAGCAACTCCTATACCTGCTTCTTGATCTCTGCATTCTCTAAAGTGGATAACCTATACATTCCAATGTTAGGCAATGGAGAATCTTGTTGCAAATGAATATCATGTGCTATTTCCCTTTTGGGTGACAAGCCTTTAGGTTCTTGAAATAGGATATCATATTCTGAAACAAGTTTTTCTAACTCAGCTTTCTATTTAGCATCACATCCTTCAAATGCATTGGTTTTATCAGGGGTCTTTTCCTTTACAACCAATAGTAAAAATTTCTTTCATGAATTTACAATTCTTTTCATCTGCCCTCAGTTTATGAGAGTGTAGTTATTTTTGAGCTGAAGAGCTCTTACAATATATTCTATTCCATCTTTTGTGATTTGATACTTATTTTCAGTTCTATAGAAAATGGGTTTTCTATCATACAAGTAAGGACTTCCTAAAACAATACCACATATGTCCTAGCGAACTATATCTAACTCAACCTCATCTATAAAAGTTGACCCAATAGAAAACCTAAGTTTACATTGTCTAGTCACTTGTAGCTGTGCTTTATCACATACCCAACCTAATGGGTACGGCTTCTTGTTAGGTGTTTTTAGTAAGCCCAACTTCTTTACAATTGTTTCAGAAATCAAGTTTACTTGTGAACCACTATCAAATAAAGTATCAACCTTTGATTCTTGGAAATCACTCTAATATGAAAAATATCATGTCTTTTCCTCTCATTGTCTTCATTATCAATAGATTGTGTAGAATTACTAGTAGATACTTCAGAATTTTTACCTTTTATACCTGTGGTTGTGACTGTTGTTTCATCACCTGAGTCTGACCCCAAATCTTTCTGAATAGCAGCAGTAGTCTTCTTCTTCTTACCACCAAACTTCTTGGGTTTCAACTTCGGATGCAAAGACTAGTAGTGTTCATCATCATGCCCATCCTTCTTGGGTTTGTCTTTCTGTATAGTGTTTGTCTTCCTCTCCTTCCATTTTTTCTTCTTCTTTTCCTTGTTCTTGCTTGCAATGGGTTTTGATGATCCCCGAATCTTTGGGTTCACATCTTGCCTCTAGCCTGTAGATGTGTAGCCTGAACTAATACCTCATCTATGCTAGTAGGGTTAAACATGAGAATGGTGTGCCTCAAATAGCTATGCCGACCACCTATATACTTCAACAAAGTTTTAGGTGAGTCTAGAGAAATGCCTAGAATTAAAGCTCTTTTTCTAAATTCCTAGGTATAGCTTTGTACACTTTTCCCCTTTAATTGGCAAAGAGTTTTCCAGCTCATCATTGCTTACTGCATATAAGCTAGTGGATAGAATTTTCTTTTAATGCCAGAAACAAATTCACTCCAAGTAGAAAGAATTTTACCATGCTTCTTCAAATCATCTTGTGTCCTGCCTTCCCACCACACTAGGGCAGTTCCTCCAAGGTGAAGGCTAGCCAGCTGAATATTTCTCCTTTTTGAATCAATGTTCTGCACCCTGCAATATACATCAATCTGTCTAATCCAGTTATCTAGCTTTTCTGCATTTAATTCTCCATCATATATTGGCAAATCAAATTTTACATCTAATTTAATCAAAGATGTTTTCTTCTCTTTATTTTCAGGGCTAGAAGGAGGTGTTGATGGAGGAGACTCTTCCATTTTCCCTTTGCCTTCTGAATGGCCATCTAGAAGAGGTTCCTCTGTTCCTTTGTCTTATTTGGAGGTTGAAGTACTTTCACCTCAGCCTTTCTTAAATTCTCGATGCATGTCTTCCACCATGGCTCTCATGGTCATTAAATTGTCCATGAACTGAGAGTCTGATTCAGATGAGATTTGATCTACCATTTCCCTCCTAGGACAGACTCTTCCAATTTCTGGGTTAGCCTCAACCAGTTCTCCTTCTCCTGATTTGAGCTTTGACCTAGTTAGCATTCAACAATCCAGCACAAGCTTGTCTAACCTTATAAAACCTAATCTCTGATACCACTTTATCTGATAATGAGATCTTAGACAATTATTAAGGTATTACAGACTCACGTGCATGGATTTTCCTATGTTACTTTGTGCAATGGATCGATAAGATTGTGAAATACATAGACAATGAAGCAATTAAAGAACATAATAGACAAACACACAACACAACAAGTTTAATATGGAGCTCACCCAAAACTCCAAGGCTACATCTCCTAGTCTAGCTTTCAGTGGTGATCTCTCTATTATGTCTTCAAAAGCAGAGTTTTTACAAAAGTGAGCTCAATTTTAGTCTCACACAACATATACAAAACAACAAGGCTTTACTTGGATCCCCCAAGTATTTCTAAGTACACAGACTCTCCTCACTGACTCTCTGTCTCTGTTTACTCTCTGTCTCAGCATTGCTTGTCTCTGTTTCTACCAGTCTGTGGCTTTAAAGTCAATTGGCACTGTCTGTTCATTTCTCCTTCTCGAGCTCTCTGCTTCCCAGCCTCTGTCCGCTCAGATCCACCTCTAAGCATTAGCAATCATTGCTAAATGCTTTCAGGGATGGTGGCCACCTGTTCTATAACAGAATGGGTCATTGGGCCTTTGAAATCCCTTGCAACAACGTTCTCTATTTTCACAGAGAAATACACTAAAGACATAGGAAATCCACCAATCTGTTTTTTATTGGATTTGAAATAATATAAATCCCGCCTTATAACTCCTATCAGGTCTGCCTTTAAAGGCCTGCAATAGCGTTCTCTGTTTTCACAGAGAAATACACTAAGGACATAGGAAATCCACCAATCTGTTGTTTATCGGATTTGAAATAATATAAATCTCCCCTTATAAGTCCTATCAAGTCTGCCTTTATGTCGCTTATCGCATCCCCACCATTGATTTGGGAGTTCTGGATCCAACGGCTGAGGTTCATTTCGGGAAGCTCATTCGTATGGGGGTTAACCACCCGAAAAGTGGTTTTCTATCTCCAGGGCCTGGACACGTGGCATCCAATGTATGGGCTCGGGTGGAGCCCGGCCAAAATCTCTTACCGCCTTCAGTCTTCCCAAAATCCCACTTGTTTCCTTTGTATTAGAAAAACACATTAAACAATAAAAAACCCTATAAAATGGCTTTAGACAGACTTGAAATATTATGCATATGCATTCATAAACCCTTTCGAGTCTGGTTTCATCGCATCGACGCTTTTCCTTCGTATTTCATTTATTTAACGAAAAACGCAAATACAAAGGAAAATGTTGTTTTACGGAACCCAAAATATATATGTTTTTATTTATAATCTCGTCGAGTCCGACTATCGCAGTCGCATGAATTGGTCCCACTCCTCTATGTTGCTCCGATGCGATATTGTGATATCGCAATCACATATTGCACATACCCCTGGGCCATTTGTAAGCACTCCTCTGTAATCACTGACTGTGATATCATGATTCAACTTGGGTCGTCGATCTGCACGCTTGATCGATAGTCCTCGTTAACCCCATTGATCACTGTTGCATATACCATGTGGTCTCCACTGATAGCCTCCACTTGCCACCACCGATTGCAATTTGTCAATCGGATCTGGACCATTGATCGCCTAGATCCGACTGCTCCCATGTAAAGTATTTTTAAGCCATCGATACTCTGTTTTTCAATGTTTTCTCTATGTTTTTGCCTCCCGATAATGTAATCTGACTTTTTAAAAGGCTCTTCTTTTACGATAGTCTTGAATGTTTAGAAGACTTTGAAGACTTAGAGGGTTTTCTAGGATCCATTTGGATCAACAACCAAATCCAAATATGCCTAGAAGACTAGGATAAGACCATATTCACCAGTCCTTGGGGTAATTTTTTCTATAGGGTCCTTCTTTTTGGTCTATGCAATGCTCATGCCACTTTGCAGAGAGCAGTCTTGAGTATTATCACCGAATTAGTACCTGATATGGTGGAAATTTATATGGACGACTTTACACCTTATGGCTGTGATTTCCAAGAAGCCCTGACTAACCTAGGCAAAGAATTTCACAAATGCATTGAAATGAACCTATCTCTCAGTCCGAAAAAATGTGAATTCTTAATGAATGAAGGGATCGTGCTAGGTCATTCAATATCTCAACAAGGACAGAAGGTGGACCCGAACAAAATAGAAATCATCCAAAAGGTCCCACCTCTGCAAAATCATAGAGATTTCAGGAGTTTCTTGGGGTTAGACGGATACTACCGAAGGTTCATAAAGAACTTCAGCAAGTTGGCCCCTCCCTTATTTGGGTTGTTGGCCAAAGATTCTGAGTTTATATGGTCAAAATGTTGTCAAGAGGCCTTAGACATTCTAAAGGGTAAGTTAACCACTGCACTAATTCTTCGAGGCCCAAACTGGGCCCTCCCTTTTCATATTCATGCTGATGCCTCACACACAGCCATAGGAGTAGCCTTAGGTCAGGTAGAGGAGAGACTGCCTTATGCCATCTATTTTATTAGTAAGAACCTGTCAAAGGTTGAGCTAAATTATACGGTGACCAAAAAGGAACTCCTGGCTATTGTGCATTCATTAAACAAATTTAGGCATTACATTAGAGGCTATCAAACATTTGTGCATACTGACGATGCCGCAATAAAATATTTAATGAACAAACCAGATGTGAATGTTAGAATTATAAGATGGTTGCTTTTATTACAACAATTTGATCTAACCATTGTTGATAAGCTTGGTAAGGAAAATGTTGTTGAAGACTTTCTATATAGGGTGAATCTGCATGTAGGTGAAGAAGGAATGGTGTATAACCAGTTACCAGACGAGAACTTGTTTGCTATTTCAATTCTCTCTCCATGGTTCACTGATATAGCAAATATTTGGTATCAGCACAATTCCCACCAAACTTTCCCTCCAAAGAAAGGAGTAAGATAATCAGGAAAAGTGCCCCCTTCACCTAGATTGGGGGCAATCTTTTCAAACTTGGCCCAGATCAAATCTTGAGAAGGTGTGTAAAGGAAGAGGAAGTTTTTGACATCCTTCTGACCTATCATGGTGGGCCTTGTGGACATCACTTCGTAGCAAAGAGGACAACATTCAAAGTGTTACAAGCAAGCTATTATTAGGCCACTCTTCATCAGGATGTGAAAAATTATATTAGTCAATGTGATTGGTGCCAGAGGATTGGAAAGCCTACTCCAAGAGATGAAATGCCCCTACAGCCTCAAGTGACTTTTGAGCCATTTGACAAGTGGCACATGGACTGCATTGAGCCTATCGGCCCTCCTTCAAAGAAAAAACAGTACATTATTCTGTGCATTGATTATTTGACTAAGTGGGTTGAAACCAAGGCAATTAAGGCAACAACAGAAGAGAAGGTGGTTGAGTTCCTAAGGGAGAATGTATTCTACAAATTTGGGTACCCTAGAGAGCTATTCATAGACCAAGGCAACCAGTTTACCTCCAACATTATTGAAGAACTACTCAGCCATCACAAAATCAAGCATATCACCTCCACTCCCTATCATCCACAAGATAATGGGCAAGTGGAGGTGACCAATAGGGCATTGGAAAGCATCTTAACCAAGGTAGTGAGTAGTAGCAGAGAAGATTGGGCAGAGAGACTAGTTGAGGCCACCTAGGCCTATAATACAACAGGGAAGACCACCATTGGATTTACACCCTATGAATTGGTCTATGGAAAAAAGGCTTTGTTGTCCATTGAGTTTGAATATAACACATTGATGATGGCATCCAAACTAGATTTGGATCTCAGTTATCCATAGAAAGAAATATTGTTCCAATTGAATAGCTTGGATGAATTTAGAATGTAGGCCCTCCTACATATAGAGATATTTCAACTTCAAAGGAAGATCTGGAATGATAAACATATTAAGGAGATGCAATTTCAAGAGGGTGATTGAGCATTGTTATATGATTCTAGGTATAAATACTTCAATGGAAAGCTAAGGACAAGATGGCTCGGACCTTATGTAGTGGAGACATGCCATGATAATGGTTCAGTGCAAATCAGAACAATAGATGAAGAAGCCATTCCATTTCTTGTTAATGGAAACCAATTGAAAATGTACAAGAGGCCTTTATCAAAGCAAGAGTTCATTGACAATATGAATAAAATAGTGATGATGGTGGAGCAAGTTCTAGCTCCTCCCTCATTAGGTCACTAAGAAGAAAAAAGAAAAAAGAATAAGGACTCAGGTGAAAACCTCCATGAGGCTCCTGAGTCCCATATTTGGGTTGAAAACCTCGTGAGGCGACCCGAGGATGAGAAAAAATAGAAATATGAATAAGAAGATCCCTGGGTGAAAACCTTCCTTGAGGCAGCCAGGGAAAACATCTAGGGTGAAAACCTCTCTCAAGCAACGTAGGTGTTTTTAAAAAAAAGAGAGAGAAAAATATATAATTGTTATTTGCAGGTGGGCAAGAAAGACAGTGAAGAAGCAAAATGGAACCCTACCTCACACATATCCATCACCTCCACTCCTTACCATGCATCACTCAATCATTTCTATTGTTTTCCACTCCACTGCTTCAATTTATGCGTAGACTGTGTTTTCTACAGGATCCCCTGAAAACCTACAGGATGATCTTGTAGGAATTACAGTGGCCCAGAAAACCTACGTGAAGCAACTTGAGGGTGCATGGTAGGGTTGGTAGGTCCCTAAAATTCATCCTATAAATTATCTAACACCTCACCTCATCCATTATCATCATCCTTGCAATCACAATCCAAAACAAAAAGAGATCAGTTTTTGCTAGTTATGAAAAAAAAAAGAAAAAAGGAAAAATAGAGGAGAGTAAAAGCATTACCCGAATGTCCCTTGCTCCACACACACTCCTACTCCCTCTGTCCATTCATTGCACCATCCAAATAGTCCTAGCCAGTAACATGATTAAGAAATTCTAAGGGAGAAGCAGCTACAGGACATCCTATAGGAAATCTTGTAGCAACCTATCCCACAGAATGTCAATCATCAGCTATAGGTCTTCACTAGGATGGTCTAGGAGCTCCAAATTAGCAACAAAATAAGATCTTTGGTCACAGACACCTGAAGAAGACAAGAAACCATCAACAGAAAACAAGAGGAGAAAGAAGAATGACCATGTAGCAAATAAACAACGCAGCACCTCTGATCTTCGACAATTGCAGTATGGCATCGAGACCACAGGTAAGTATCCCTCTCACTCACTCATATGCATCATTTGATCAAAGGTTGTAAGGGTTTCGAGATAATTGGTTTATATGTGAAAAGGTGGCCAGTTAACTTGGCCACCTTCATTCAGTCATCACATGAAAAACCTGCTGTCCTCTAACACGTGGTTGTAGTCAACTCAAAGATAGAGGAGGAGTAGGAAAAGAGGTGGTTAATTGCGGATCTATGAGGTGGGAGCTGATTACGAGGAGAGGAAATGATGAGGTGGTAGTTGTTGGGTTGTGTTATTAGGTTAGGTAGACCTACCTATGGTTTTGTGCATGATTTTCGACATGGTTTTTGACGCGATGGTTTTCGGTCCATGGTATTGGATGCTTCGGCATGTATAAATATGTATTGTAACATTGAAAGGAACATAATGAAAAATCAAGTTGGTAGTCCCAATTTTCGGATCCAAGGGAAAATATTTGTGTATATGTGTTTTATGTGTTATGCTCTCACATTGTTTATTTGCTGTTTTTAGAATTCATATGCAAGTAATTTATGTACGGGGTTAAAACCTAAATTTGGTATCAAAGTTGTTTTGGCTTCAAGGGGAAGCCTTTGTTGTTGAGGGGTTTCGCTCGGGCCTGTGGTAGACCCTGTTCAGTGGAAGATCTGTGGGATCGATTCTGGTGGTGAAAAAAGATGGCGAGCAGTGGAAAGATAGAGATCGAGAAATTTAATGGTTAGAGTTTTGAGTTATGGAAAGTCAAGATGGAGGATCTGTTGGTGAATAAAGATCAGTGGGTCATAGTAGTTTTAGGTACTAAACCAACAGGAGTGTTCGGTGAAGAATGGAAGAAGTTGGATCAGAAGGCTAAGAGCACAATACGATTGTGTGTCTCAGATTTAGTATTGCTGAATGTATCAGGGGAAGCTACAACGAAGGCTTTATGGGACAAGTTAGGGACTTTGTACTAATCTAAGTCTCTTGTGAATAAACTGTTCCTATGGAAAAAGCTATATAACCTGAGGATTAAAGATGGAGACTCAGTGACAGAGCATATGAATGCGTTTAATACTGTGGTAAGTTAGTTATCGTCTATTGATATCAAAATTTCAGATGAAGATAAGTGCATTAGTTTATTGTGTTCTCTACCAGATTTGTGGGATAATCTTGTTATTGCAATAGGTAGCAATGCAACTGCCTTGTAGTTTGATGAAATAGTCTCATCCTTGCTGACAGAGGAGATGAGACGGAAAAATATGGAGAGCCAGAATGGTGATGCCTTGTCTGTACGAGGACGGTCCCAAAACAGAAACAAAAATAAGTCATCGAGTGGGAGATCTAAATCTATAGGGAGATCTAAATCTCCAGGAAAACCTGTAAAGGTGGTGTGCTGGAAATGCGGAAAGGAAGGGCACTACAAAAGGGTCTGTAAATCTAAATCTCCTGACAAAGGAAAGGGATCTGATGATGCTCCTTCTACAGAGGCAAAAACCACCTCAGATGAAGGTGGGGATGTGTACTTGGCTTCTTCAAGTACACATGTAGATCATGAGGCATGGTTGATTGACTCAGGTGCATCCTTTCACTTCACTCCCCATAGAGAGTGGTTCTACGAGTATGATAAATACGATGGTGGTGATGTCTTCTTAGGGGATGATAGGAAGGCTAGAATCGTTGGTCGCGGAAAATTAAAGTTGAAGTTGCAAGGTGGAAGGGTTAGAAAACTTTTGGGTGTTCTGCATATTCTTGTATTAGCCAAAAATCTGATTTTTATAAGCAAGTTCGATGATGCAGGTGTAAAAATAGTGTTCGACAAGGATACCTGCAAGATGGTTCAGGGGGCATTAGTATTGATGTGGGGAGTTCGGATTGGAACTTTGTACAAGCTGCAAGGTAGCACTGTTGTTGATGGGTGCAACAGTTCTGTGGTTCTTGAAAGTGGAGCAGAAAATCTAGTTGTCTCTGGAGAGAAGACCATGTTGTGGCATGAAAGGCTTGGACATATTGGAGATAAGGGCCTTCAAATACTTCATGGTAAAGGTATGGTATAAGGTATGAGTAATAGCTCTCTGGATTTTGATTTCTGTAAAAATTGTGAATATCGGAAGCAAAATCAGGTGAGTTTCCCCTCTGGTGGTAAGAGGGCGAAATAGATATTAGAGCTTGTGCACAATGATGTGTTTGGACCTGTGAAGGTTCCATCACTGGGTAAGTCTATGTACTATGTATCATTTATAGATGACTTCTCAAGGAATACATGGATATATTTCCTTAAGAAGAAATCTGAAGTCTTTGACAGGTTTCAAGAATTTAAGGCTCTGGTGGAAAACCAGACAAAGAAGAAGATAAAGGTGCTGAGGACAGATAATGGTGGAGAGTTTTGCAGTAAGGAATTTGAAGAATTCTGTAAGAAGTGTGGTATAGCACAGCAGAAGACTACTCCATATACACCTCAGCAAAATGGAGTTGCAGAAAGAATGAACAAGACGTTGATGGAAAGGGCAAGAAGCATGCTCAGTGGTGCTTGGTTAGGACAAGAATTCTGGGCAAAGGTAGTGTAGACAGCATGTTACCTGGTCAATAGATCAGCTTCATCAGCGTTGGAGAATATGACTCCACCAGAGGTATGGACTGGTAAGAAACCCTCTCTTTCACATCTTAGGGTGTTTGGATGTGATGCATATGTACATGTTCCAAAGGAGAAACAAACCAAGTTGGATAGTAAATCTAAAAAGTGCATCTTTATTGGGTATAAGAATGGTTTAATGAGTTATAAGCTTTGGAACCCAGTAACAAGGAAGGTTGTGTACAGCAAAGATGTGGTGTTCAGAGAGATGAAAGATGTTATTAAACATGAAGTCCAACCAAAGGAACCTGAGAAGATAGAGTTTGAGCTAAAGGAGGAAAAATTAGACTCCATAGCAGAGGAGGAATCAGAAGATGAAGAGCCACATACTTCGGGCGTGAGAAGATCAGTTTGAGAAAGAAGGCAGCCAGAAAGGTATAGTCCATCTGCTTTCTGTTCAAATTTTGCTTTATCTATTACTGATGATGATCCCAGAACTATGAAGGAAGTATTAGATTCAGAGGATGGAAAACTCTGGAAAGAGGCCATGGTTGACAAAACGACATCTTTGCACAAAAATGACGCTTGGGATCTGGTGGAGTTGCCGGCTGGAAGGAAACCCATTGGCAGCAAATGGGTGTTCAAGAAGAAGACAAATGCAGAAGGAAAGGTGGAGAAATACAAATCTTGGTTGGTAGCAAAAGTTTATTCCTAGGTGTCGGGAATTGATTTTGGTGATATTTTTTCTCATGCTGCCAAGGTATCTTCTATTAGATTACTTTTATCTGTTACTGTTGCTTTTGATTTTGAGGTAGAACAGATGGATGCCAAGACAACATTTCTTCACGGGGATCTGTAAGAGGAGATCTACATGAAGCAACCTGAAGGCTTTGCGGTGAAGGGTAAGAAAGAACTGGTATGTAAGTTAAAGAAGTCTCTGTATGGGTTAAAACAGTCACCAAGGATGTGGTATCATAAATTTGGTACATTTCTATGGGGACTTGGCATCACCAGAAGTAAAGTAGATCATTGTGTGTATTTTAAATTAATTGGTGACCGTTTTATTTATCTGGTCTTGTATGTGGATGATATGTTTCTGGTTGGAAATGACAAAGAAATTGTCCAGGATTTGAAGACCCAATTTTCCTGCAAATTCGACATGAAAGAGCTTGGTGCTGCAAACTATATTTTGGGCATGGAAATTAAAAGAGATCAGGAAAAGAGGAAGCTCTGGTTAAACTAGAGGAAGTATGTTGAGACAATATTGCAAAGGTTTAATATGCAGGATAGAAAACCTATGAAGGTCCCTATTCCTGTAGGTATAAAGTTATCTACTAAACAGTGTCCTAAGACACAAGAAGAGGAAGGGGATATGTCCTGTGTTCCATATGCAAGTGCAGTCGATAGCTTGATGTATGCGATGGTCTATACTAGACCAGACATTGCACATGTAGTGGGAGTACTGAGTAGGTTTATGTCAAAACCAGGGAAAATTTTGTTTTTTGGACCCTATATTTGGTTTGGCGGACCTACCTATGGTTTTGTGCATGATTTTTGCACATGGTTTTGGACGTGATGGTTTTCGGTCCATGGTATTGGATGCTTTGGCATGTATAAATATGTATTGTAACATTGAAAAGAACATAATGAAAAATCAAGCTAGTAGTCCCAATTTTGGGATCCAGGGGGAAATCTCTGTGTATATGTGTTTTATGTGTTATGCTCTCGCATTGTTTATTTTCTATGTTTTAGAATTCGTATGCAGGATCACATGCAAAACCGGGAGTCCTCTAACACCTGGTTGTAGTCAACTCAAAGATAGAGGAGGAGTAGGACAAGATGTGGTTAACTATAGATCTACGAGGTGGGAGCTGATTATGAGGAGAGGAAATGACGAGGTGGTAGCAAGGACCAATGGTCCAAAAATGGCAATGTACCTCTGCTGCCAGCACACCACCTCACCCCGAAACACCATAAAGGTAAATAAAACATCATTTGCATGCATTCATGCATTCCACCTCCTCCAAACTCCCACAGTCAAGTCACTGTCATAACTCTGGCCACCCACCGAAAGTAAGGATCCATCATTCTGCAAGAGAATTTATACAGGAGCATGCACAGGATATCCTACAGGAACAGTCTACAGGATACAGTCTACAGGAGCAATCTACAAGATACACAGAGGCAGTCTACATGATAGGTAGAGAATATTTCAATAGGGAATATCATGATAATTGTCCACTGCCACTATTCTAAGGAGGTAGAATCTAAAAATCCATCCCCATTTACAAGCAAATGAACTAGAAATGCTCTAAAATCTAGTGGAGTTAGGAACTATAGGAGGTAAATTACATACACATTAAACATTTTTTTCCTTCTGAATTTAAAAATTTTGTGTCAAACCTCTCATTTTATCCTCAAGCCTCACAAGCAATATGATAGGAGGGTTTAATAGGAGAGAACCCACAAACACTGTGAGGATACAACAACACCCCCAAGTGCTTGAAATATTTACAAGACACAACTAGATGGGGTTTTTTGAAATATTTGCAGTGTATGATGATGAGGTGGCTCAAGAATTTGCTCATTCCCTCACCCCACCGAGAAGAATCCATGCCACTATTATAGTTAGAGGACTCACTATAGATTTCACCCCAGAGCTCATCAATAGCGTCACAACACTTCCCCGTAGGAATTCCATGGAGAAAAGAAGACAAAGCATATAGTTAGGTGGCAAAAAGGAAATTATTTTTAGAAGGTGAAGAACCCACAAAGGATAAAAATGGAGTAAGGAGGGACAGTTTGCCATACCCATGGAGTGAGGTAGGCTACCAACTCATCAAATATATCTCATGTGAGGGTACATACATTGTTGTTTATGCCTACCACTTTAGGATCCTTGAAGAATTAAGATTTGGGGTAGAGACCCTAGTTCACCAAATACTCAGCATACCCTATTTCTTGATGTAATCACTCATAGACTCCATCAACAAATTATAAGAAGGGAATTCCCAACAATTGGCTAATCATGGGTTGATCAGGATCCTCATTGAGGATTCCCTCCAAAACCTCAGGATCCCTCTAATATGATCAGTCTTCATAGAATTGCCAGTAGAGGATGACATCAAAACCCTCACCTATGATGTTAGTCCTTCTGTCAATGAGGAGGAGGCAAAATAAGAAGAAGAAGATACAGAGCTAGATGGGGATGAGATGGATGAAGAAGAAACTAATACGGTCGAACATGATGAAGTAGAAGAAGAAGAGGGAGAATATAAGGAGGATGATGCTGAAACAGAGGAGGAAACTAAGGAAGAAACTAATGGAGATGAGGAAGAACAGCAAGAGGAAGAAGATAAGACAAACAAAGAGGAAGAAGGCATTGAAATAGAAGGGGAAGAAAAAAAGGAGGAGTCACCTAGGGTGTCTCCAGAGGCCCCTGAGATGGAGGCAGTAGCTGCCCTCACTGCTCTTAGCACCCCAATCAACCAAAAATGGAAAAGAAGGAGGCACACCCCTCTATATTTCAGAACAAGAAAGAGCACAAGAATCAAACAAGGGAAACCACAAATATAAAAAAAATCCCTATTGAGATTGAAGATTCCCCTACACCAAGAGACAAAATGCCTTCCCCTAAGTTGCCAATCACCTATGTAAGGATGCCTAGTACTAGATCAACTTCCTTAAAGGGTAAGGCCATCCTACAGGATCCACAACAAAACCTACAAGAAGCAAAAATAGTCCTACATGATACTCTGCAAAAACTAAAAGAAGCACATAAATTGGAAAGCAAGGTAGGGGAGAAGAAAGAAACAAAAGAGGAAGACCCTGAAACAAAGGAACCAAGTCCCAAACCTAACCTAGACTCCTACTACGATTTATTGAAGGAGGCAGGGTGACCTCAAAAAATTTCCATCCCATTACTTTTCAAACTTGAGAAGGAGAGGGCCAGAACCCACTGATGGATGAAAATCGCCAAGTCAAAAGGGGTGGAAGATATTGGGCACATGGGAGAGAAGCTCAAAGAAATGGGCAAAGAGCTAAGTGGCTTAAGGGACAAAGAAGGAATAAAGAGAGATCAACTTGAGAGGGAAAATGCATGGCTAAGGGGATAGTTGTAGGAAATGAAGAACCAACTAGCATGTATGGCCAGCCTCTCCTTGGGGGCCATCTAGTGTAGGATGCCAGCTAAATCCTATGGTCTTTACCTCAAAGAAAAATGGTTGCAGTTCCAGATTAAAACACTAGCACAAAGGCACCATGCCATTTCAGGACTATAGGTAGTTTATTGATCTTTGTGATTAAATTACACTAGAGGATAGGGCCAAAATGGCTGAGTTCTACTTGCACAACATGGCCCTCATGGACATGAATATTTGGGATCCTAATGCCAAGCTAGGAGACCTACAATTAATTGCTATGGCATCGTGGATGAACTATGAGGAGTCAAGGGTTGCAGAGATGAAAATAATATTGGCCAGAGAAAAAAATGAACCTCTTTTCATCAGAGTTGAAAAATCAAATCCCATCACCCTAATCAGCACCCACAATCTGATTGCAAATGATCCTCAGCTGGCACCTAGATATCTTGCTGCCCAAGAGCAAGCAATTACACATTTTGAGGATATGTTTAGGCTGCTAGGAGATGATAGTATACATGCCTTCCTAAGAAGAGGGAACACACTACCACACAGCATGAAGATCAGAGAATACCACTCCCCTCAAAGGTTGAGAGAGGCACTCAACATGACACCTATGTATAAGCAATCAATGCAAAGGTTGAAGGTAAATTGGATAGGCCTAAAACTCAATCCACCACTACTCCCAGGGATGCTAGAATGGAGAAAAGAAGAAGATGAAAAGAGGCGGTGGGAAGAAGTATAAAAGAAAGCATGCTTCTATGAACAAGAAGAAGAGACCACAACAGAGGCATGGGATGTCAGAGAGGCTACCCGAGCCATGAAGGACATGGACATTGAATAAGTTGCTCAGAGGATAAGAAACACTTTCAATAGGAGGGTGATGATGAGCCTCATCATTGGGTAATCATATGAGCCTTAATTCACCTCCTAGCTTAGTCAAACCAATTATTCTCATAACTTATTGCATACTTTTGGTTATATTTTATTTATGAGATAAGTTAGAGTTGGATATTTTGATTTGTGGTCTAATGTTCATTTAATGCAAGATTAAAGGATAAAAGCAAGGAATTTTGGTAAAGACCTTGGTCAAAACTTGAATGGGACAAGGGAGAGGAATTATAGGAAATAAATCCTCCTCATTTACTACCCCTCCATTCAAATATTTCCTCCATTAGCTCAGAGTGCAAACAGCCAAATCATGAGGACTAGAAGGCATCTAAGCAAGTGAAAGACAAAGCACCAGTTTATCTCGAGTTTGGGAGCCGAGCCACCCTAATTTTAAGGAAGTCGTTGGAGACTTTAGATGTATAAGTAGAGAGGCCTAGGACCTCAGTAGAATTGGGATTTTTTATTGTAAAACTCTACTCTATTTTCGAGCTGCAAGACTTGTGACAGTTTTTGATGTAATCCATTGTTTTGATAATAAAAATGAGTTTTGTTTTGAGCCAACACTGACCTAACTCAGAGGCCTGAAGCTCTTGGGTTAGGGGCCAACCCTAGCAGCCAAGGCTCCTCTTTATTGTACATGTATGCTAGCATAGTTTCATGGTTTAATTGTTCATTTGCTTAAGTAGCTGTATTATTTTAGTTTGCTTCCATTTGTGCCTCCTTTCAATTAGCAAGTTAGCAAGGAGAAAAATATAACCATAAGGTTGTCAGCGGGTGTCTCGGCCTCACCTCCTCCCTCTAGGACCATGACTTCAGGAAGAGACCCTTCAGCAACCCCGAAAACATAGATTTCTAGTTCTTGCATGAGCTTTGGAGTTTGTTGTCTTGATTCAGTACTTGGTTCATTTCATTGTCATATTTTTCTAGCACTCTCTTTCTGCAATAATATCTCACTCATGTTCTCATTTCCTTCAGCTCTTTCTTCATGCATAATATGGGCAATTGATTCATGCTTTTCTTGTTTATGAGAATGTATCTTGTTGCATAGTTCTTGGAAGACACACATGTTTTAAGCATTGCAGGTACTTCAAGAGGAGGTCTAGACTTCATCACCAGTATCCATCTTCCACCTCATCCACCTCATCCACCTAAACCATCTCTTGGTCCACCATCACCCTCACTACTTTTTTTGTCATTTTTCATTGAAATTCCCCTAGATACATTGAGCGAATCTAGCGATATCTTCTCTTGGATATTGACTCATGAGTGTTCCTAGACCTTCTAACACCCTATCCCACTCATCACAGACCTTTTCCAAGCTTCCCAACACCTCCAACACCTCAAAATCAGCTCTTGGTTGTATCCTGTAGGTTTCCTGTGATTCCTACAGGATCATGCTATAGGTTTCTAGTACATCCTATAGGTTTTCCTGAAACGGCCTGTTTTGAGGCTGAATTGATGGGGAACCTCTAGGAAGTCAAAAAACACCTCCTAGGACACTTTCACACCATCCAACCACTCGCTAAACCTTCTAGCCACCCTCAACCACCTTCCATCCACCTGCCACTTCCACAAGAATAATTAAATTACATGCTTGATTTTACCAAAGAAAACCAAAAAAGTGAAAACATATTTAGTTTAGTTTTCTTACTCACACATTAGTATGGTTTGATGTTCTTTACTTATGTAACTTAGATAGCAGCATTAGGTTAATGTTGATTTGGCAATTCTACTTGGCATAGATGTTTAAATGGTTAATTAAGATATGGTGTGATTTAGCATTACATGTTGTTTTCCTCATTATTGCAATAGAGTAGCTCTCTTAGAATACATTTTCTCTTCTTCCATCAAAGAATCAAGCTTCTTCTGACTCTATAGAAGTCTGGCTTGGAAACCCTGGGGTCTCTCGCCGAATGAACAGTGACAACAGGAAGGACCTTCACGTTTACTTGTGCATATAGCATTGTCACCTCCAAGTTTGTACGAACCTCGGGTTGATAAGTAAAGATGGTAGCCTAGGAGTTGCAACATCCTTGCTGCAATAATGGAGCTCATCACTTTTTGGTGCCGTTGCCGGGGAGGTGTCTGAGTAGAATGTGATTACTGCTTTCTCTTCTTCTACTTCTTGTCTTCAATATTTTGCCATTAGTTTATTTCTACAAAAGTAATATAGTATATCCCTTTCTTTCATCTTTCATTATGTTATTTCCTTTCCATTCTACAAGTAGAATTTCAATTCAGCAAGTAGCTTCTTCATTGTGTGAGTGATTTTTCATTCAATCAACAATTTCAATTTTACAAAGTACTTTCTAGCTTAAAAAATCTTACAAAAACCAACCCAAAAACATTTCCTTTCATGCCTTGTAGGAATAGGGACAATTTAGGGAAATTCTTGCCAAATACCCCGAGTACGTCCAACAGCCAACCTTCTCTCTTCTTCAATGGTTGTGAACTGGAGGAACCTTTAGGTGAGAAACCTAACATATTTGAAGAACCTACAAGGGAAGAAGAAGAAGGAGAATCCATTCCTACTGAACCAATGGCTAAAAACCAACATACAATGCTTTCTCTAAACATAACACTTTACCAAACCAACATGCTCACCTTTACATAAGTCAATATTGTGAAATCCAATCAACTAATTCATCTTATCAAAGTTTAGATGCGAAATCAAAACTAATATCAAAATCATCGATATTAATGTAACAAAAGCTTTGGACCAAGTGACGGGTAGAGCTCACATCCAAATATCAAAAATGACTTTATCATGCCCACAAGTTGTGATCTAGCAAGAAATATCAATCCAAACTTCATCAAGTCATCCTCATGGTCATAATATAAATAACTAGATGTAAATACATACACGAAGAATAAGGCATGCAGGCTCCATCCATTTATTGTGAGATTACTTCATACTAAATCATAATTGCCAATATCTCAACCATTATGTCAAAGCTAATGATGTCAACACAAAATATCAATATAATTCACCGAAAGTAACTATGCCCATATAGCATTGTTATTAAGGAAAATCATCAGTTTTCAAATCAAATCAGTATTCATTAGTTCAAATCCCAAATAGTGAGATCTATATCCCAAAACATATCTCAATAATCAAGTAAAACTTATGAATCATTATCAAGCATCATGTCAAAACTCAAAACACTACTTATATATTCATCCAAATATAGTCAAACGGTTGCAACTGTTATCAGATACTGTCATACACAAAGCCTCAATGGTTAAATCACAATGACGTATCGATACACATATCCTGGTTACCTACAAACACAATTTTAGTCAACATATTCACATTATAGTAAGTCAAATATTAAAAATTCCCTACTCATACAACTTGTTGTTTGCTCCATGTCTATAGGATTGACATCCTTCAGGTTAGCTTATGATTTTATGCACAAATATTCACTTTTGTGAAATGCGTGAATAATCACACCCTTAAGCTTTCTTCCATGTGGTTAGGAGGCTACAATCGCACACTTAGGCTTTCTTACATGCGACTTAGGATTAGAGTAAGGGAAAACTCTCTCTTCCCAGATCAAAATTTTGTTGAAGACCAACAATATCAGATATTTGTCTATTCATGTGCATAAATCTTATTTCAATAGAAATGAATCTCTTATACATATAATGGAGATGATAATAGGAGTATGGATCTTATGGAGAAACTCTCCCTCTAAATGGGAAGCCACTTCAGCCATCTTCATTCAAGTCATCAACATGTCTATAATACTGTCATGCATAAGAAGATCTATTAGATAATAAAGTCAGGCTATATCACATATTTATCATGGTCATATGTTAGCACCAATTACCTTATCATTACATCATGACATCAAGGTTTCATCAAGGGTTAGTGTTTAATAGCTAATAGGAGCATACTTCAAGAATCATGATCACAACATTATATGACTTAATCCATCAAGTTAGGGCATTCAATTTGACCATATGTCGTAATTACTAAGCTCATTAAAACTTAACCAAGGTCATTAACAAGATCATGAATATCAATCTCATTGTTATACTTATATCATCATCACACTCATTAATAATCAAATCAAGTTACCTTGTATAAGAATCAATGAGATATCCTTCAATATGAAATCCATCATGTCCGTAATGAGATATGTGTGCCAAATATACCAATATATCAAAAATATATGTAGCCTTACCATGACTAGAATGTAAGATACTTTTCCAATACTAGGTGTGCCATCTCATCATAAGGACCATGAATCAAACTTACTTTCATGAGCCATTTGTAAAGGGGACATTCTAATCAAACCTTAGAGCTTACCTTGCCATCAATATTGTAGCTAAAACATAACAATGAAACAATATACAATTCATACCTTGTAGTACTCAAATACCTATGCACGTTCTTATTTTGCATAGATAGTTTGTATCACTTTGTTACATTTACTTTCTCCTGTCTTCCTACATTAGCCATGATCCTCAAGAAGGATCTACTTATCACAACTCATCAAGAGGTTAGAAGCATCAAAATACTCAACTATACATGCAGGAAGTATAGGTAATAATCAAAACAAGAATTAGATCTATAATTATAAACAAAAGTAAAGGCATAAAGGAGCATCATAAATCAAGAAATATGTATCTCCAATAAGAGGTGATCATCTCCCATCATTATTTAGTGTCCACTTGTTTCCTTCAATATATATTCATCAACTTCATCATCAACTGGGCCTAATAGAGACTATGCCATCTAGAGCTTCATCAAATCTATCACATTGACCATACTAGGGTTTCTATATTTTGTATCTCACATCTTTTCCAGAAACAAGGGTTTCTTTCAAACCTTGTCCTCATAATATCTGTCAAACCCTAATACACAAATTTTCTAGGGTTTCCTTTGAACCCTAGAATTCTTTTAGGTCTCCTCCATCCTCTCTTGCTTCCATCAATGGTCTCATCATAGGGGTGATCTTCAATGACTTTTCCTTCAGTCCAACTTTGATACCATGTTCAATTTTCTTAGGGATATATTGTTCTTTGCTTTGACAGTTATGTTTCTTCATTAACACATGAAATTCAATCCATAACATCATAACATTATTAAGATTTACAGTATTCAACAACATATGAAAAAATGTAGAAAGAACAATATCATCATCATCAATACAACGGAACATAAAAGAAAAATAAAATAAAAATATTCACACATACAGACACCAGGATTGGTCGGAGATCAGGGAAAACCAACTATGGGGAAAACCCTTTAAAATTATTCTTATTATTACGTCATCATTGAATGATTCAGTAAATGAGAGCACAATTGTCCATATCTTCAACCATAAACATATCTAGCAATAATCAACTAAAAAATGTCCATAAAATGAACCCATCAATTCTTATACTTAAAAACTTTGATTCAGAAGCCCGTAATGAACTATCATTGTCTACGATCAACTATCGAACTTTGTGTTGAACGAGAAAAAATTTTGGACAAATGAAAAACCAACATTTAGGTCTCGGTCGCATGGAGGATCAGTCATGTGTGTGACTGAAAAGGTTCCAGTTTCTCCCTTGAGCTTGTAAGCCAACAAATGTGGTCAAATTCAACCTTTGGAGAGCCTACGACTGTGAATTTGAAACCCTAGATACCAGTCTCATTGAGGAATAGTTGTGCATGTCACTGAGATGATTTGGTTGGATGGATGAGTCGGTCAGTGGCCCATTTTGGTCTAGTTCTTCCTGTGTCATGCCTGCAACTAAGCCCCAAAACCCTAAAATAGATATGTAAGCTTCAGACCCTGCAATTTCATCTTCGAGTGAACCCATTCCTTCGTGGACATGACTCAGACTTGTGTGAGCCAAAAACAAGAAGGAGAATAGAAGAATGTTTCATTATGATGTCCAAATGCGGTAGATGTCACTTGTGTTTATAGCATTCCAAGGGTTTCCACTTTGCTTTAGGGATGACCTGATCAAATATGAACATGTGGGATCATAATTCAAAAATACACTTTCCCTTGACGAAATTAGATGACCTTTAGGTCAACTTTTGTCTTATCGAAAAGAGGAATTTAATGAAATAATCATCTCCATCAAATGGGTTGTCCAAAGTGGAATTTTACTGTAGTTTCCTATTTTAACAAGAAAGTGATCCATTAAATTCATAAGCATGTCTATATATATGACACTGGTAATAACAATTATCCAAGTGACCTCATACAATCCGTCATGACCATATGAATTTGCCTACAATTAATGACTGATTCTTAACATTCAAATAATGTTGGACTTCCAACTTAACCATAGGAACATATAAAATAACTTGTCCTCTAAGGACATGTAAAAATTGTAGTATCCATTCAGGAGTGATGTTGAGCCATACATCAATCAGTAACATATTGGTTAAATTAATCATTCACATTCAAATATATACAAGTAATTACACTTATTTCAATGGACGTAGATGGCATGGTTGGAAACTAAAGGAGAGACTTAAACTCTCCATGCAACCATAGGCTAGCTACACAAAAATATTTCTTGTAGATGACCACCCATAAGCTAGATCCACGATTTGACAAGATGCTTTCTTGGGGAAATTTGAACTAAGGCTTAGTTCAGGTATTGCTCAGTTTTAGGAGTATGAGTCTATATTGTAGGCAGTTTATCAGTTGTATTTTCAAGGAGAACACTACAAGATTTTGCAACTCATTTTCTGGTTATTTTATCATCATACTTACTAAGAAGTAAGTGGTTTATTAGCTTTCTTAGTAACCACTTAATGTTTTATCAACCATTTTTTAGAAAGCACCCGAGTGAATCAATACCTTAACTAGTGGTTTACCAACCTTACAATAAGAACTTGAGTGGTTTATCAACTATTGAAGAAAGAAAACATAGCCCAATCCTCCACTGGGCCTCCCACCAACCATTCACACTTGGAAACCACAATCCAATGGCCTCAATGCACCAATGTTGGGGATCACACCCAAAAATTTAAGCAAAAATCTCAGTGGTAGGTCGTGCTTTCTCATACACTCATGAAAATCTCATCTCGTGGAGCCCCTCCCCACCATCCCTGCCCAATTATGCTTGTGTTCCCTCTTTTCCTCCCAGGTTCCTCATCTCCTACAAGATTATCTTGCTTCCATTCAACAACGTTATGGGAACATGAAAAAATAATGTGGGTACTTCTTTAGCCCAAAATTTCCTTGTCAATTGTTAGGCAGCGAAGTGTTCTGTTACACGAGAAAAAGCTACTTTCTTCCACTTCTTTTCCCCTCTTTAGACCATGGATCTGGGTGTCCTTCTCCTTAGGCTAACCAATTAAAATTTTGTATCTATAATTATTTTATAAGTATGTAATGTCTCATTTAGATATGATTTCCATGCTAATCACCATTTAATATTGCAAAAATTAAGGGTACATAAGGGGTGTTACATACATCATCAGATGGCATCTATGGAACAATAGTCCCTTTGTCCTTAGCATAACTTACGTAGATGCCCTACTAGTACTTGATAAATCTAGAGTTAAAATGGATATAGGATGATTATAATACATTTGGAAAATATTATTTTTGAAGTTTGCTATTTTCCTAAGTAATGATATGGGATGAGGCAAATGATAACATACCTTCGATGACAAAATATATTTATGGGACTTTAGAAGATACAATTGATGGTCATGGTGGCTAAGGCATGTATCATAATACACCTTCACCATAAGCAACATAAAATCCATATTGAAGAGTCATTCTAAATATTTCGAAGACCTCAATTACAAATTCCTATTATTTTTCCACTAAAAATCTATTATCTTTTAGCCTTAAAAAAAATCATCATCATACTAGAATATAGGTTGCTTGCAATAAAAACATTACGTACTAGGACACAATAAAACGAAACATGGATTATGCATATCTTTATAGTTTTACAACTAACCTAGAATGGTCGTAGGCTTGTTTACAATTGCCTCTGTTAGGTAGGATGGCTAACATTAACACTTGTGTTAGTGACATTAAAGGGTCATTTTCTTAAGGAAGAAATGATTGATATTGTCTACAAAATTTTAACATGTTCCTAGGCATTTGCTGATTAGTTAGACATATGAAAAAACAGATTTAAAACAAAATTCCCCCATTTTTATTATTTTACTTTAACGTAATTTATAAAAAATATATCAAAGATTAATTTAATTATATAAATTTTAATTAACACTAACCTTTAATGTTAAATTTTTACTTTAATTTTAATTTTTAGGTATGTTGAGAATATATCATAATCAAGAAATGATGACAATCATGATGTGAAAGAGGACATGGATAATGATTCTACATAGAATGATGATCATAAAATCCAAATGCTAGTGGGAATCTATAATATTTACCATTAATATTATTCTATCTCATCTTTACCATATTGGGAATCTACAATTTTCTGGATTTATATTATTTTATCCCATATTGAGATATTTCATGGTAGTGGGGATCTATAATATTTACCATTAATATTATTCTATCTCATCTTTACCATACTGGGAATCTACAATTTTGACTGGATTTATATTATTTTATCTCATATTGAGATATTTCATGGTTGTTTTGTGTTGAGATATAATAATGATACATGTATCCTTTTAACTTTATATATATATATATGGTGATAATTGAACTTTTTCTTTATGATATTGGTAGTTGATTATTATTTACATTTTTTATGACATCATGATATGATGATATTAAAATTATAATTTTGTTGGTTTTACTTAATACTACTTTTCATATATACATTTATATTTGAATTTTTTTAATTGTATTTTTTTTATTATGATCCCACCATGATTCATTCATTTACCTTTCTATAATGTTTTTTTATGACATCATGATAGCATGATATTGAAATTATAATTTTGGTAGTTTTATTTAAATATCATTAGTATTTCCACATATATAGTATTTTTTATTATGGTGAATTTTTATGATGATTCTTAAGATGATCTCACTAAATTTTAACTTGTTTATAATATACAAGTTGGATTGCACATTGGATAGATAATTTCAATTGAGTAGAAATTTATTTAATATTCTTATATTTTAATTTATAGTTTTAAAAAAATTTATTAGCATAATCCAATTCATGAAATGAATTTAATATCATTAAAATGTAAATATGAAATATTATTCTATGTATTGGTTTTGATCCAATATTTAAACTTGAGATCAAATGTTAACACTAAAATGATTTTTTTTTTGGCTCAAGGATAAAACCCATTGCAAAATTGGAACCAATGATGCTAAAGTGGGATCTCTTATGGAATCATACCTCGATGTTAAAGTGGAACGAATATTGGTGGATCAATGAAGACATAATGGAAGAAAAACATGATGCTAAAGAGGGCATGGGTGTGGAAGTAAACTAAGTGTTAAATTAGAAGTTGAAGTGAAATCATAGTTTGGTTTTAAATAGGAATGAACGAAGAAAATATTTTGCATTAAAATAGAAATAAAAATGTTTACTAATATATAAGCAAAGCCTTATGGTAAAGTGGAAAAAAAACTTGGTATTAAATTGGAAGTAACAATTTGTATTAAATTTAAAGTTATAGTGTGAGAATAATTTGGTATTTAATTTGAGACAACAAATAATGTTAAAGAATCTATAATAAAAATAAAATTTGGAAGAAAAATGGATGTTAAAATGGAAGCAATTTTGGAAGTTTTTCCCCAGAATGAAGTCAATTTCAATGTTAAACATAAAGCTATATTTGGAGCTAAATCTAATGCACATCAAATATACCATTCAACATTAAATTAAGTTCTAGTAGTCTTAGCCAATACAACATTGAATGATAATTATGGCACCAAAGTAAATGAAATTCAAATGTAATGATATTTTAGGAACTGAATCCATTGCAATTCAACATTATTCTTAGAAAAAAATTTGAAATATCATTTTCCACCAATTTCAACATCAAGTAAATTCTCCATACTAAAATCAATGTAAAAATGACATTAATTTCCTATTTTTTATAGTTTCTACATTTTCTCATCAAATTTTCATGTGTTAGATGGAAAATTTGAGAGTCATGATGCATGGGAACATTGATACAACTACAACATGTGAGAGAAAAATATAGGCGCTAGAGATATTTAAAGAAATGACAACTATAAGTGAGGTTAGTTATTACTCAATGATGTTGTATCTATATTACAAAATCATTTGAATGTAGATTAGTTTTATGAGGACTAATGAAAAGATACTGAGGTAAGTGGTGGTGTTGTAGTAGCTAGAGGAAAAATATGTATGGAGAGACATTTATGCAATCTTAATTGTTGAACTAACCTAGGATAAGAAAGAGGACCAATAGTAGTTATTGGTTCATATGGTTTGTTCTATTTGAATAGAATATAGGTATTATGATGAGAATCACAAAGATCCCTATGTTTTTGTTGTTATGGGAGGCCTAGGATCATATAAAAATAATTGGTTGGAGAGACCTTGCAATTAATACTGTCTTTGAAGGCTCTAAAAGAGAATGTCGCTGCATATCTCTTCTTCACTAGCTAACAAGGGTCATGCTAATATACTCAATGAATATGATATGTAGAGGGATGTGGAGTTGTGGGAAGCTATAGGAATTGCACAAAGTAATAAGGTATGAGATTCATTTTATTACCATCATCAAGTATGGGGACAGACAAGTTGTATTTAATATATCATTTATGAATAAAAAGAAGATGGTAGACTGAATGGTATTATCCCATGTGACAAAGAGAGATGGGTCTATTGCGTTAGGATTTAGTAAGGTAATGATTTCTAGATATAATTAAGGGGAGGGCTCTGTGGGGGAGGTTCTTCGTATTCATATTTATATTGACCAATATACAATGTTTTGGAGGAAATGTGATATTTTAAGACATAAAAGTCTACCGCAAAATGTGTATATGTTTTATCGAAATAACAACATTGGTTTTGAGTAGAGGATGAAGGGAAAGTGAATTTTAAATTTCTACTGGTGAACTAGAGAAGGAAATATACAAGGATTAAGGTTGTGAATATTAGGGCTCATAGTATGGGTAGGGTGTCAAAAGGAATGGAAATAAGGTATACTTTCTACTTTGAATTCATTTTCCAAGGCCTACATAAAATATTGTTCATTGTTGTTGGTCTCAAGCAAAGCATATTCATAGTGAAAAATAACTAACAATTTAAAATTAAACTTCAAAATAAGTAATTGCCATAGTTAATTCTCGAATCTATATTTTTTTTTAAATTCTTAGTAGACTGTTGTACTATTTGATTAGTGCTTGAATATTAGAAAGACCTAATGCTACGTAATTATTTCACAAAATACATTCAAAGTTGTGATGGGCTTTGGAGCCAAGCTAGAAATACCATTATCATTAAATTCAACTTACAAATATGATCTTATTTTGACTATGACCATATTTGAGTATGACCAAGTTTGTGTGGCCCTTTATATGTGGTTATAAGTAAGGAGTGATTATTGGGCCTCCATTACATATGTACAAGTCTGCAAGTAGGCTATGAGGCTAGAAATCCATGAATCTAAGCTATCTCCATTCATTTTCCATCAAATTTTATTAAGGTGATTTTTGTATGCAACTAAAAGATAAAATAGTAAGGTATTTCTCTTGAGAATAGCTTGGGAAAAGTGGCATATGGATGATCTTGTCTATTATAAATAGGAATCCTTGTGAAAAGGAATAATAAAATAAGCGCATTAGGAGGAGGATATTTTAAAAACCCTAGAGAAAAAGAGAAGGAATTTGGTTTATGGCAAACTGGATATAAGAGAGGCAATTATTTAGGTTAGGAGATAGACTCTAGGATAAATATGAAAGAAAAGAACTGAAAAATTAATTGATTGAATTGAGAAAACTCCAAGGGAGATATGGGTGGGAGAATGTTTATCTAAAGGATCCCAATATACTAAAAACATCTTCTTGCACCAGCAAAGCTTTAAAATCAATTACAGATTGAAGCAAGGAATGGTTTAAGAGAAAGTGTTGACATAGATCTAGGTGGGAGGCACACTTCAAAGAAACATTATCTAAAATTATATCACAATATTTAATAGGTGATTTCTAAGTGGGGGACAACACCAAAAGAAACTAAAAATGTGAGAATAAAAAACCTTGATGGACGTTTTTATTACCAAATGATTGATTTGAACCTCATAATTAGGGATACCTTCACTAAAAGAGGGAACCATTCAACCTAGAAAAAAACATGAACCCTAGTAATAAGAAAAATAATAAGGGAGACCACATAGATATATAAATTCTCAAAGAAAAAATAGCTTTATTTATTCTAGGTAATGGTATGATATAACATTATAATGGGACCACATAATTTTCCACACATTCAATGGTTAAAAGAAAAACAACCCTCAGATGCAAGTGTTGTTTGAATGTAGTTATCTTGGTGACATTTATTTCCCTTATTCCATCGCACCACAAGTGGTGCTTTGAAGCTTTAACTCCTCACCTATGTCTCACAAAGCCCTCAATCCCATGCAAATCAAACCATCATTTCATACCCCTACTGCGGTTGCTAGGTACAGAACATTAATTCCTCAATTACTTCGTATCCCCCTACCGGATGATGGTGAATATTCTGGAAACCAAACACCCTCCCACTCGACTTTTTATTGATCAGAACCTACCTCTCTCATTTCCTTAAACCCCTATCGACCTAGAGAACCACTGTAATTTCCATTAAATCTTTGTTATTTCCCTCCCCATTCTTTGGATTGATACCATGGATCATGAGCGCAAACATGTCAAGTGAGGAAGCTATGAACGTGGTAATGGGAAACCCCCCTCTTGTTGTTGGTTATGATGAATACTCTGCTCATTTTTGTTCAGATATTCGATTGTGAATTCGTTAGAGTGTAGATGCATTGGAGGCTAATGAACATAAGCACCTAGGTGATAGTAATTGGGCTCTTAGGAATTTACTTTCCAAGAACCTCTAGAAGTAAAAAAAGGCCAAAAATGTGGCCTCGCAAAATGTTTCGAAGACCAATGCTTAGATAAGCCACCTTTACCATTCTCTATGCCAACTGTCCAACTTCTTCACCATCTCCTTCCCTCCCATATCGCTCTCTTGTTCATCTTCTAGGTCCCAAGGCAGCAATGAATCCCCTTCCACCACACCAAGTTCTCTCTCCTCCTCTGTCGGAATGGAAGAAGCAATGCATCTTGGCCACCAAAGAAAGGACTCTCCAGCTCATCAAGTTCAACAACATGACCAAGAAATGGCCCTGCCACATGGTCAAGCTCCAGCTCAATAGGTATCTAGTCCCTATGGCTGCCTCATTGTCAAGGAACCTCTGAATAACATTATAATTCTTGGACATACTAGTAAAGTGGCAGACGACTCAATAACCTCCAAAGGCAAGAAAAATGCTTAATTTTTCCTTCCAATTGGCTCTTACTCTCAGCTCTTAGGCAAATCATTGTAACAATTTTTTTGTTTTGGCTCATAGTTATTTTAGCCACATTTTATGGCTCTGTCTAAGTTTGATTCTAGTCAATTGCTATGTCTGTAACTCAGTCCTTTTGGACTCATTATTCAACTTAGGGATTTTTTTTATTCCCGCATGTTTGGCAGTTGGTCCCAACTGGGATATCACCAACACTACTATGTAAATGTTGTACATCATTTTTGTTAATATAAAGTTTTTGACTTGCTTACGAAAAAACAAACAATTACAATTAAATATGTATACCCACTAAAAAGATAAAAGAAATATTATATATTAACATATTGAATAAATTATAACTAACTACTAAGAATGATAAAAAACTACCCTAAAAATTAGACATCACTAAATAAAATCTACACAACCTAGGGGTAGTTATGTAAAAGTTAAAAAAAGCATAGATAATGGGAGAACGCATTAACTATTCATATTATTACTACTAAACATTATTATTTTTTTACTATTTATCATATTGATCATATAAATATATTGTGATATTAATTATGTAAATATTTTCTAAAATGATACTTAATATATTTGCACTTTTAATATCTTTTTTCTCTTGGAAAAAAATAGTAATTTTATTCAATAGTAAAATGATACAAAATTACTTTTTGTATATGCATTACACACAACCTGTATTTGAAAAATCAACGAAGGTCTTTGAGAGGTACCAAAAATCTAAACAAATACATCCCAATGGACAATATAAATATTAGTATGGATCTTACAATAAAATTTCAAAATGTTGCCATATTAGCGTTGATACGGAAGTTCACCATTTTTTATAGAAGTGTGTCAATAAATACAATAATGAAAATAAAAATTTTGGTTGAAGTGTGTCTATCTCTGAGCTAAAATACATACAACATTCTCTATAAAAGACCTATGATAATACTCACAAAATGAATTTTCTTTTTGTTTATCCAATCAACCACTACCCTTGATCTATGTCCAAGCATGCTTTAGATAATGAGTCTGCCATGATGTTTTCCTCCTTGTAAATGTGAGAGCATGAAAGACTATATGAATTCTTTAAGTGGATTATCTCTTCCAAAATAGGTACTAGGATAATATGGTGCCATTGCTGAAATTATTTCATTCAAATTATTAATAATATAGAATCTCAATAAACCTGTATATAGCCACTTCCTTTTTCATTTGGAAGAAATAATGTTAGGTCCCTATAATACTACTGCATTCCCTCATTGTTATTGTCAGTGTAGCCCCCTTATTTTTATTGTTGTGCCCATGTAGTCCCCATATTTTTATTATTGTGCCCCATATAAGCCCACTATTGTTATTGTTTTGCACTTACATTATTATTGTTATGTCGGCTCTGATTATATGATGACCCCTTAAACTCCTATATATAGAAAGGAGGCTTTGTCATTTGAAACATCCAAGAATTGTTAAACTAAGTAATTTAAAGGAGGCTTCCCCCTCGAAGAGGATATTTTTTAGTCATCGATCTATCTTTTTGTGAGATAGTTGCATAACATTTGGAATCAGAGCTTTTTATTCTAGGGTTTCACTTCTTCAGAAAGGTCATCTTGGAATTTTCGTTATAACATTTTTTCTATGAGGCTTCAGAAGCTAAATTTTTACCACATGGAACAAAAATATCAGAGAACATTTTATAAAAATTCTGTATCTTGACTCTCTATATTTTTGGAAATATGCTCTGAGAAAGTTAGGGTTTTTTTGGGCTCCAAAATTATGTCTCAAACAATTGACCTAGGGAAAATCGTCATAAATTTTGTTTCAGGAATCAGATTGGAATTCTGTAAAAAGTAGCAGAAAGAGAACAGACTATAGCTTTTCAAGTTGTAATTTCAAGGCCGAAGGTTGAAAATGTGACACGTGGAATCCCTTACAACTTCTCTCTAATGAACTAGTCCATAATCAGGTCATCGTCGGATATTTGGCATAACCCTTTTTGGATAAATCCAATATTGATTAGATGTGTGTGGTTGGAAAGAGGACTCAAAGAGCTACCACAGGAATAAATTTTAAAACTTGGAGATTTGAAATTACAAAGTTAAAATCATTTCAACATGGAGCTCCGAAAAGAAAGAAAAATGTGTGTATTTGTTTTTAAAAATTGCATAACTTTTTTTTGAAAAATTAGTTTGAAGTGATTCATTGAGCATAGTGAAGCATAGATATAATTGTTTGATTTTAAAATTCCTTGAAGTAAGAAAATGGAAACACCTAGTAAGCAACTAGAAATCTCTACTATGAAGCATGAAGAAGAGGAAGAATTGCAATATGATATATCAAAATTATGAGACCAGGTGCAACAAATTTCTCTCTTGCAAAGAGTAACCAAAAACGAAATGGAAGATAAGATAGATGGTTTTAAGAATGCCATGGAAGCTAATAAGGATGGTATAGAAGTAAAAATGAAAGGCAACATGGAAGAATTGAAGAATGGTTTAAAAGGAGACATAGAAGGTTTGACAAAGTTGTTACAAGAAATGCTTCCTAATGGCGAAAATGTATTAGATGAAAATCATGATGAGAAAAAAAGTAATGTTAATCATAGTTCCATAGACTCTAACTTTGGATTCAAGACCCACCATATTCCAAACATCTATATGAGGAAGTTTGATGGCAAGGATCTGGTAACATGGATACTACAGATTGAGCAATATTTCGATCTCCATAACGTGCAACACACAAAAGGTAAGAATTACAAATTTATATTTATAACCCAATCGGTTTGTATGGTATTGATGGCTTTGTTATCGTAAACCACTTCTCAGTTGGTCAATTTTTATGGAGGAAATGATAGCAAATTATGAGGATACAAAGAGAAACACATTCTTTAGCAAATTGATAAATCTCAAACAGAAGGGTTCAATAGGAGAGCACATTGAGGACTTACAAAAACTCAATATTAGGGTAAATGATATTCCAAAGGATAATAGGATTGATGTGTTCATGGGGACTTTAAAGGAAAAAAATCCAAGATGAGGTTCGCCTTTGGGAACCTGATTCATTAGAGAAGGCATTCAAGTTGGCAAGAAAAATTGAAAGAAAAACTATGGGAACAAGGAGGCCTACAACTCAAAACTATAAATACGGAAATGTTTCTTCCCCTAGCCTTCCACAAATTACAAGGATGACACCATAACAATTGGAAGAAAAAAGAGAAAAGGGGACTTTCTATAGTTGTGATAGAAAATACACTAAAGGTCATAAGTGTGCTGAGAAGAAATTATTTCACATAGATTTTGAAAAGGAGGAAGAAAAGGAACTAGAAACTTCAATACAAGAGGATATACACCAAGAACCAACCCTAGAGAAAGAATAAATGAATACAACCATATCTTGTAATGCATTGGAAATAATTACCACTCGTCAAACTCTCAAGATAGAAGGACATATCAAGAAGAGAAAGGTAATAGTGTTGATTGATTCGGGTAGTACCCATAATTTTATTCATTGTAAGACAACAAAGGAATTAAATTTCCTCATATACCCACCACTAGAGTGTCAAGTGATGGTTGCAAATGGAGGAATTATAAATTGCTCTAGAAAGTGCCATAATATCAAGATAACTATAGGGGAATATGTATTGAATAGTCCAATTCTCTCCATTCCAATCAGTGGTGTTGATGTTGTACTAGGAGTCCAATGGTTACAATCTTTGGGTACGATAGCTTTTAATTTTCAAAAACTTTTCTTGATTTTTTTTTTGGAAGGAAAGGAAGTTGAATTAAGGGGTATCATGGGGAAAACATGAAAGATAATCAACTCTAATGGAATACAAAATCTTCTAAATAAATAAAAACGGGGCATAATTAAAAAATTATGTTCACTAGGGTTCAAAAATCGAAATCATCTATTTTTCCAGTTCTCCAAAAAGTCTTGGACAATCATTCCAAAGGTAATTGATGCTCCCAAAGGTCTCCCACCTATTCATCATCATGATCATGCTATTCATTTGATTCTAGGAAGTGTTCCTACAAACATCAGGCATTTATAGATATCCCTATGCTCAAAAGAGTGAAATTGAATGTATCATTGCAGAAATGCTAGAGGCTGGTATAGTTCAACTTAGTCAAAGTTCTTTCTCCGCTCCAGTAGTATTATTTCGCAAGAAGAATGGATCATGGCACATGAGTCCGGATTATAGGAAGATCAAAAAGTTCACTATTAAAGATAAATTTCCCATTCTTTCCATTGATGAATTATTGGATGACTTACATGGAGCAATTTACTTCACCAAGTTGTATCTTCATTTAGGATATCATCAAATAGGAATGAAGATTGAAGACACTCTGAAAACAACATTTAGAACTCATGAGGGTCATTATGAATTTTTTGTCATCCCTTTTGGTCTTACCAATGCACCTTCTATGTTTTAAGATTTGATGAATTCCATTTTCAAACCCTTCCTTCGAAAATTTGTGTTAGTATTTTTTGATGATATATTAATCTACAACAAGTCTTCAATGCTAAACATGTTGATAGGGTGCTCAAACTATTGGAGGAGAAACAATTATATGCAAAAACCTCCAAATGTTTCTTTGAAGTACAAGAGGTGGAATATCTTGGTCATAATGTATCTCTTGAGGGCGTTAAGATATAACCTAACAATTTTAAAGCCTTTAAGGAATAGAAAATCCCTACATTCGTAAAGCATTTGCAAGGATTTCTCGAGTGGACAGGGTATTATCGCAATTTTGTTAAGAATTATAGGAGAATAACAACACCTCTAACAACATTACTAAAGAAAGATGCATTTTCTTGGACTGCGGAAGCAACTAAGGCCTTTGAACATCTTAAAGAGGAAATGTGCCAAGCACTGGTCTTAGCTACATCAGACTTCACAAAAACCTTTATTATGGAATGTTGGAATATGATGCCTCAAGAATTGGAATTGGTGTTGTTTTAATGCAAGAGGGAAGACCCATTACTTTTGAAAGTCGTCCAATCAAAGGAAAGTATTTACACAAATCTATTTATGAGAAGGAAATGTTGGAAATACTACATGCACTTAAGAAATGGAAACCTTACCTAATGGGAAGACACTTCAAGGTAAAAAAAGATCATGATAGTCTTAAATACCTTTTAGAACAAAGATTATCTTCAAAAGAGTAGAAAAAATGGGTGACAAAGATGTTGGGTTATGACTTTCAAATCATCTACAAAAAGGAAAGCAAATTGTTATTGTAGATGCACTCTCAAGAAAGGATGAGTATGTGGAAGTATTATTTTCTGCCATTTCTATTATCCAACCAGATTGGATAACCGAAGCAAGGGATGAATGGAATAAGGATGAAGAAGTGTGGGAACTCATTCAAAAATTGCAGCAAGATCCGAGTATATCTAATACATTTAGCTAGAAAAATGATTCATTATAGTACAAATATCGCTTATACCTTTGTAATAATTCTCAACTCAACAAAATATTCTTCTAGAATTGCACACCTCTCCCTCAGGAGGGCACTCAGTACTTTTAAGAACTTACCACTGGGTTATGAAGGATTTTTTTTGGGATGGCCTTAAATCTGATATTCAAAAGTTTGTAGTCGAATTTTTGATTTTCCAACAAAAAATTTTTACAACAATTAAGACTCGATGTCTGTTACAACCTTTATCCATTCCAAGTCAACATTGGGAGGAGGTTTCAATGGATATTATCACGGGTTTACCGAAGTTTGAAGGAAAGAGTGTCATGATGGTGGTAGTTTATAGACTTACCAAGTATGCACACTTTTGTGCATTATCTCATCAATTTAAAGCCATTACAGTTGCTACTACATTTATGGAAACAATTCAAAAGATACATCGAAACCCAAAGATTATTGAAACCGACAGAGTTCCCATTTTCACTCTAAATTTTTGGACAAAATTATTCCTTGTCTCGGTACTCAATTAGTTCATAACTCATCTTATCATCCTCAATATTATGGGAAAACTAAGATAGTGAATAAATGTTTGGAAGCATATCGTCGTTGATTCGTATCTGATAAATAGACACAATGGCTAAAGTGGTTACCTCTGGTTGAATGGTGGTATAACACTTCCTTTCATACTACAGCAAAAATGACCCCATTTATGGCACTTTATGGATATCATCCACCATCTATCACATCATCTTTAAGAGAACGTTCTAAGGTTCAAGTAGTGGAAGATCATATAAAGCATCAACAACAAGTTCTCCAACTCTTAAAGGATAACCTCACTTTGGTACAGAATAGAATGAAACAACAGGTAGATCAACATCACAGCGAAAGAAGTTTGATGTAGGTGACTGGGTATTTTTACCGCTACAGCCATACAAACAAATGTCCCTCAAGCAAACTAAGAAGGATAATAAATTATCACCAAAGTATTATGGTCCTGACAAGGTGTCGCAAAAGATTGGTACTATGGCATACAAATTGGAGCTTTTTGCATCTTCCTGAGTGCACCCAATTTCCCATGTTTCATGCTTAAAGAAGGTTATAGGTGACAAGCTCCCAGTTCAAACAATATTGCCAGAACTTGACGAGGAAGGAAAAGTCATATTGGAACCTAAAGCAGTAAAAAAAACAAGAACTTGACATCTATGAAATTGATCAATTTAAAACTATCTCATAAAGTGGAAGAACTTACCCATTGAAGATTCCACATGGTAGGATAAGAATTTTATACAGAAGCATCTAGAACTACTCAATTGTTGAAGACAACACTTTTTTGAAGGAGAGGGGCATGTTAGGTCCCTATAATACTAGTGTATTCCCTCGTTGTTATTGCCAATGTAGGCCCCTTATTATTATTGTTGTGCGCATGTAGTCCCCATATTGTTATTATTGTGCCCAATAGAAGTCCACTATTGTTATTGTTGTGGCCTTACATTATTATTGTTATGTTGGCTCTAATTATATTGTGACCCCTTAGAGTACTATATATAGAGAGGACGTTTTTTCATTTGAAACAACTAAGAATTGTTCATTTATGTGATGTAAAGGAGGTTTCCCCCTCCAAGAGGACAATTTTTAAGTCTTTAATCTATGTTTTTGTGAGATGGTTGCATAGAAAATAACAATTATTTTCAAACTAGTAGTTCTTCCTGGTATTTTTTACCCCTTCCCAGCCCCATTTTTAAGTGAAAAATTTGTGTACTAAAAATATATAAGACTACTCCTCTGCCACATCTATAGTCCACCCCTTAAGAAGTTCCACCCTAAAATTCTTAAGGCTTTGCGAAGTATGGATCTTCCATTATAATGGATATAGGAGAAAGTGAATCTTTGATCTACTAAAAGTGTGAAAGGATTTAGAGTCTTCCAGTGGCCACGATGTTAATGATTATCATGAAAAATGGCCTTGCTACTAGCCAACCAAATACCCCAACAAACAATGAGTGGAAAATATTTGAAAGATTGAGTGGTATTTGAGTGCTTCCACACCCTCCAAGTGTCCTCCATGATCTCTCGTTACTCGCTATAGGATAGACCAAGGTTTGATTGACAAAATACCCATACATGAATTGTGAAAGGGAAATTGATGAAAATATGGGTAATTGATTCCTCATTCATCTTGCACAAAGCGCACCAACCTAGACCTATCTTTTGATGTTTCTCCATGTTATCCCAAGTTCGTGCTTTATTTTCAAGAATGCACCAGATGAAGACCCATGCTTTTGTAGGACACTTCAAAAACCAAACCGTCTTCCACCCCTGCTTTGGCTCTACATTCATTTTCGCTACATTTAGGTGTATATACCCTAGCTTTGGAGAGTATTACCCAAAGGGAGAGAATGTCCATACCAGTTTGTCCTCCTTGTCTACTAGTTGAATATAAGCATCTAAGAGGGCTTTAATAATATTGATTCCATAGTTGATCCAGGTGGATATTGGTGGCCACCTGCCAAGTCCACCTGGACCCCCACCATTGTCTTCCTCAGCATTTTCAGTTTCCTTAATTGTAGCACAACTTACTATTTTTAGCAGTTTTTCGGGTCCTGAACTTCCGGAGCCGTTTTGAGGCCCTAAACGACGTTTTTTGGGGAATCCGGGGGCAACACGAGTCCATGGAATGGACTGGTGTTTCCCATTCCAACAATGATAGTGCTCGGATAGATCTTTCTAATGAGCTATTGTACGCGTCAAACGGAGATGATATTCCAAAGTTACGACCCCGGGAAGTTGATGTACCAACTTACCCCCAAACGGGGCCCACAGTTTGGCGTTTCATCTCCTAGGGTTAGGTTTTGGAATGTTAAGGGTTTTTCCATTGTTTCTCAACAATAAATAGGCCTTCGAGCCTCATTGTAACACAGTTCAGAGGCATGTAGCCATCACATCTCTTCTCAGAGATAAGCTACCATCGCCCTAGCTAGTTTATTTCCATTTCTGTTTGTAAGCATATTTCAGTATTTTCCATTAATGAAATGAATTATTATTTATGCTGCATCTTTGTGTACATGGTTATCTCTGTAATTTGTTGCGTTCCTGTTTAAATCCGGATCAGTGGTATCAGAGCGGTCTGCTTTTTCTCTGTTTTTCTTTGCATGTCCCCAACAAGGTCGGGATATAAGGAGTTAGGGCTTGAACTGGTTGAACCTTTGCAAGACCAGCCTCGCAAATCCCGACGGCCTCCCATGGCGGACGAGAAGAAAGACGAGGGGGCAGGAGATCCCATCAAAATCTTGCTCGAAGAAGCGCTCGAGCGACAACGGAACGCGATGATGGACAGCTTTGCGCAGATCCTTCAGCGGCTACCCAGAAGCGGCGCATCGGCTTCCAGCAGCTCCTTTGGAAACGCCACACCCTTTAAGGTACAAGTTAATTTTGAAATCCTCGTATTCGAGGGTCAGATAGACGCCGATGCCGTAGATAAATGGTTAAATCTGCTAGAGGGTTATTTTTCTGTTCATGAATTTTCGAGTCGGGAAAAGATTGTTTTTGCTCTTCTCAAAGCAGCCCCCCACGTCAAGGACTGGTGGGAAACCTACTGCGAGCAGAAGGATGAAAGTACTGGCTCACTATTTTCAGCCGTACCCACCTGGGATTCGTTCCGGGATGCCATCAAGGAGCAGTACTACCCTGTCGGAAGCTATGAGGATGAATACATAAAGTGGACCACGCTGCGGCAGGGAAGGGACCAGGACGTGCCGGAGTTCACCAATCTTTTCCATACCCTTCGCACAAAGTTGGGTATCAAGGATTCAGAGCAACATTTGATACTCAAATACCGTGGCTGCCTGCACAAGTACATCCAGGAAGAAATACAGTTCCTAAACATCCCCTCGCTCGGCGCAGCATACCGGTATGCCGTCAAGGTCGAGCAGAAGTTTAAACAAAAGAAGCGAGACTTTGGATCTACGAATCCAAAGCAGGGGAAAGGTGCCCCTAAACCACAGAACAAAGGACAAAGCCAAGGCGGGACAGCCCAAGACAACCAGCCGAAGCTGCAAGCAAAGAGCAACGCCGCGAAGCCGAGAAAGGACACTGGAAAATGGTGCGAGTTCCATAAGAGCTCCACTCACAACACAAGTGAGTGTCGGGCCAAGCAGTCACTGGTGGTTGAGCTAAAGGTTTCAGAATCAGATGCATGTTCCGACTCTGAGTCAAAACCCGATAAGGGGTATGAAAAAGGGAAGTAGATCATTGATGCGGATCCCAGCGCCACTGTTGCTACCGCAAAGATCCAGAAAAATGAACTCGAAGATCCAGAGGAGGAGGAGCGTCTCTTCCACTCCCAGATGTGGGTAAAGGGCTCCCCGATACAGTTCATTGTTGATAGCGGGAGTCAAAAGAACTTCATTTCGGCAGAGGTCGTGAAGCGGTTGGGCTTACCGACCACAGCACATCCACAACCATACACCATTGGGTGGCTTCACCAAGGGCGAGATCTTCGCGTGAGCCAGCAGTGTCGCCTTCCATACAACATCAAGCCCTTCACGGATGAGGTATTGTGTGACATTGCTCCCCTTGAAGTTTGTGATGTATTACTAGGACAACCATACTTGTGGAAGCGACATGCTGTGTATGAATCAAGGCCCCGTGCTGTTATTATTACATTGGGAAATAAGTTGTTCAGGATACCAGAGGTAGCACCACCTACCGCCATCTCTTTGATTACTGCAAAACAATGCAGTAAGATCATTTCCAAAACCAGGAAGTTTGTTTTCCTGATGATACGCCCTCAAGGGAAGAAGAAGACAGTGGCCGCGACCTCCAAACGGGGTCCCTCGGCACGGCAGCTACAGATGGACAAGATTGTGGAGGAGTACGAAGACATCTTCACCTCCCCGGCAGGGGTTCCTCTGCACTGTCAAGTCAAGCACTCCATCGATCTGACCCCAGGTGCGCCGCTACCCAATGGACCAATTTATCGGCGCTCCGTTCTGGAGAACAATGAAATCAAGAGGCAGATTCAGGAGCTCCTGCAGAAGGGTCACATCCGTCCGAGTTCTTCGCCCTGTGGGAGCCCGATAGTGTTGGTACAGAAGAAGGATGGGACGTGGAGACTCTGTATTGACTATCGGGCGCTGAACAAGATCACTGTCTGTAATAGGTACCCGATCCCGCGGATTGATGACCTCCTAGACCAACTAAAGGGGGAGAAATATTTCAGCAAGATCGATCTGAAGTCAGGATATCACCAGGTACCAATTGAACCCTCAGATGTGTGGAAGACTGCCTTCAAATCCAAGGAGGGCCTCTTTAAATGGTTGGTCATGCCTTTCGGATTGACGAATGCTCCTGCAACCTTTATGAGGCTAATGGATGACATCTTGCGACCATTCACCAACTCCTTTGTAGTAGTATACTTGGATGACATTCTGATCTTCAGCCAGAGTTGGGAAGAGCACCTCCACCACATCCGACAGGTTCTCCAAACACTGCGGCAACACAAGCTATGTGCCAATTTGGAGAAATGCACTTTTGGCATGACCGAGGTTCAGTATCTGGGATACATCATTGATGAACAGGGGGTGCATGTCGATCCAGCCAAGGTCCAAGTCATTCGGGATTGGCCCTCTCCAACCACTCTAACAGAGCTCCGCAGCTTTCTAGGTCTTGCCAACTTCTACCACAGGTTTGTGTTGGGATTTTCTCATATTTCTTGGCCCTTGAGTCAAGTCACCAAGGGCGGGGCAAAAGCAAAATTCTTTTGGTCTGAATCTCAACAGAAGGCATTCAGGGATTTGAAGGATCGCCTCTGCACGGCACCAGTGCTCGTGTTACCAGATTTACAACAACCATTTGAGGTCGAGACAGATGCCTCTGACTATGCTATTGGGGCAGTCCTTACTCAACATGGAAATCCAGTGGCATATCACAGTGAAACACTTTCAGACACAGTCCGGAAGTACCCCACTTATGATAAAGAGATGTATTCCATTGTACAGGCCTGCCGACAATGGAAGCATTACATTTTGGGGAAGGAAACGGTCATCCACACAGACCACCGACCTCTGCAGTTCATACAGACCCAAGGGAAATTGCAGAATGATCGCCATCAGAAGTGGTCTACATACCTGCAACAGTTTCACTTGAATATCAAGTATAAAAAGGGCAGCACCAATAATGTTGCAGATTGCCTCAGTCGACCACCGATCATGGCGCTAACCACCGTGCTCAACTCTTGCGGGCACGAGACTTCTGATTGGCCACTTCTCTACAAAAGCGACCCAGAATTCAGCCACACATACCAGACACTCTTGGAGGGTCGGCAGGTTGCAGATTTTCACCTCCAGGATGCCCTATTATGCCACCTCGGTCACCTTTGTGTTCCTTCAAGCAAGCGTGCCAAGATGATTTGGGAAGCACACTACAGTCGGGCTGCTGGGCATTTCGGGGTCGAGAAAACAGTGGCAGTACTGCAAAACTATTTCTATTGGCCGAACCTTCGACAGGATGTTGGGAAGTACATCCGATCATGTACTGCCTGTGCCATTGCCAAACCGACCATTAAGAAGCAAGGCCTCTATACCCCGTTGCCTACCCCTAGTCGACCTTGGGAATCCATCTCCATGGATTGCATGTCAGGCCTTCCTTCCACTAAGCATGGAAATGACTGTGTTTTTGTGGTCGTCGATAGGTTCTCAAAGATGGCCATTATGATGGCCTGCAAGAAGAATATCACAGCAGAAGCCACTGCTAAACTCTTCTTTGAACGAGTGTGGGTGCACTTTGGGATCCCACAGTCTATCATCTCAAATCGGGACAGTCAGTTTCTCAGCACCTTTTGGTCCAGTCTCTGGTCAATGCTGGACACCAAACTCACGAAGTCCACAGCCTTCCATCCTCAAACTGATGGCCAGACAGAGGTTGTCAATAGGATGATTGTGCACATTCTGCGCATGTATAACTCAAAGCATCCACGCACATGGGACGAGAGCCTCCCCTACGTTCAGCACAGCTACAACCGAGCTCTTCACAGCTCCACTGGCCATAGCCCTTTTCAGGTGGGTTTGGGATTCCAGCCACTATGCCCCATTGATGTGGCCATGCCACTTGCAGCTACTCACATGAATTCAGCTCATGTCCAGTCCGAAACAGATAAGGCCACCAGCTTCATTGAGCGCATCCAACATATTCGCCAGCAGGTCCATGACATTCTTGCGAAATCAAATGCCAAGTACAAGCAGCGACATGATCAACATCAGGTGCCACACAAGTTTCAGGTGGGCGACAAAGTCTGGTTGCATTTGCAAAAGGAACGCCTTACTGGAGCCTATCGGAAATTGAGACCACTCCGATATGGTCCTTACACCATTACTAAGGCTATGGGAGACAATGCATTTGAGCTCAGCATTCCCCCATTCCTTGGCCTGCACCCAGTATTCAATGTGGACCGCCTTCGGCCATACTTTCCACCATTGCTAGACACATCTGACATTGCAGAACAGCTCAAACCCACAGAATTAAATCCAGATTGCATGGAACAAGCTGCAACTGATCAGATCATGGACACACAGATCAAGAACACTCGCCAACAGAATATCCAACTGTATCGAGTTGTCAAAGCGGGCCAACTCCTTCAGCAGGGCAAGTGGCTCACCAAGGAACAAGTTCAGCAGAAGTTTCCTCATCTCATGGAGGAGCTCAACGCAATGGGGACCATTGCTTCCTAAGGGGGGAGGAATGATCCAGGTGGATATTGGTGGCCACCTGCCAAGTCCACCTGGACCCCCACCATTGTCTTTCTCAGCATTTTCAGTTTCCTTAATTGTAGCACAACTTACTATTTTTAGCAGTTTTTCAGGTCCTCAACTTCCGGAGCCGTTTTGAGGCCCTAAACGACGTTTTTTGGGGAATCCGGGGCAACACGAGTCCATGGAATGGACTGGTGTTGCCCGTTCCAACAATGATAGTGCTCGGATAGATCTTTCTAATGAGCTATTGTACGCGTCAAACGGAGATCATATGCCAAAGTTACGACCCCGGGAAGTTGATGTACCAACTTACCCCCAAACGGGGCCCACAGTTTGGCGTTTCATCTCCTAGGGTTAGGTTTTGGAATGTTAAGGGATTTTCCATTGTTTCTCAACAATAAATAGGCCTTCGAGCCTCATTGTAACACAGTTCAGAGGCATGTAGCCATCACATCTCTTCTCAGAGATAAGCTACCATCGCCCTAGCTAGTTTATTTCCATTTCTGTTTGTAAGCATATTTCAGTATTTTCCATTAATGAAATGAAGTATTATTTCCGCTGCATCTTTGTGTACATGGTTATCTCTGTAATTTGTTGCGTTCCTGTTTAAATCCGGATCAATAGTTCATAAAAAGCAACATCCAATCCCACTTCTTCATCCAACTTCCACCCCTTTCTCCAAAGAGTGGAGAAAGTTAGACAATCTAAATAGCATAATCTAGAGATGGCTTTGTCCCTAAGGAAATAAAAAATTTGAGGCAATAAATGATATACCCCACTTATAAGCTAGGGCTTTACCCCTAACCTAATTTTTTTACCATTCCCAACCCTCAAGGCTTAGACCCAATCAAATTGAATGAATTTAGAACCTCCCTCAAAATATCTGAAATGTTAGCCCAAATTTTATTTTGGGTCGTGATCACATGTTCAATAGTACTTGGAGCAATGTATTTATTGAAAGGAACTAGGCTCCATAAACTTTTGGTGGATATGAGTCTCCATCCACATTTTGTAGCCAAAACTTTGGAGAAGAGAAAAATCTTCTTGAGCCCCCAACCTCCAAGAAGTTTGATTCAACTATTTTTTTCCACTTCACCAATGGGAGGACAAAGTGATCCTATGCACCAGTCCCATAGAAACCCAAAACAAATTTTGCAAGTTTTTTCTAGGATGCCTTTGTGGATCCAAGCAAATGACATCCTCAAATGGATTCCAAAGCATATTTTACAGGCACTAATCGACCTAGTTTGGATAACCATCTAAGGGTCCACCCCTTTCATATTTTCTCAAGTTTGGCAATTAGCCAAAGCCAATCCTCTTTCTATAACAGTTTGGTTTTAAATGGAGTCCCAAATATTTTAATCCATTATCTAAAATCTTCATCTCAAAATAAAATAGTCTTTGAAAGTAGTGAACCTCACCCTCTTCCAGATTTTGGGTCGATATAGTAGATTTCATATCATTGATTATCATTCCCATGACTTTCCCAAAAAAAAGGTAATACTTTGAAGAATTTATCCACGTCTCTTTGTCAACCATTGCAAAAGTTGAGAATATCATCAACAAAGAGTAAATGAGTAAGGGAAATGGCCTAGGCTATTACAACTCGTTGAAACTCACCCCTTCTATTTGCCTTACTTAGCATTCACCTTGAACATTCCCCTACTAACAAGTAAACGAGTAGAGAGAGTGGACACCCCTCCCTCAGACCCCTTTGGGCATGGAAAAATGGTGAGGCCAAACCATTAATGAAAGCAATTGATGAAAATAGAAAATCCATTAATGAGAGAAATTGATGAAAATAGCAAATGGGAGAGAGTCCAGACAACTCATTCTTTTAATATTAAAATTACCATAAATTTAAACCCAAGAAAAATCAAATATATAGATATACTAATATTTTTCAGATATTATATTTAAAAAAATTCATTTCAAAATATTTAATTCTTTAGACTTTGCGTGAATAGAGAAGCTAATTTTATTTGATTTCGTATAACTCTAGCTAATTTTATGTGTATGTGTGTATAATTATTTTATGTTTTGAAATTTGTGTTTAAATTTAGTTAAACAAATTTTGATCATATTCGATTTCCATATTATTGAATATAGTTTAAAATATATTTTAAGCGCACATATAGATTCAACATTATGAATATAAATAAATTCATAATATATAAATAGAACCATTACACACCTAGAGTAAGACATTTAATATAGAATTCACAAATCAAATCCAACCTATCATTCCAATAAACTCGTACCAAATTTTAGTAAAATATAACCAAAAAAATACCTACAAAACCAGTCAGACTCGTACCAAATTTCAGTGAAGTATAACCAAAAAATACCTACAAAACCAGTCAGACTCGTACCAAGTTTAGTAAAATATAACCAAAAAATACCTACAAAACCAGTTAGATTTGGCATTATATTTTTGATGACCTGCCTAGCATTTTGGATCAATATCTCAGACATGGTAGTCATGATCATCAATTAATACGTATTACTTTGGCCTGTATATAGTTGTATCAGTATGGCTTGCAATGAACGAACAGTTCCGCTTGAACCATCACAAATAGAGGAGTCTAGATCTCATGACGTCGAACAGTGTCTACATCGCATAGGGGGTAACACGTAGTCCACAAAGAAAAATACCAAAACTTTCAACCGAGGAAAGCGATATTATCTACAACCCATTATGCTCATGCATAAGATTTCTGAAAATATAACTGTGGAGCACTATCGTACTTACATTGCAGAGATGTCTAAAAATACACATGCAGCACTTCACTAATTGGAAAAGCAGGCGTACTTCTTTACAGATTTGCACTACTAATATGGTAATTGTTGGGAATATATACAGAGAGAACGAGAGAGAGGACGCCATTGGCTGGAGGTTGACACAGCTCTTTTCCTTGATAGAAGCTGTATACATAGGAGATCTATATGATTCGTAGTTATTGAGTGAAATTATGAGAGAACTAAGGGATTGGTGGTCCTTGAGAAAATTCGTTGTCCAGGAGCTAGAATGGCGTATGGATCATATGTCGCTTTCAAACTGACGATTCTGTACCATTTGTTGCCATAATGGTTTTTCCAGTCTGATTCCGTCGTGTAATGGGGCAGATATTGTTTGGCATGGATTCCTGCTTCGCTACAGCAGTTGAGTATTCTATTATTTTGATCCATCAAATACTCCACACTGTTGCTTCCTGTAGCTGAAGGATGTGCGGAGAGCAGGAGGCCCACCAAGTAGAAAATATCACCTTCTGGAGTCACTGCCGACATCCGTTCATCCCATCTGCAGATAGAATCAAGAATTCAATGAAAAAAGTGAAGAAATCCATAAGAACATCAGATAGAGTACAAAATATTTTCTGCACATCGAAAATCGTACTCACGTGTTGCTGTTCATGGGATAAATGAGTATGGGACCGCTGGTTGTGTTCCGAAGAATGTCTCTGAATACCCGTGCATCGAATTCATGAATTTTGGTTCCAGGGACTAATATATTTAGCCATGGATGTGGCACTTCCCACAGACCCTTGGAACGGAGTTTCAGCTCCGAAGTGTGAACACGATCAAGGAAGTCCAGATACGAGACATCAGTTGTGAAAACCGACCCTGGGATAAAGTGCAGTGAAGAGAGCAGGGACGTTACATCCTGCAACATATATGCCACCAAAAAATATATATTTCTGTCAATAAGTTAAACACTGGACAGATCTAAATGAACAGCGCAGCAAGAGGTGTATTTGTTAGAAGAGGTTTTGTAGCAGTGAAATTAGTAATGGTGGCGAAAATAAAGTGTTATAGGTAAAAAAAAAGTATATGTTAAATCAGTAATGGTTGTAAAAATGAAATATTATATATAAGAAAATAGTATATAAAAGGTCTTTAAATTTATCATGTCTATAGAAAAGTAGTCTATAGAAAAATATGTACTAATAAATGTTAAAAGTGACTGGTTGTTGATTCTGCAAAAAAAAATAATATAAAAATTAAAATTGTAATTGCCATAATATGGTAAGCACCTGGTCAACTGTATCGTTGTTCATGTAATTCATGGCCATTTCCAAGCAGTACAAGACACGGCCTTTGGTGCTTAGAGTTTTCACTTTTACTGGATTCTGAGGCGAGAAGAAAGAAGATCTCCAATTGCTGAGTAGACCGCCATTGTTTAAAATTACAAATCCTTCGACATAATCAAACATGAGTTCACCCATAGGACGAGATATTAGATATTCTTGATCTTTGGTGAATGCTTTGAAATCCGAGTACAAAACTCTGATCCATCTTACCTGTGCATTCAATATACAATATATTAAAATATCTGTTTAGATAGCATCACTGCAAAGTATTATGTAAATTATGAAATCAAGGTTATATAAGATTAGAAATCAAAGTTTAAAATTTAATAAATCAAATCAATATATTACATTAAAATATCTGTTTCTATTTAATAAACCAAATCAATATATTATATTAAGATATCTGTTTCTAGAGTATGTTTTGTAAATCAAACCAATATATCACATTAACATATCTGTTTCTAGAGCATGTTTCAAAGTGTATTATTTAAACTATGAAATTTCAAAATATTATATAAACCCTGAAATTTCCAAATTCAGTAAATCAAACAAAAAAATCATATACCATATACTTTATTATCTGTAAAAATTCCTTAATAACACACAGCAAATCCTCACCTTGTTCGGGGCGGGCTCAAGAGCAATCCGGACCTTCGTGATGATACCAAACTGACCTAGCCCTCCCAGTACCGCATGGAATAGCTCTGTATTCTCATCTTTTGAGCAATTCAATACGTCTCCTTTCCCTGCATGGTATACTAAACATTAATGAAAGATAAAAGGAAGCACAGAGTGTCAATTTATCTGCAGGAAAAGGATACTATTGGTATACTAAACATTAATGGAAGATAAAAGGAAGCACAGAGTGTCAATTTATCTGCAGGAAAAGGATACTATTGGGTTTGTTTGAGAAGGTTTACCTGTCACGACTTCAAGCTGATACACATTGTTGATCTGGGGGCCATGACGAAAGGCTTGGCCACTAATTCCAGCATTGGAGAGTGTCCCACCAACTGTGAGATATAGATAGTCAGTCCATGACTTTGGAGCCAAGCCTTCCTTGAGCGTGGCATGCAACACGTCAATCCACAGCGCACCTCCACTCACATCCACATACAAACCTTGGCGGTTCACATCTATATCCTCCTTGAGGTATCCCATTTCTATGGCAATTCCATTTTCTGTTTGAGCTTGGCCGTTGAGGGAGTGAGCATGGCCTCTGGCAGCAATTGTGAGATCTGACGATGTACCGTATCTGTAAGTCGACTTGACCAGTTTTGCAATGTCTGATACTGATGATGGATAAAGAACAGCTCTGGGATGAGCTGTGTGTCGATTCCCAAAGTCACTTGCAGCAACATGGGTATTGTCGAAGTCGATATATCCATCGAAATCAAGGGCTCCCAGATCTAGCGTCAAACCAACAGCAGAAATCAAACTGGCAATAACGGAGCTCAGTACCAGCACCGAAGTCCGTTTCTCCATGGAAATATTTCAAAATAACTCAACTCAACTCAACTCCACGGCCAGGGTAGAACGTGGTGTTTAGTTGGACTTATCGATACCACTATATAATGAGGAACAGCATGTCACAGCGTAGACAGCACTCCACGGCCAGGGTAGAACGTGGTGTTTAGTTGGACTTATCGATGCCAATATATAATGAGGAACAGCATGTCACGGCGTAGACAGCACGGTGCGGAAGAACAGCCCCGTGCCCTAACTGTAACACAACAACGATACGTGCCCTAACATGTCACAGCAAGAAGAGGTACCCTAAGATGTGAGGTACCCTAAGATGTCCTTGCAACAATAGGTGCCCTACCTGTAACACAAGATTTTTGTTATTTTCAGCTGGGTGAGGTTTAATTTTGACTGCGTTGATACTTTAAACCTATATTAATTCAGTTGTGTTTAAAACAATGTTACACCAAGACTTGGGTGCGGGAGAGGCGGGTGCGTGGAGGTGCATATAATGAGGAATGGTAGGAATATAATTTTTAATTATATATATATATATATATATATATATAATATATAATCAAGTTTGATATTCATTGTTAAATAATGAAAGCAAAATATTAAATAGACTAATAATAATATGGATACCAATATATTGAAAATTGAAATTCACAATTGAATTAAATAATGACATATATTGATCCATCTTTATCATTCATATGACATACTCATTATTCATCCATACCATGAGTTTCAATACCAAAATTCAATAATGAAATATTCAAATACATTGATCCATATCATTCATCATTCATCATTCTACAATCTAAATTGATTTAAAAATTAAATTCATCATTCATCATTCTAGAATCTAAATTGAAAGCAAAACATACTAGTATATTACCATATACTATATACTAGATACTGAAGTTTTGAGGGGGTGTCGAGATGCACACCCCCTTGCGTCTCCCCAAGACTCCCCAAAAAGGGTGCGTGGAGAAACACAACCCCAGTAGACTCCTCGTCCCTGGTGCATAGGGAAACGCACCCCCAGTAGACTCCCCATTTCGGGTGCGTCGGGTGCGAGGGGTGCGTGCACCCGACCTTGGGGGACGCATCCCCAGGGAACACTGGTTTAAAAGAGTATAAGATAAAAGTTATAGGCATAGTTTAATTTATAGACGAAATAGTTTTTTTTACGAGAATTCACCAAAATCCGGCCATATAATTTCAAGATGTTTTATTGTTTAAAATACATTTTTGAATGCATAAATGGATTCAACACCCTGAAAAACCCTAGGACACTCTAATTATGCACATTAAACAATTTAAATTCAAGTTTTAAAAGATATCTGTCACATTTTGATATCGTGAAAAAGGTCATTTCGTCTTTAAGTTGGACTACGCCAAAATTATAGGGTACCTGAACTTAAGAAATAAGGTTTATCAAAAATTTTATATATGAGAAAACTTATAAGAGATATACATATTTTTATTTTAAATCTTTATATAGTAGGTAATATATTACATTATTTTATTTTTTATTTGATATAATATTTTTAATTAATAATTTTAAATATAGACAACTTATTTATGAGGTAAGGTGGTTGTGAGTGAGTGAATGGGTGGAGGGTGATTTGGGATTTGACTTTGACTTGGATACATGCTTATGAAAGCTTTAGGGAGACTTGCAAAGTTCAAGGCAAACCCACCAAGAATTTTTCATTCCACATGTTTGCTCAAGATGGACTTACTTAAACATGGATTACACTTTTGCTTCTTTTAGTTAAGTGATTATGGAATATATATGTTTCTTAACCAAAACTTGCATATATACAATGGAAATAATATCCAAATTATGCAACATAATGACACATGCACACAATTCAATATGATGTGGGTGCCACAGAGGCTTAATAACCAAATGATGCCTAATAATGATAATAATTACAATATCATCTCTCTAGCTTACGACAATAGCAACCCATGTCAAGATATACAACAAAGGTTCTCTATAGCGAAACTCCAAAATTAGACGTGAAAATTTGACTTACTCCTAAACACCAAATTTCAATACAAACATCAAGTTTTGGCTAAACTTGAAGACCATGTTTTGGCCCAAGCCAAACAATAAATTTCAACCTAGTTAAACATAAAAAATTAGCCCTTGTTGAGCACAAAATTTGGTACCACATCATTGTCAACTTGCATCATTTAGGTGTACACCAGTTTCAATTCTACTATGAAACACCATAAATTTTCCATCTCATGTGTTTAACTAACCTACACTAATGGAGAAGGATGTTGCAACAATATTCTAAATGAAACTAAGGCTCGCATGTTCTACTAGTCTTGTAAGATGCTGTCACAATTGTGCTACCCCCCATTCATTCCAAACTCTAATTTGTGTGAGTTTGCTTTGCGAACTATTCTATATGATTAAACATTCACTCTCGTCTTTCCTCCACCCATCTCAACTCACGCCAATATATATGAGGTGTGACATTGCTAGCTTAATTAACATGTCAGTTTAGCTGGTCACATCCCTCTATGCGTTGATGTTCCACATATTCAAGTTAACTGACCCTTCTCATCTCTTATGCATGTTTGTCTACCAGTTGACTTATAATTCTCAATTGTGATGTAAGCCATGCAAACACACCAACAGACTCATCTTAACTCGTGTGCACCCCCATCTGCTAACCAATCCATCTCACTCAATTGTAACATGCCCATTCCAACACACAAGTTGACTCATCTTTGCAACATATCACTCCCATACCAAGATTTTGGTTCAATGCATCCCATGTAGTTCTCATACTCCATTCACACAAACATGCCATCACGTTTGTATTGACCAACTCTATCTTATGTTGTATCTCTCACAACTTGTTCCACATGTGATATTTCACGCACCTGCTCGTCCCATCCATAAACAGTCACACCTCTAACCATGAATCCACATGACCCATCCAAACATCATCGCACACATGAATCATCTATGGAATGGAATGAATTGCGCCTCCTTGTCACACGACCTATCTAATTGAGTAATGATCAAAATCCCAAATTTATGCTTTCCACTCTACATTATCTCATGCAAGGACACAACCACTCATCTAAGTGTGTCCATGCTAAGAGATATTTCATTGCAACTTGTCATGGTACCTAACTTACCTCACCATCTCATTCTTCCAAGATGTTGTGTGAGAGTCTTCGATGGCAAGGAAACCCCAAATTTTACATGAGTAATTAAACCAATATGAATATCATCGATATGCTCAAGTGTTCTCATGCACCCTACACATCTCCAACTCTAAGGTTCTTATATCCTCCCTGGATCAAAATCATTATTTTCCTTTGCAATCCTCTAATCAACAACCCATCATCTAAGTCACCAATCAAAGATATCCCATGGTCAAAGTGTTTCTCCCTGATATGTCACTTTACCCTTACTCTAAATACTCTCTTACATGCATCTATGTGATGGATCACCCTATGTCTCCAACCAGTTGGGTAGCTAATCCAATCATCATGCCAAAATTGATAAGATCTCCCTTCCTCATAGAAGTGTGTCCATTTCTTATAGTATCTCTCCTAAGCATCTCTTAATCCTCAACGACCATTCTAGTTAGACCCATGCCGCCCAAAAAAATAACTCACCACCACTCCTCTCAACAATGAACCATAATCCCGTGCATTATGTATAATTTATGGTGTAGATTTTCAAGTTCTCATGAATTTTTAATCAAAATCACAAGACACAAACCTACTCTACTACTATGCAAAATTTAATTCACAATTTAGAACAAAAATTTCGCACATGAAAATAGTATTTTTCCCAGGGAAAGAAAACTACTAAAAACACCAATGTCTCATTGCATTAATCTGATAAATAGAGATGTATTACAATTTCTTTGCTCAACTGAGCACAACCTACAAGTGCATAACCTATCTCTCTAATTACTGAGAATATCTGCCCACACTTAGTCAATTTATGCCTCTGCTTGAGCCCCTAAATTACTGAGAATATCTAACCCATACTTAGTTAATTTATGCCTCTGCTTGAGCTCCTATTTCCTTTTGCAATTCCTGAGAAATTAGGCCCCTATTATTTAGGAATTTCTCCAAAATGGATTGTGGAATTCCTCAAGTTGATCATTAGATTGCATGCAATATCTGTACAATCATGAATAATCTACATATGATGCTACATTGCCTTGGAATTTCCACCTCAACTAGGTAATTCAAATTATCTACATGCACTAACTATTTTGGGATGATTCATGAGTTAACTCAATGCTCACTCAATTTGACAGAAGTCCCACTACACAAGTGATCTTCCACTATTTACCCCAACAATTGGATCTAGTTTAACTGAAAACAATTTGAGATAACTTAATTTTATTGCTACAAATTAGCAATCAACCATGCTTAACTGAACTCTAACTCCTCCAACTTGAATTTACTGAGTAAATTAGGTGACACAAGCCATATCACACAATTTAACTACATTCAAATTGTTTGTTGATGTGGAAATTTGAATTTTTTCAATTTAATCAAGGAAAAATCAAATTGAGAATTTCTTGCTGCATTTTTCAACACACCCTCTCAGCAAGAAATGGATTATAAAACACCCCTATCTTTCACCTATGGAATTTGAACTTCCCCCGTAACAAGGCCTTTGTCAAAATGTCAACATCTTGTTCCTCTGTCAGAATGTACTGAAGCAACATTATTTGCCTCTGCATAGAGTCCGGTAAATGTCGATACTAGATAGCTATATACTTGGATCGATCCTGAAATATAGGATTCTTAGAGAGCTTTAGGTAACTTTGATTATCACAGCAAATCACAGTTAGATCCATCATCTGACCAAACAATCCAAATCGCCTCACACGTTTCTTGACTTGCAACCATTATTTCTTCTTCTTCTATCGAGTTGGGCACCATAGATATTTTCTTCCTGTTGTTCTAGGAAACCGTTGCAAACCCAACAATGAAAATTCCACTAGATGTACTCTTTCGGTCTCATGGACTCCCCACCCAATCTGCATCTATGAAGCCAAACAAATTCACTCCCTCTATCCGTATGCACCATATTCCAAAATGGATAGTGCCTCTTAGGTACCGTAAAAAATTCTTGGCTTCCTTCCAAAATAATTTGGTTGGCCAACCCATAGCTTGGCTCAGCTGGTTGACTGCATAACACGTATCTGGTCGTGTGTTCACAAGATACATCATTGAACCCACTAGCTACTGATAAATGGTAGCATCCACTTCCTCACCTAAAGTGGCATCCTCCTTCCTCTAGTTGGTCACTAGAGGTGTCTTCCAAGCTATACTCTAGCCTTAGTCCATTGAAGGCCATCTTCTCCGCTTTGAAGAGATCTTGCTGCATTTAACTATAAATCTGAACCTCCTGAGAAATAACTTTGAAACTCCTACTCTAATGTGAATCCTGCTATGATACCATGCAGAAATTATGATGTATATTTGTAACTTCTCATAAAGTTTTAATCAAAATTGTAAGACACAAACCTACTCTATTTCTTTGTTGAAGTTAATTCACAATTTAGAACAAAATATTGAGACATCCAATACGAAATCACATACATGCAAATAGTATTTTTCCCAAGGAAAGAAAACTGTTAAAAACCCCAATGCCTTCTTGCATTAATATGATCAATATATATGTATTACAAATGCCTTGCTCAACTGAGAACAATCTGCAAATGCATAACCTATCTCTCTATTCACTGAGAGGCTTTGGCCCAAACTTAGTCAATTTATGCCTTTGCTTGAGACCCTATTTCCTTGTGCATTTCCTTCAGAAATTAGGCCCTTATTATTTAGGAATTTCTCCAAAATGGATTGTGCAATTCCTCAAGTTGATCATCAGGTTACATGCAACACTTTTTCACTTTGGGATAGTCTACAACTTATGCTACACTACCTCGGAATCTCAACCTCAACTAGGTAACTCTAAATCTCTGCATGCACTAGTTATTTTGGCTGATTGATCAATTAACTGGATGATCATTTAGTTTGACAAAAGTCCCGCTACACAATTGACCTTCCACTAGTTCCTGCAATGTTGGAACTAGTTTAACTTAAAACAACTTGAGATAACTAACTCTTATTGCTAGAAATTCACAAACAAACATGCTTAACTAAACTCTAACTCCTCCAAATTGAATTTACTGAGTAAACTAGGTGGCACATGCCATGTCACACAAGTTAACTGCATCCAAGTCGTCTACTAATGTGGAAATTCGAATTTTCTCAATTTAATCAAGGCAAAATAAAATTGAGAATTTTTTATTGCATTTTTAAACCGATCAATCCAAAGATAAGGCAAGGCAACCTCCACAACTACTACCCCCATCTTCCTTCAAACTAAAGTCTTCTACTCCTAGTAAAGTTGCTCCATGATTTTGTGACGTGTAAAGAAAAAAAGGAGTATAAAATCCAATATTTCCTATATCCTCCTCTCTGAGCCAGTTAAACTTAGGGTCATATGTCCACTCACCCTTTCCAAGTCTCACTATAATAGGTCCAATATCCTCCCTTAGACATTTGTACCAAGGATGTCGAGGCTCCTCCTCACACTCCTAGGTCATAATTGACTCATCCACTTGATATATGAAATGATCTAGCAATTTTGACTCCACTCCATATACCTCTATCTGATATAGAATACTCTCCCAAGTACTCACTACCAAACTGACAAGAATACTTGAATTCCACACCAAGAGATCCTCTACTCATTGAAACTTATCCTGTAAGTTTCGAATCATATCCTCATGTATGGGAATAACCTATGTAGCTACATATCCCATCCCTAAGGCAACTCCATCACCTATGTGTATCAATGTCACTTAAGCACTCGGCCAAACACAACCTCTGTCAATAGAAATAATCACTAGTGAAGGTCCAAAAAATGTCATCAATCTATCCAAGTAAGGAATAAAAATAGCCAATGGTGCTCTCAAAACCTCCTATCCCAAGAATATATCATAGTCATCCAATGGTATACTATTAGGACTAATATCGACCTATCACTCATCCAACTTGATTGACACATAACTGCACATACCAACCACCCTCTTCTCTCTTTTGTTGAAATCCTTGAAGGATGTGTGTGGGAGGCTTAGGACACAACGCAATTTGTCTTGCAACACCCTCTAATGAAGTTGCAAGTCTCCTTAGTATCAATAATGTTCAAAAACATCCTCCTATTGACTTCTGCAAGAACATAACTCAAATGGATATCTGATAAATCATGTAGTAGCATGGGTTGTGTTGCCACAACCACTAGCAAAACCTACATCACCCCAACTAATAGATCCTCTATATCCTCTAAAGCTAATAACTTCTACCTCAATGGATGATCCTTCACATAATGCTTTGTAGAACATATCCAACATGACATTGGCCTCTTCTCTCTTGAGGCTTCCAACTTCTTTCACTCTCTGTCTTTCAACATCTTTGAATTCCACTTTTCCTTCTTTTTTCCCTTATCAACATGCTCTCTCTCACAACTCCTTGGACCAAACATCCCCTTCCCCCTTCCCACTCCTTTGACTCAACCTGGACATTAAGTTTTAACCCAAATTGAACACCAAGTTTCAGCCACACCAATTATCGAATTTTTATCCTAGCTAAATAGCAGATTTCCACTACCACAAGCTATTATCACATCATGTTTTTTTGATGGACACAAAATTTGGTTTCACTACTAAACACCAAAATTTCACCCCCATCCTATGTCTTTAACTGACTTGCATTGTAGGAAAAGCAACACTAAAATGATCTACTAAGCAAACCCAAGGTGCACACATTCTCCCTATGTGGCACGATATCGCCACAACTATGCCACTACACATTTATTCGAAACTCCAATCTATGAAAGTTTGATTTGATAACTATGTTCTACATTCAAAATTTCTCACTCATCTTTCCTCCACATATCTCAACTCATGCTTATATATATATATATATATATATATATATATATATATATATATATATATATATATAATGTGTGCACCCATCTAGTAGCTAAATGGTGTCACTTAATTGCAACATGTGCCATAGTAGTACACCAATCAACTTGTCTCAAATCATGTTCATTCCCATCTTACAACCAACCCATCTTGCTTGGTTGGTGTGTTTCCATGCTAAAATATCAGTCGACTCATCTCTATGAAATATCATTTCATGTTCATGCCAAGTATTTGATCTAATCCATCCACCTGAACATGCCATTATGTTCGTGCCAACTGACTCTATGTTTGATCATCCATCTCACTGAATGGTCCACATGTAATATCACATGGACCTACTCATTCTGTCTATGGGCTATTACAACTCTTTTTATGTTTTCAGATGATCTATCAAAAAACCATAAAATATATGAACTGTCTATGTCATGGAGTCAATTGCACCTCTTTGTCACATGACCCATGTTATTACATGATGGTGGAAACCCCAAATTTAGGCATTTCACTCTACATTGTCTCATGCAAGGACTTAACAGATAGATAGATCTCTCTCTCTCTCTCTCTCTCTCTCTCTCTCTCTCGCTCTCTCTCTCTCTCTCGCTCTCTCTCTCTCTCTCTCTCTCTCTCTCTCTCTCTCTCTCTCTCTCTCTCTCTCTCTCTCTCTCTCTCTCTCTCTCTCTCTCTCTCTCTCTCTCTCTCTCTCTCTCTCTCTCTCTCTCTCTCTCTCTCTCTCTCTCTCTCTCTCTCTCTCTCTCTCTCTCTCTCTCTCTCTCTCTCTCTCTCTCTCTCTCTCTCTCTCTCTCTCTCGCTCTCTCTCGCTCTCTCGCTCTCTCGCTCTCTCGCTCGCTCTCGCTCTCGCTCTCGCTCTCGCTCTCTCTCTCTCTCTCTCTCTCTCTCTCTCTCTCTCTCTCTCTCTCTCTCTCTCTCTCTCTCTCTCTCTCTCTCTCTCTCTCTCTCTCTCTCTCTCTCTCTCTCTCTCTCTCTCTCTCTCTCTCTCTCTCTCTCTCTCTCTCTCTCTCTCTCTCTCTCTCTCTCTCTCTCTCTCTCTCTCTCTCTCTCTCTCTCTCTCTCTCTCTCTCTCTCTCTCTCTCTCTCTCTCTCTCTCTCTCTCTCTCTCTCTCTCTATGTCATGGAGTCAATTGCACCTCTTTGTCACATGACCCATGTTATTACATGATGGTGGAAACCCCAAATTTAGGCATTTCACTCTACATTGTCTCATGCAAGGACTTAACAGATAGATAGATCTCTCTCTCTCTCTCTCTCTCTCTCTCTCTCTCTCTCTCTCTCTCTCTCTCGCTCTCTCTCTCTCTCTCTCTCTCTCTCTCTCTCTCTCTCTCTCTCTCTCTCTCTCTCTCTCTCTCTCTCTCTCTCTCTCTCTCTCTCTCTCTCTCTCTCTCTCTCTCTCTCTCTCTCTCTCTCTCTCTCTCTCTCTCTCTCTCTCTCTCTCTCTCTCTCTCTCTCTCTCTCTCTCTCTCTCTCTCTCTCTCTCTCTCTCTCTCTCTCTCTCTCTCTCTCTCTCTCTCGCTCTCTCGCTCTCTCGCTCTCTCGCTCTCTCGCTCTCTCGCTCTCTCGCTCTCTCTCTCTCTCTCTCTCTCTCTCTCTCTCTCTCTCTCTCTCTCTCTCTCTCTCTCTCTCGCGCGCTCTCTCGCTCTCGCGCTCTCTCGCTCTCGCGCTCTCTCGCTCTCTCGCTCTCTCGCTCTCTCTCTCTCTCTCTCTCTCTCTCTCTCTCTCTCTCTCTCTCTCTCTCTCTCTCTCTCTCTCTCTCTCTCTCTCTCTCTCTCTCTCTCTCTCTCTCTCTCTCTCTCTCTCTCTCTCTCTCTCTCTCTCTCTCTCTCTCTCTCTCTCTCTCTCTCTCTCTCTCTCTCTCTCTCTCTCTCTCTCTCTCTCTCTCTCTCTCTCTCTCTCTCTCTCTCTCTCTCTATATATATAATGTGTGCACCCATCTAGTAGCTAAATGGTGTCACTTAATTGCAACATGTGCCATAGTAGTACACCAATCAACTTGTCTCAAATCATGTTCATTCCCATCTTACAACTAACCCATCTTGCTTAGTTGGTGTGTTTCCATGCTAAAATATCAGTCGACTCATCTCTATGAAATATCATTTCATGTTCATGCCAAGTATTTGATCTAATGTGTCTCGCATCATTTCCATAATCCATCCACCAGAACATGCCATTATGTTTGTGACAACTGACTCTATGTTTGATCATCCATCTCATTGAATGGTCCACATGTAATATCACATGGACCTACTCATTCTATCTATGGGCTATTACAACTCTTTTTATGTTTTCAGATGATCTATCAAAAAACCATAAAATATATGAGCTATTTATGTCATGGAGTCAATTGCACCTCTTTGTCACATGACCCATGTTATTACATGATGGTGGAAACCCAAAATTTAGCCATTTCACTCTACATTGTCTCATGCAAGGACTTGACTACTCATTTAGGTATGCCCATGCCATGTAATATTGTTTCACAACCCAACATGGAAACTAACTCAACTCACTATCTCATCTCGCCAAGATGTTATATGAGGGTTTCCAAGGAAAGGAAACCCCAAAATGTTTTTGGGAAATCAAACCAAGATGACCATCATCGATCACTAGAGAAATTTTGAGGTTAAAAACTGCCCTCAAAACAAAAATGTATAACCAAAATCAACTTTATAAGGACCAATATGATTCAAGATGATGATGTCAACCATGGGAGATGATTCACCATTTTTGGAGGAAAAATGTAAAAAGCTTAAAAAATTCTATATAAAAAACTACTTTTTCAACTCGTATTTTTAACTCATCTTCCTACTTTTTTATTCAACTTTTGAGCGAGAGTACTCATTGGATTCATAATTTAATTCCTCATCAAATGAGTAAGCATGTTGCATAATTTCGATGGACCCTACATGAAAAATGAGAAATACATGAAAAACGTTATTGCAATAATGTTTTTCATGTATTTATCATTTTTCAAGTAGGAAGGTCCATCAAAATGATCAAATATGAGTACTCCTTTGATGATGAATTAAATTATGCATCTAGCGAGTCCTCCTGCTCGAAATTTGAGTAAAACCATACGGAGATAAGTTGAAAAAGTAGTTTTTCTTTTTTCCCTCTAAAATTTTATGATGTAATCTAATACTATTTTGTTATTTCCACTACTATTTTATAATATTCCTTACAAGACCCATTTTATACCTCTAAATTTCTCTAATTATGCTCAAGTGCACTCGTGCTCCGAATGCATCTCCAAGTTGGGGGATCTTACAATGTTGTTTCCACCTCTCCCTTGTGCATGTAGTGAACTTGAATGGAAATAATGGTAATGCATGCACAGATGAAAGTTTCTCCACAGTTACAGTAACCTAGCCTAGCCATGATCAAACCTATACCTTTAACACATATGAATAAAATAAGTTAATATATTCAATGGAACATGTGAGCTATTTAGCCAACTTGTTCTAGAATTGTAAAAATGGATTCACTATTAGATCTCTTTATTCATTATACAATATTATCCTACCCTCTCCTACTCAGACATGCTCTATATGTTTAGCAATATTGTTTGTCAACATTAGTTATCCTTCCCTCCTATGATGCTCCATTTATCTCATGGAAGAAAGCCACCCTATACACTACATGCATGCAAAATGTACATCCTTGGAAGCAATAGTTTTTTTCTATTGCACTGTCAATCCTAATGTGCATAGGAAATTGAATACGGTGGAAATAAAGGTTAAAACGGAACATGTCTCTATGATGAATAAAGTACTTTAGTAAGTTATTGATGAATTCATCCTTGATACTACTTCAAGTCACACTCGCATTCTAAAATCCTTGAATACCTTGGAAATTTATTGGCACACCAAAATGTTGGTTTCTCACACATTTGTAATGCTATATTTAAAGTATTGTAAATTCCATGCTTAAATTGCATGTGCTCATCATGCTTTGCAAATTGTTAGCCAAAAACCACAGAGAGATTAATAGCCTCTAATGTAGAAATTAGCACTCATTACCATCCCATTAGCATCACTGCATATAATCCCTCCCTCTTGCTGAATTCCTCCAACACTATAAACCCATTTCTCTAAATATTTTCTAATATTTTATCATTTTAGTTTTGTCTTCCTTGGTTTCCATGTGGACATTCATTAGAGATATTATGATTTTTTAGTTTTCTGTTATACAATTATATATGCTAAAAGAAACATTATGTATCTCTAATTGATTTTATAATATTGAATTTTAACCCAAAAACCAAAAAAATGTTAACAATATATAAAGTTTATTACGCCACATCAGATTTTCTAATAAATAAAAACTATCTATATTCATTAGCTACACATAATTGTATCTAAACTGCCAATCACACTTACCACTTGTAAAGGAGACTTGGATCATATATACTAACGAGGAGAGCCCATAAAATTATTAAATTAAAATAAAAACACAAACACATATGATATTATATTGCCCCTCAACCCTTAAACAACCAACCAATGTTTATTTACGTTCTCTTTTCGTCGAGTTAAAAAACTATTACACTGTGATTGATAAGAAATTTCCAATATTCATTATTTTAGGTTCCGAATGCAAGGTTAAATTTATGTTTCATATAGTTTATGAATATAATTATAAATAATTGCTTTTAAATATATATTAAAATTTAATTATTGTTTTTGGAGGTAATTTAATTGGCAATCATATTAATAATTAATCTATATCCATTTTATATGTATAAGTATCGAGAGGGACCAAATCTCTTTTCACTCTAAAATAGGTTTGCATCTGAAAATTTGAACCCTCTCAATGTTTGGTAGATTCATTCTTGAGATAGATCTAGGTTAGTTTAATTTAAATAGGTTATATTCCACATGAATACAATGGGTCAATACCAAGAGCTTTCATACTATGGGTCAATACCATGGATGAATACCATAAAGTTATTTTTATTTTAACATTATTCTTTGATTATTATTTTCATTTTATTTTGGCTGAGTATAAATTTTTTGACATTATTAATTTAAATTTTATTTTTATTTTTATTTAATTTGACTGAGTAAAAGTGTTTACACGACAACACATTACAACTCCTCTACCATACTAGGTTGGAGATCACTTGACACAAATGTAAAATTATCGTTGATTAGATTGTCGAAATATGTGTCAAAAGAGAGGGCATTCACCACCACACCACCTGGCATAACATTTAAGAGGGGGGACGGCATGGTTATCCAACCCCATGCAGTGACACATGTTAACCGCATTACAATCCTTATAAGTAAGATGGTAGCCCTCATTCCTTATATGAGCTCTTTGCCCTTCTTTCATGGCTCTATATAGTTTTGTAGTCTCAGTGACAATTCTCCACCGTAGGTGGGATATTTCCTCCATGGCACTAATTTCAAGCATGGAACAAGGAGATAGTTTTCGAGGAATTGAACCTTGGGACTTTGGAAGTGTCGTAGTAGGGGTGAGAGTTAGGAAGGGAAATGGATAGCAAGGAATCATGCTTCATCTGTAGTGTTTCAATGCTGGGTGGGATGACAAGGTTGAGGTAAATTTTTCTATAACTAATTTTCATAAAATTCATAGTTTGCCTATCTATGCATGGTGTAATCTAGTTTATAGTTTACAGAGTGTCTCGGTGGTGTGTAATTTCCTTGTTGTGTGTGGGGTTTTATGAATGTTGGACCCTTGCTGGAGCTACACTTTGTGTGCTTTACCTCTTTCACCATATGCTAATACTAATCCTAGGTCCCTTTGGCATTTGAGTGTTAATTATTTTATGATCTTGTCATAGACCCTATTGACCCATATCACTAGTTAACCCTTCTATTGGGGGGATCTTTAAGTAGGCCTATCCTCTCGCTGAGTTCCATATCCTGCCAACGTATGTAGTCTTGTCACGGGTCCAGAGGTTGAGGCCCTTAGGGTTGACCATGGGCCCAAACCAAAGCACATACTATTGTGGCTATATTTCAGTCCTCCAACCCTCTTGAAATCCAAGAGGAAATATGTCAGTTAGAAGCCTTAACTATGAATGATCACCAAACCTACTCTGATTCATAAATCCAAATTGAAGTAGCTAGTTGGGTTCTTGACCTTGGCCATACAAGGGGATGACAAAGCTAGTGTATCAATTCCATCACCCTCCATTGGAAAATGAAGGCACTCTTGGGCAGGGTCCTTAAAGAGAAGGACAAGGACCATAATGAAATTATTTCTTGCCTTAATGAGATACGAGTCCAATGCCACCAACGCTCCTACACAGCCAACCTTGATGCTTGCTTGGCCCACATAAAGGGTCACCTCTAATGTGACCTCAAACCTTCAATTCCAATAGCACAGGAACCTAATATCTGACCCCAGTGACCTCCTCAGATAATTCATGCTTCTTCCATCCTCTCAACTAATGTTTTTTACTTTTAATATAGTAGTTACTTTAAGCAGATGTCTAGCTAGTGATAGTTGACACTTATTTTTTTAATATCTAACCTAGAGTATGTCAGAAACTTAAGTATGTTACTATTTGCAGGCCAGGTTTCCCTTATGGTAGACTGCACCAATTTTAGGATAATGAGTGATATCTTAATTTGTATGGAAGCTATTTTGAGACAATATTTTTTTTTTCTTTTTTTTCCCAAGGAAGAATTGTAATTTCATTAATGAAAACAAAATTACATGTTGCACATGCACTATGGTTCATTCACAAAAAAAACTCATTAAGGGTCCAATTTCCCTTTTTCCCCTTCTTCTTCTTTACATCCTTCCATACCCCATAGGTTGGTTGGAAGATAACTAAAGATGACTCCCTAGGAGTTCCAAGAAATTTCTCCTTTTCTGATTCAGATCTCTCTGAGACATGGCATCATTTAGTTCCCTGAATCCCTTCATTCTTTCTTGTTGCTATTTCACTTTTTGCATAAATATGTGAAACTACCATATCCATGTTCTAGTCGAATTATGTTGACTTTGAAGGTTGTTCTATCGATATTGTTGTTTCATTTGTTTCTTCTTTGTCTTTACCTGGTGGGTCTTTTAGATCTGCCTCTTCTTCCTCATCAAGAGGAGGGGGCTCATATGTTTTCCAATACTTTGATTTGGACTTTTCCCCCTACCTATTATTTTAAATTTTAGCAAAAGGGAACCTATCTTGTAGATGCCATGTTTGGTTCCATACATGACATCTAAAGGCCATGTTTTCATAATCTAAGCTCTTTATCCACCGAAATTGTCCATTGATTTCCAAAATATGATCTTGTAGCTCCTTGTTAAGGTCGATGTCAACACAAATGCGAGAATATCTAAAGAGCCCCTTTGTTATTCTCTCAATATCTATTTTTATAAAATCTCCCACTACATTCCCAATAACATCGAGAACTCTTATATCTCATGTTTCCTGCTAAAGCCATTCTTCTAATAAAAAATATAAAAGTTTAATTATAATTTTTTAAATTTGAAGTAATAAAATAAAGTATAAAAAAAACATTATTAATATGAGTTGTCTTTAGTGTGACTTTTTGGATGTTTTTCTACTGGGTTTTTCCAGTCTAATTTCTCTAAAATCTGGGAGAAATTTATTGAAATCACAAGTTTGATGGGTAACCTTGTATAATGGAAGTGCCCAAGGGGTTTTTCAGGGTGCTGAATCCATATATACAAATAAAAAACTAGTTTAAATAACACAAATAAATATTTTACCTCAAAAGATTTTGCCACGCTAGAATGTCTCGCACTAAAAGCAACTCAATTATTAATATAAAATTATAAAATATAAATTTTAAATTTTACAAAATTTATGAATTATTAATAGATTTAATAAAAAGGTTAATAAATATACGATTCAAAATAATAAAATAAAACAATTTAAAAATAAATATACAAATAAAATATTAAATATATTAAATTTTTTAATTTAATTCATACATTATATATAATTAAATAGGATTGTGGCCAAATATATTAATATAAAATAAAATTATATTGTGTTAATTTCTAAAGCAAATTAAGATAAATAATATATATTGAATTAATTTACTAATGATTTTTATGATATCTAACCATGGGGCTTTGGATTGACAATCAATGAGTGCACTGTTAAGACACTCCTTGCCACAGGTCATTGGTTCAAATCCCCGTGAATGCTTACCTATCAAAAAAAAGATTTTTATGATATCTAAAACCATAAATTATAATCATGATATTTACGATATTTGCAGAATCCAAATCAGATAATGATTTAAAATACAGTAATATTCATTAAAATATATATCATAACATTAGGATTATAAATAATTAACCCATTCGGAGTTTTTAAATTTTATATTATAATTATGAATATAGATGTGATGATTAACATTTAGCAAGATTAATATGATTTATTTGATTTTAAAAAGGTCCGATATAATCATGATATTTACGGTTTTTGGAGAATACAAATTGTAAATCACGCCATCTTATCTCATGAAATGATTTAAAATATAGTAATATTCATTAAAATATAAATCATAACATTAGGATTATAAATAATTAACCAATCCAGAGTTTTTAAATTTTATATTATAATTATGAATATAAATGTGATGAATAACATTTAGCAAGGTTAATATGATTTATTTGATTTTAAAAAGTCCGAAATTAATCAAAAGTTTTTACGATATTATTTTTATATTTAAGAAGTGACAAAGTTTTTTATATGATTATAGTTTTGTTGTTTTAATAGGTTAAGAAGGTGGGTAGTGTGACAAATATTTTGAAAATTAAAACATATTTGATTATAAATTGGGCACTCTAAGAGAATGTTTTTCATCTTCAACCCTCTTAGAATGGAACATGTTACAAACTCTTTTCTCTCATGGAATTTTTGGAGTAAATCAACATAAGTTTCACTATGAAGCTCATGAGAATTACTTATCTTAACAATGTTTATTTTCTTATCAAAACAGATAAATAATTTTGGTTTTCAAAATTAGAGTTGATCACTTCTTTATAATATTTTGGTTTCCTTTTTTACTCTAATTCATAAAAAATATATAAAAAAAATTAATAATTAAATTTTAATTTTTTTAATATAATATACACTCACATATAATATATATGTTTATATTTTATATGCAACTATATATATTTTTTAAATAATTATTTAAAATTAAGTTGAGTATATCTATCTATCTATTGCTTCTTCATCTGGTTCTCATGATAAACCACACTTTTGGTTTGGCCAAAAAATTCCCTTGTGTGATTTCTAACAAAAGATTTTTCTTAACGCATATATATAATCATAAATTTGGAAATATAACTATTTAGCTTAATTAGGAAAATATTAAAAATTTATTAATATTTTAAAATAAATAATGAAAATTAAACTTTAAGCTAATTTTTTTCTATATCTATTTTTTTAAGTTATGTATAGGTGAGGCTACATTATGTTAGGTTTAAGAATAATACTTAAATTGGGTGAGGAATTGAATTGGTGACTTAATTTGTAAAGGTGCCTAAATAACCCACCTCATCACCGTCTATCCAAAACCCTGTGAAAAGATATATATATATATAAATAATCTTATGGCTTAAGCATCTCATTCTAATATACTATGTACACTATTTTATATATATTTAAAAAAAATAAAAAAAATTATAATTATAATTATATAATTTTTTAAATGGAAGAAAATATTTTTTATATAAATATTTAATATTTCTTTTTATTTTAATTTGAGAAGTAATGTTTAACATTTTGGCTAAGTCAAATTACATAAAAAAAAAAAAGAGATTGGTGTGATGTAATTTAAACTTTTTAACTTTGTCAAAATAAAATTAAATAAATATTAAAATAACAAAAGAAATAACCCTATAAACATAAAATAAAAATAACATAAAAATAACCCTATAAAAATAAAATTATAATGAGCCATGGTATTGAGAACCCATGGTATTCATCTAGAATATAGCCTATTTAAAGGGGGAATTAAACGAACCTAGATTTGTCTTAGGATCTACCAAGTGCCCAAAGCCACCGACATTGTAGAGATGTTGTAATGTAATGTTTAACAAATTAACTAAGTCAAAATACATAAAAATAAAAATATGAATGTAACGTAATTAAAAGGTTTTAACCCATCAAAATCAAATAAAAAAATAAAACTAAAAATAACAAAATAAAAGTAACCTTATTAAAATAAAATAGTAGTAAAAATAAAAATGACCCACTGTATTCATGTGCAATATAGCGTATATAAAGGGGAAATTAAACCAACCTATATTCATCTTAACTCTGAAAATATCAATCTCAATATCGAATCTCTTGAGATGCAAAGCTATTTTAGAGTGAAAAGATATTTGATCCCTCTTGGGGGTTGGTAGATCCAAACTTACTGAATGACAAAGTAGTTATAAATATTATTAAATTTAGAATTTTTAGAATAAATTAATTAAAATTTTAAATTACAATAATTATTTAATTATGTTAGAATGATTATATTTTCATTGGATGATAAATACAGTCAGTGGGGAGGGGTGGTATCTAGTTGTCATTGACCTGAGAGGCGGTCTACAACCTACTATAGGAGTGATGTGTAGATGTAATGTAAGAAATCTTGTAAACATTTTTGAATTTATATTAAAATGTTCAATTTATAATACATAAAAGATTGGTAAACATTTTCATGTACGTTAAAAGTAATATAGAACCCAATATGGTGGAGATGTTGCTATGTCTGTAAAAGTAATAAAATTCAAATTGTTACATTGTATTTTTGTTTTTATTAATAAAATTATGAATATTTTTTAGATAAACAAAAATCATTATATATATGACATTAAAATATATAACTTGTTACAAAGATAAGTTAAGATCTATTTTACATAAAAAAATAGAGTAGTGCTTCTGCAACCATATTTATTTTTAATTAATAAGCACATCAAAACTTTGATACTTACAATAAACTTACAATATAACAATATATTTGTGATATATATTATTAACTTGTAAAGAGGCTTTGTTACAATACCATGGGCTAATACCATGGCTCATGAACATAATATATCCATAAACCATCTCTCATTTCACAATCAAAATATTTTATAAATATTTTATTTGAATTTAATTTTATAACATTTTTTTGATTAAATCTAAAAGAAAAAAAATTATAATTACTTTCGAGATATATATCATATATAAATAGTAGCTATAAATTAAGATCCATTTTACCATGTGAATTAAGTTAATAATTTTGTAACGATACTTAAATTTCATTAATAAGCACATAAAAGCTTAATACTTCAAATATAAAAAGACTTTAACCATGGATATTCACCCCCACTTTACCATGGATATTATTAACCATACCATACCATAGCCCAATATGATGGCTCATCAATAACAAATGCTCAAAAACCATCTTTTATTTCATAATCAAAATAATAATTGCAATATAACAAACCTTTTAACCATGGATACTCACCCCACTTTATCATGGATATTATTAACCATACCATACCATGGGCCAATACCATCGCTCATCAATACCACATGCCCAAAAACCATCTCTCATTTTACAATCAAAATATTTTGTAAATATGTATAATTTTTTAATTTAATTTTATTACATTTTTGGGTCGACAAACAAAAGGGATTATAGCTAGAAAATTAATAGCTGTTGGATTCTTGCCCTGTCTTCTTAGTTTTTCCTTCGTCTTTGTCCATCCACGTCTTGACCTTTTGTCCCCCTTTTTTGTTTAGAATAATAATCTTATTAATATTAGTATTGAATTAATAGTATTTTTTTTTGGTCAAATAAGAGTGGAGTCTTCAATTAACCGAAAAAAAGATTACATATGGTACACGTCTTTACAAGTGTAAAGACCAACAAAAGACAGACCTGTTGATGATAAACAAACACTAGGGTCAACAAAACCTTACACACAAAAACAAAATTAGACCCCTGGTCATTATTCCTAAGTGTTCAGACTATTGATCTATCCCAAAATCTTCTTGCTCAATCTCCACTGCCGATCTTACCTTCAATCGAACAGTTGATAATCTCTCCGATCAACAAAGTTTTACGGTGAACCCGCACCGTAGATCAAAACCCATTTGATCTGACAGTCCTCAATGATATCGTATCAGAAACTTGCACGACACTTACCCACTTCACGAAGCTAATATAGACTATAAACCTTGGTCTTTAAAACTTCGGGTCCACTCTTAGAATTAACCTCCGACCATTTTAAAACCCGATATCTCCTCGATAATGAAGGCCATCAAATCCTATGGCCTGCGGCAGTTTACCAAATGCTCAACCCTTGTAGTTAGCTATGATGTAAGCATTGACTGTGGGATCGGCAGTTAAGATTTACTGTGGCACTTCAACCAGGCTCAAGGACTTTCGCTCTCTCCTACTCCCGCTAGTCTTCCTCCTGCTCATTATTCATGGTCTAGAAGTACTCCATGTCTTTGGCTACCTATCGTTGACAATCATCACGTAGTTTACTAGAGGGCATAGAATCCCAGTCGCACCGAATATAGCTTTCCTTACATAGCACTCCTTCATTCGCTAGACGATCAGCTAACATATTGGCTTTTCTTCGCACATGAACGAAGTTAACAGTTCCCAGGGTTCGCAAGTGGGAATGAATACGCTAAAAGACCTGTGAGAGGCTCCAATGTTTCGACAAGTTTCTAGGTGCCGTTCCATTACACATTTTCTTGGCCACATTAATGACCAATTCAAAGTCAGCTTCAATGATGGCATTGTGTAAATTTGACTCCATCAGGAATTCTAAGCCCTACTCTAAGGCCATGAGCTCCGTAATGTTATTAGTGGCAGTCCCCAAATGACTATGAAATATATCCTTTATGCGCCCCTGCTCATCTCTTATGACACCACCAAATCCAGCCATCCCTAGGTTTCCCTTAGAGGCTATGTCTATAATGATTTTCCAAAAACTATGAGGAGGAGGCTGCGAGATATCTTTACCAGTAGTTGTTTTGCTCACACCCTTGACAACACCTTGGTGAACCAGAGAATGGAGACCCAATTACAGCAGTATGCGAGCATCTTGGCATGAAGGAGGGTCCTCAGTAATTTTCCACATAAGGGCTCCCACTGTATCTTTGAGTTGTCATAAAATTTGGACAATGATGTTCTGGGTCAAGCCTATTTTGTTCTTGAAAATCATGCCATTGCATTCTTTCTAGACATCCCAGATAATAAAGCCTGGAGCCAGAGTCTAGGCCTTGTTAGTGATTTCATTACCTGAGAAGTCTTTCCTCCAATTCTTCAAAGTGTTGGTGATGCTGAGTCTGTCCCTGTCAGTTTGCGTAAATATTGAGACTGCCCAATCCCACAAGGTAGAGGTGAAGGGGCAGAGGTTTACTAAATGTTCCATCATCTCCTCCTGTAAGCCACATAAATGGAATTTGGATGGGCCAACAAAGCCCCTTCTTAGAAGATTCTCCCATGTGCAAATTTTCTTTTAGTGAACCAACCACATAAACAACTTGATTTTTATCCATTATGACTTATGCCAAAGGTCATTCCAAAGCTAATCAAGGTTTGGATAATCTAAACCTAGGGCCATGCATTTATCTTCTTTGAGGTCGAAGGTGCCTTCGGTGTTTCGACCCCATCTAAGTTGGCCATATGAGGATGACACCAAATCTTCCTTTGCTCTAAGTCAAGAGCAAGAGCATCTGCCTAGGCCTTCAAAGGATTCTCTTCACTATAACCATGTTCCTACCACATTCTCCATTTACCATTGTTCCTTACCTGATTCCAGAAGTCACTTACCATAAGTAAACTTTTGTTGTCAGTGTCATTTCTGAGAGTGGTTAGTTCTTGCCTAAATAGATTTGGTTCCTGCTGCTAGTTATCCTCCCAAAACCATGCAAGGTTCCCATCTCGGATCTCCCAGAAACTATGCTTCTGGACAATGGATCTATTCTCCCAAGCAAGGTTCCAAATGTGGGAGCCCTTGATGAGCCCTGACATTCGGATATGATCCCTCTCCTGCCAATTATTTGCATATTTCTGCTTCCAAATCTTGGCTCAAGGGGTGGTCGATTCCTTGAGCCACCTCCACCAAAGTTTGGCTCCCAAAACTCTGCTGAGGATTTCAAGGTCATGAAACCCCAAACCACCATGGGCCTTAGGTTTGCAGAGCTTGTCCCAAGCTACCAAAGCCCACTTCTTTTTCTCTTCCCCTTTGCCCCAAAGAAAATCTCGTTGAATACTCTTGATTTGTTGCATAACTCCTTTAGGAGCAGGAAGAGTTGAAAACATGAAAATGGGTACAGCCTGTAGGACAGCCTTAGTTAGCACAAGACGCCGCACCAAATTCAATGACCTGCATGTCCATTTCTTGACTTTGTCCTGAAGTTTATTAGTTACTGGCTCCCACACTCCCTTGCTTAGAGGTTTGTCGGTAAGAGGCATTCCAAGGTACTTGGAAGGTAACTGATCCCTTTGAAACCCAAGAATTTTGGTGAGGTTCCTCTGAATAGCAATATCTATGTTACAAAAGAACACCTTTAATTTGTCAAGGCTTACCTTTGTACTAGCAGCCAATGAAAAGTCGTTCAGGATTTCTTTGAAAGCTCTGGCTTCCTTGACCATAGGCATGCCATGCAACATTGTGTCATCAACAAATTGTTGATGAGTAGAAGCAACACCATCTTGAGTAAGTTGCAAACCCTAGATTCTTCCTTTAGAATTTTCCATTTTGATCACTTTTCGTATCCCTTCCATCATGAGAACAAAGAGGAAGGGGGAGAGCGGAACCCCTTGTTTGAGACTCCTAGAAGGCATAAAGGTTCTAGAGGGAGATTCATCAAGTAGAATGGAGAAGTTGGCCATGGACACAAGGGCCATGACCCATCTTATCCAGTTGTGGTCGAAGCCACAAGGTCTTAGTACTTCTTTGATGTAAGACCACCTTAGCTTATCATGTGCTTTTGCTAGGTCAAGCTGCATGATCATACCATCTTGCTTATTGCTCTTAAGAGAGTGTACCACCTCGTGAGCTTGTATGATGTTGTTGGAAATTTGTCTTCCTTCCACATATCTAGTTTTCTCCTCTGAGACGAGAGCAGGAAGAAGAGGCTTGAGTCTGTTAATTATATTTTTCGAAATAATTTTGTACACCACATTACATAAAGCTATGGGTCTGAATCTGTTCGGTGTCATAGCTTTTTCCTGCTTTGGAATCAAAGCTATGAAAGAGGCATTAAGATCTTTCAAAACAGTTTTGGATCTTCTAGTGTCTTCCACAACATCAAGGATACTTTGTTTGATTGTTTTCCAGCAAGCTTTGAAGAAGTCCACATTGAAGCCATCATGGCCAGGAGCTTTCCCATTTTGCATCTCATTGATAACTTCACTAACATCCTCTTCAAACACTGGCCTTTTAAGATTGTGGTTGTCTTCCCTGGTTACAAGGTCAAGAATGAACTTGGTGAATTTTTTAATGAACAGAGATCTGTCTACGAGAGGCTCCTTTGCTATGCTAAGGAAGTGTTGAACTAGGACAAATTCCATTTCTTTGTGAGAGATGAGCTCTTTCCCTTGAGAATCTTTAAGTTTTGAAATTTTGTTATGAGATCTGTGATCCAAGGTTGATCTATGAAAAAACTTCATATTTCTTTATCCTTCTCTAATGCACTACACCCTTGATTTCTGTCTCCAGAAAATCTCTTCTTGCATTCACTGATTGTCCCATTCGTTCTGAAGAGAGTCAGCCTAAATTTTGCATTCCTCGGTAAAACCTTCTGAGATAATGATCTGATTAATCTCCTGGAGTTTCTGCTCAACTTCTCTTTTTGCTTTAAAAATATTACCAAACTCTTTTTTGTTCCAATCTTTAAGCCTATATTTGATGTGTTTAAGTCTCTGCTGCAACATGAAAATTTTAGTGCCTTGAATGGGAATATATTCCACCCACCATTTATCAATATCGTTGGTGAAGTCAGGGTGAGAGAGCCAGACATTTTCAAACCTAAAAGGTCTGTTCCTCGGTGTACCCATGAAAGTAGCTTCAAGCTAGATAGGCCAGTGGTCCGAGCCTCCGAAGGGAAGGATTAAAGATGACATATCAAGGCCTTTGAGAAAGAGGTCCTCTAAGATTATGAATCTATCTAGTTTAGAGGCAACTTGAAAAGCCCCTCCCCTCTTATTATTCCAAGTAAAAGTGCCATTTACTGTTTCGGTGTCCACTAGCCCCATGTTATTCATGAAGTTCTGGAAGGCAATGGAATCTCTGCCTAGTTTTCTTGTACTGCCTTTTTTCTCTATAAGAGATCTGATCATATTGAAATCCCTAGCTAGAATCCAAGGCATATCAGGATATCTCTCTCTCATCTTCTCAAGGGAGGTGAGAAGCTTAAGTTTTTCTTCTAGTTTTTGAGGACCGTAGACATTAGTGATCATGTAGATCTCCTTATCACCCAAAGGTTGAATCACCAGCGATAGATAGTTCCTAGAAGCTTCAACATCGAGGATTCCATGTTTTTGAGGATCCCATAGAGTAAGAATCCCATCTACCAAGTTATCCACTTTAACCTTGAGATACTCATACTTGATTAACCATTTTATGTGTATCTCTCTGATCTTGTCCATTGAACATTTTGTTTCCTAAATAAAAACCATATCTGATTTTTCTACTTTCATTCTACTGCTAAGAGTTCTTTGTTTCCTTTTACTTCCTAGACCCCTAATATTCCAGGTTGTAAGCTTCATTAAGAAATGTTTGTAAAGGAGTAACTGGTAATATCCCTCATCTTACCCCAGTTAATCATAAGTTTCCCACATTTGGTCAGCAGCTCATTCTGTGTTTTTTTTCCTCTTTTCCTACCCAGGTTCGTGAAAGAATGCATCGGTGTATCCTCCATCGTTTTCACTCTCATATTCTCCTGGCTATCCTGGTTTCTTTTGACTCCAGAACACTTCGTTTGTGATCTCTAGAGGAAGAGCTATTGAACCCTGGAAAACTCCTCTTTTGGCAGAGAGTCTACCCCTTTGGTGATTCCCTGTTCCAGAAACTTTTCTAGATATAAATTCTACCTCCCTAGGATCTCCTACAATTCATGGTCTTTTGTTCCAGCCTCACTTGGGACATATCGTGGTCCCTACTGAGCTCGAAAATGCTCAACATATCATCCTTTTGTTTGTTGTTTTCTGGTATATCCTCCATATTAGTATCACTTTCCTTCTCAGTGGGAAAATTCTCTGATTCCTAGTTTGTCCCGTTCTTTTCGACTTCTTCTTCTAAGATCTTGAAACTATTGTGGTTAGGTTGTCCGTCTTCATTAATTTTCTTTTGGTACCACTTGCCTCCTTTTCCTTTACACCCAACCTTAGTAAAACCTTCAGGATCCTTGCCTGTAGTGGCTTTCGTATTGCTCTCCAGTTTTTTCAATGGGAAGTCCCTGTATAGGTGCCCGTGATCATGGCACTTACGACACCTAAATGGGACATGTTCATAGTCCACTGCCTACACGCATTCCTCATCATACACTTCTAAAATGATTGCATCCGAAAGCGCCCCAAATAAGTCCATTTCCACACATATCCAGGTGAAGGAAGTGTATTTTCCTCTTAGAGTAGCATCTGAGATCTTGATAAAATTCCCTAGCTTGTTGCCGATAGCCTCTAGAGACTCCAAAATCCAATAGTTTAAAGGAAGGGAATAGAGTCTTATCCATACCGGTACCGAGGTGAAAGTTTCTCATTCTGGGACAAAGTTCATTACCCATCGTCTCATATAAAGGCCTCCAAAAGCGTAAAAATAGTGTCCTCCCTCAAACACTCTGTATTTATCCTCTAATCTTGTGAACACCACTATGAGGAAGCCCTTGGACCCAAGGTGAAGGTCAATTTCCCCCTTTGGTTTCCAGTGGTTCCTTATCCATGCTTGCAAAGCCTTCTCCGTCGGCCAAATCCCCATAAATTTACAGATAATAGCATACTCCAACATGTGGTCTCTGTGTACCTCCAGTGTTGTGTCACTTAAAACGACTTGAGGAATAGTGATCAACTTGGGTTTACAAACCCTTGATGTACTCCTAGGAGCAACTTTTGGACTACTAACCTCTGTCCTCTTCTCCTTACTAGCTTCCTCATGATTCTCGTCCTATCCTTGAGGTCTGATCGTTTCCAATTTTTCTATATTCTTAGCCTCTGTTACCACCTTCGTTGGTTTCTTGAAGTGAATTGATCCAACTCCCTTGCTTTTGTATGCAACCACTTGACTGTAGGAGGGAGCTGATCCCCCTCCTTCGCACCCCACCATGGCGACCAATGACAAAACCCTTTATTCGCCTTTTAAGGTTTGGCTCTGAGGTTCGGACCCTGTTCACCTTCTCATTCACTAACCAAGAAAACCACATCCCCCAGTGTAAAACAAAATCATATTGAATTAACAGTATTACTAACATTAATTTAAATAATTAATATTATTATTAAGTATTATTTTAGTAACATTAATATCAATAAAACTATTATTATCAATATTAATAATGAACATTGGTTTAATATAAGGTGAATATTTGATCATATTAATTATACTATTAATACTAAATTACTAATATTAATATGAATAATACATGATACTAATAATAGTACTTATTAATATTAGCATTAGTGATATGAATATTAGTATTATTTAATGATATTAAAATTTTATATCCATTATTCTAATATAAACTGATAGTAAAAAAAAAAACAATTGTTTTATCAATTAAATAAATATTATAGCCCTTGGGAAAATAAGATAATACATTTAATAAAATAAATACAAAATAAAACCCTAGTCAAATATAACCATTTAGTTAATAAGTTATATATATATATATATATATATATATTAAATTACTATTAATAAATTATTTAAATTTAATTAAATAATATTAAACTTTTCCTTTTCCTCCCCTCCTCAAATATAGCCGTTTCTTTCTAGTTTTTAGGTTGACCTGTCTCCATATTTAACCTTCTTCCAGGATTTGTTTCTTCATCATGTCCTCATGATGAACCAAAATGCGTAGACCAAAATCTTCAATGTGACTTCTTCCGAAAAAATATTTATACAAAAGAGATGTTGTAATGTCCTCTCATATTATGTTATCTAAATATTTTGACCTAATCAAATTACATAAAAATAAAAATGAATAAAATTATTAATTAAAACATTTTGACTTAGTGAAATTTACATAAAAATAAAAATTAAACCAAAAAATAAAATTAATAATTAAACCAACATAGATCCATCTTAACTCCCAATCTGAGGGACCAAATCTCTTGAGGTGTAAACCTTTCTTCAAGTTTTTCACTTAGAAAAGAGATTCACACCTCGAGAGGTTTGATCCTTCTCAGCAAATGATAGATCCAGAGTTAAGATGGATCTAGGTTGGTTCACTAAACAAAGGAGGTTTGGATACCACCCACCTAGGTTGGTCCACTAAATAGATGAGGTTTGGATACCACCCTCCCTTATCTGTCATAACTTGGGATACACCACCGTTCACATTCATTTTGCATCATGTTGTAATTAATGTCTTTGTCAGGCCAGGAGGTAACTCCTCAAATGAGATTATATTATTCATTTAGGCTATTCATAGTTATATACATGAGGGAGTGACTGTTGAGTTTCATCTCCCGATGACTCCATTTTCTCTTATTATTTATTTACACTATTTGCAGTTGTTCGCCCAATCCCCATGATTAGGTGTCAACATTTCCCCCCCCCCAAATCTTAAGGGATGTTGGTGAGTCCAAGCATCGTTCTGAATCTCTCAATATTTTCTCTTCGAAGCGCTTTGGTGAAGATGTCTGCAATCTGCTCATTAGTGGAACAATGGTGAAGATAGATTGTTTTGGCCTCAACATGATGTCGAATCATATGATATTTTGTATTGACGTGCTTCATTTGATCATGGAACTTTGGGTTCTTGGCCAACTTTATTGTCGAGGTATTTTCAATCATGAGTGGAGTCAAATGTACTTGTTTTACTTACAAATCTTCCAGAATTTTCCTAAGCCACATAATTTATTTTGTTGCCTCAGCTGCTGCCACATATTTTTCCTCTGTTGTGGAATCTGTTGGAACTGATTGTTTGCGTGATCTCTAGGAGACATCTCCTGATCCAAGACTCATATCATAACTACAAGTAGATACCCCAGTTTATTTGTCTCCATCGAAGTCTGAATCAGAGTATCCAATCAAGCTGAAGTCGCCCACCTGTGTATACCTGAGTCCGAAGTCTTGAGTTCTCTTCAAGTACTTTAGAACTCTTTTTGTAGCAGACCAATGTCCCTCACAAGGATTTTTCATAAACCTGGAGAGGATTCAAACAACAAACGAAATGTCTAGTCTGGTAATAGACAGGTAGTTGAGACTTCCTACAAGCTGTCTATAATTTGTTGCATCCTCAAATTCTTTTCCTTCAATAGATGTGAGCTTTAAGTTTTGTTCCATTGGAATAGTTAGAGGATTGCATTTAGCAATGCCAAACTTGTTCAATAGATGTCCAATGTACTTATTTTGAGAAAGGAATATGGACTTCGGATGTTAAGTTACTTCAATACCAAAGTAGTAATGAACATAGCCCAAATCAGTCATTTCAAAACCTTTCCTCAATTCTTTCTTTATCGATGCAATGTAGCTCTCATTATTCCCTATCATCATCTACATATACCACAAGATATACAATTGTTTTGCCAACTTTATTGACAAACAAAGTTACATCATCAAGATCATAATGTTTGAAATTGAGTTTCAGAAGATGCTCAGTTAGTTTTTCATGCCAGGCTCGCGGTGCTTGTTTGAGGCCATACAAGGATTTCACAAGTTTTCATACTTCATGTTCATGTCTTTTCACAACAAATCCTTCAGGTTGGGACATAAAAACATTCTCTTTTAGATCTCCATTCAAGAAAGCAGTGTTTACATCCATTTGATGGACTTTCCAACCGTTCTAAGCTGCTAGGACAAAGAGTGTCTGAATGGTAGCCCATTTTGTTGTGGGGGCAAAAGTCTCCTCATAATTGACCCCTTCCTTCTATGCAAAACCTTTTGCCACAAGCCTAGTTTTGTGCTTGTCAAGTGAGCCATCAATTTTATACTTGTTCTTGTAGACCCACTTGCAACCAATTGGTTTGGTTCCCAGTGGAGGATTAACCAGCTTCCAAGTGCCATTCTTTATCAAGGCATCATATTCCTTTTGCATCGCTTCTTTCCATTCATCATGAGAAGCAGCTTCATTGAAGGAAGCTGGTTCAAAATATGTAGACAAATTCAATTCACAATCATAAGAAACATCCATATCAACAGGTGAATCAGAGTCATTGACATCACCTCCATTTTGCCGGGTTGAATTTCTAGTTCCTGTCTTTCCAACCTCATCACAATGAACAATTTCAAGTGTCTTTGTCAGCCACTTTGGGGGACCTTTTTGAGATGGTCCAAGTTTCTTAGTTGATTGAGTTAGGACTGAATCAAGATTTAGTCTCCCAATTTTTTCAATCACATCACTCAAAGTATCATCCGTTGTTGGCGTTTCATGTGGGGGAGAGAGTGCTTTAGAAGAAGATTCCACATGTTGATCTAGTATAGGAATCCCCCATTCAAGATGTGGAATCTGATTATCAAATTCTTGAAATGATTTTGCATTTGTGAATCTATCCAAGCGATCAAGTTTCCACTCAACAACATTGTCAGCTTTGGATGATTCAAGAAATATTACATCTCTAGATACAACAAACTTTTAATGACTTCATCATAGAGACGGAATGCTTTGGAGGTGTTTGAATACCCCAGGAAGATACAATTATGACTCCTTGCACCAATTTTGTTTCTATGTACCTTTGGTATCAAGGCATAACATGTGGAACCAAAGACCCTGAGATGCTTTACCAAAGGAATGTGTCCATACCACATTTCATAAGTAGTCTTGTTTCTAATAGAATTAAATGGACATCTATTCTTTACATATACAACACATAGAACTGCATCAGCCCAAAACATCAATTTTACATTCTTGAAAAAAATCATGGAGCACACCATATTTAAGATTGTCCTATTCATTATTTCAGCTACTCTGTTCTGTTGGGGGTTATAAGGCATAGTTGTTTGATGTTTGATCCCATGTTGGCGAAGATAGTTTTCAAATTCATTTGAAGTGTATTTTTTTCCTTTATCAGTGTGAATAGAGCCAATATGAGATTATGCATCACTTTCAATCCATGTATGAAAGTTCTTGAATGTTGGAAAAGCATTAGATTTGTTCTTCAATAAATAAACCCAACACATTCTGGTGTACTCATCAATAAATGTCACCATATATTTATTTCCATTTGCAGAGGAAACATACATTGGACCACATAAATTTGAATGAATGAGTTCAAGTTTTCTATGTGCTTTGGAATGTGAATCATGAAAACAATCTTTGCTATGATTTCCTAGAATGCAAGCATCACATTGCCTAAGCTTCTTAGGAATTGTAGGCAAACCAGTAACACCATTTTTCTTCAGCAAGTGGAGGTTGTCATAGTTCAAGTGTCCAAATCTAGCATGACATAATAAACTTGATGGAAATGTACCTTCTTCATAATGAGAATTCTATGAGAAATTTTGTGCACGAGCAGAGGTACCTTGTAGCTTGAGAAGCCTTTCTTCTTCTATCCCCGTCATGACAAGTGAGTGATCTGATGCTTTTCTCACCTCAATCTTGCCATCAAACATATGAATGGAGTGTCCTTTCTAGCGGATGTGGACCAAGGACATTAAGTTTCTCCTTAGCTGTGGGAGATATAAAACATGATGTAGAAGAAAGTCTGGAAGACCAGGCAATTTAAGCCTGATTGTGACAAGCCTTGATGGCTTGAGTTTTGATTTGTCTGCAAAGTATACTGCTCCATCGAAATTGTCAGTAAATTCTTCAAAAAAATCTCTACTAAAGGTCATGTGGCAAGTTTCTCCTAAATCAAGCAACCAATCATTTTTCCAAGAAGCAAGCGAAGCATTAAATAAGTCTTCATTTACTCCAATATTACAATATGCCACAACATAGTGAGCGGATTCAAGTGCTTTATCTTTCTCTTTGTCTTTAGTTTTACCTTTGGGTTGGTTTCTTTCCTGCTCAATTTTGTCCCAAGGCAACTTGCATGTGGATGCATCATGTGATCCATCTCTTTTGTAATGTATGTAATGCAAATATGAATTTTCTCCTTGAGAGTGTGTACCCCCTGCCTCTGAAATTGATTCCTCCTCTTCCTCTTCAACCACATCTTCCTCTAGAAGAATATTGAGAAAGATTATTCTCTCTATGTGTAAGACACACAGTCTCTTCAGAAGACTGAGAAGCTATCTTCTTCCTAAAAGCTTGCTCTCTTTCAGCAAATTTTTTCACAAGGGAGTCAAAGGTAATTTCTTTGAGGTTTCCATTTGCATGCAATGACTCAAGATAATTTGAGTAAGTGGGATAAAGTGCCTTCACAAAAGCTATCAGAGGAATGTCCAATTCAACGTTAGTGACTTTGATATCATGCATAATAGATTTTACTTCTGATGCAAGAGCAAGAGGATCATCATTTTGTAATTCAAGGCTGAACAATTTAATCATGAGTTGAATAACTTCAAGAGCAGAGTGTGAGTCATAGAGTTCCTTTTGTTTTTGTAAGGCTTCAAAAGCATTTGAAAATGCAAAATATGTCGACTCACCTCTTCATTTACTAATGCTGTAATCAAGGCATAGGCCTTTCTATTCTTATTTTCCGAAATGGATAATTCCTTATCTGAGGTAGGTTGTTCTGGTTCTTTGTCTCCATCTCCAACACACACTCCTTTCCATAGCTCATTAAAACTGAGAGTGTGTTTGATTTTTCGTGACCATTCTGGATAGTTCTCCTTTCCAGTGAGAACCACTTCCACAATAGATATCAATGAATGCAATTTTTTTAAAAAAACCGTGCACTGTAAAAAAAATATACTTTTGTTGCTAATATATAAAATATTTTCACTTCTAGTATTAATGAAAAAAACTGCACTGTAATAGCAATATTCTGAAAAAAAGAGCAATTCTGGTCAAAAATGTAATATGGAGGGAGCAGCATATTGGAGGGAGAAACTTACTGGAGGAAGCAACAATAGTGTGGAGAGGAGAGTCGTATGGAAAAAGCGTGTATTACATAGCAGAGATCTGTTGGCAAAGGCTAGAGATAACAGCGTATACACTGAGTCACCTTCCAAATGCTACAATAATGCTTCTATGGGCCAGATAGTGCACTAGGACTGTTGGCGGCCTCATAAAATAGTGCGCTGCGAAGTAAGGAGAAATATAAGTGGAGTGGTATGGGAGCTGCAAGGGGAGGTACACCAAGCTTTACACCAAGTGTTACACCATTTATCATGCAGAGGGTGGAGAACTGAAGAATATGGCAGACTACAGGACAAATTTCTGAAAAATGGCAGAAGGGAGTTACAATGGTAGACTATAGTGCCAAAAATGGAGTTGGCTCTGATACCATGTTAGGCCAAGAGGTAACTCCTAAAATGAGATTATATTATTCATTTAGGTTGTTCATAGTTATATACATGAGGGAGTGACTATTGAGTTTCATCTCCCGATGACTCTCCATTTTCTCTTATTATTTATTTACATTGTTTACAATTGTTCACCCAATCCCTGTGATTAGGTGTCAACAGTCTTAGGATGGCCAATTTGGGAAGGTTCTTCATGGTGTTTGGGTAATCATGTTGATGGAATATCAATAGTATTTGGTAACATGATTCTTTGTTCATGCTTAGTTGGTCCTTTCCTTATTGGGTATCACTACCATTGTAGGTGTTTTCACTTCATTTATGTTTATTTCCAATTCACCTATGGAAGAAGGTCCAATTCCTTTGGGACTAACCTCCCCCACTGTCACATCTCTTATGCATGTTTGGGGGTTTTGCAAGGTTAGTGGCTAGGCATCTTCTTATAGGAGAGAGCCTGGGTTACAATCTGGTAGGAATCACTCAGGAAATATACAAGGTTAGAAGCTCTCACCAGTTCTTAGACGAAGGTATCAATTTTATTGAATAATATCTTTTTAGACTCCATATTGATTCAATTTCATTGAAAGTTTCTATATGCTCTCTCAACTTCTATTACTCTTTTCTCCTCACCACAAATATTATATTTACTTATTGGAGATGCAGGGACTTCAATTGTGAAAGGTTGGTCTATGTTTAGCCTATATCACCTCCTATTTCATCTTGCAGGGCCTTTTTGTGTCTGGTCACTTCCTTTTCACTAAGATTTAGAATGTTGATTCCCCCACCATGCATCACCAATGCACTCGTAGTAGGAGAGGCTCATCGATCCAAGGGGAAGGGATTTCTTCTACCCAAACCTTAGCTCATTCAATAGCTATAATTTAACCCCTTCACACCCCCTTATAGATACAAGAAGAGATCCAACATGTTACTGAGAAAGTTCTAGTAGCAGAGGAGAATCTACTCTCATTGAGATATTAGCTTCTGTTGCTGATTAGGTTTCGAACATCAACCACACTAGAGGATGATAGAATCGGTATCTCTACACTATAGAATTGTATTCTCACATTAAAGTGTTGATAGAAAATGTCCTCCTAGAGATTAATGAGGCCAAGTAGGAGATTCTCTAGTAGTTGGATGATCTACAAGCTAAACATAGGGACATAGTGCATCACTTGCCTCATATAGAATCCATCTTGGCTTTTGTTAAAGGTCCAACCTCACTAACCACCCCGGTTGACACCATTGATGTTTCTACTTCCTATTAAACTTTGTTCAAATTGCTATCATTTTCTCCAATGCTACTGTTAGTCTCCTCTCTATTCAGTTTTTCTTGATAATGTAGCTAGAATTTTATAGTTATGTATGAAGCCTTTTAGATGATACTAGAGGCTGTCTTTAAAGCTAGAAATTCTTAGTATAATTAGTATGGTAGTTTGTAATCTCAACATTATTTAATTTTGGTATTATTTTGGACTAAAAATCCTTTGATTAGGTAGTTATTTAGTTTCTCACTCATAAACCATGGCAATAGAAGGTAACCTATGTGTATATCTTTTCTATGTGATTAATAGAACACCAAAACTTTAATTTTTAATTATTTAATGAAGTTAAAATCAATATAATCAACATCAATACTTGAATTTATCAAGTATGAAAAAGATTATATTTTATAAAATGTAATTTTTTAAACTTTTAATTCCATTAATTCCTTTATTCATTATGATAAAAAAGCTATATTTCTAGAATTTGATCTCTATCAATATTTAATAAATCCATATTTAACATGGATTTAACATATCCATATATAAAATGAATTTCAAAGTTTTTTTTTTTTATTACCCAAAAACAACTCATGCTAATAGAATCCAATAATCAACTCTCAATAGAATCCAATTTTCCAGTTATAAAAAATTAAAAACATTTTTTTTAATTTCATTAATATTCCAGTTATAAAAAATTAAAAACAATTTTTTTTTAATTTCATTAATATTTCACTAATATAAATTTTACCACAACAAATCTCCATATTGCAATGTAAAATACTTCACTAGTCCACTATCAATAGAGTAGAGATAATAAAAAATCATTTATTTATTTAATTAATAACTTATAATTATAAATAATTTTTCATTACTTTTCTTACTGTACATTAATTAATTTTTACTTTTCATAAACAAATTATAATGATAAATAGATAGTAAAATTAATATTTTTTATTTATATCAATATACTTTTTAGTTTATTATTCAAATTGAATTATAATTTTTTTAATTTGAATCAACTTATATTTTTTATTTCTCAATCAAAATTTTGATCGAATTAAAGTTATTTATATATAAACTTTTAAGTAGTAAAAAATGGAATTTCTACTAGCTAATTAGTGATTTAGTCCAGCAACAATTGATGTTAACCTTCATTAGCTATAATTTAATGGATTTTAAATTAAATTAATTATCAATAATTATTTGGTTGATGATAGAATTTAGCCTCTATGAAATATTTTAAAATATTCTTAATAGTATCCACAAATAAAAAATTTGTATCTCCAAGGTAGTTATGCTCTATTTTCCTTTTTAATCACATTGATAATTTTAAAGAATGTCATATGAAATGAGTTATGGTTTTTTAAGCATGTGGTATGCATAAGCCATGTATTACACCATGATATTGCCACAAAGCGTACTTACAAATGAAGAATCTCCATGGTAAAGAGGGGTGAATCTCTATGGTTACGAATCTTCTTACTTGTTTTGTTTTGTTTTGTTTTTAATTACGTGGATACACATGTCTATTTTGGAATAATGTTTCCAAACTTTTAATTTAATTATCAATAGTTGTTAAGAGGATAGTAGAAATTTAACCTCCACAAAATATTCTAAAATATTGTAAGTATTCACAAATCAAAGATTGAGATTTATTTACAAAGTAGTGATGCAGATTCCCCTTTTAATTAAAAGAATGTCTTATTCTTAGTAGTATTCACAAATTAAAGATTTGAGATTTATTTCCAAAATAATTATATTCTTTTTTCCCTTTTAATTAAATTGTCTTATTCTTAGTAGTATTCACAAATTAAAGATTTGAGATTTATTTCCAAAATAGTTATATTCTTTTTTCCCTTTTAATTAAATTGATCAATTAAAAGAATGTCATATGAGCAATTGTGACATGAAATGAATTATAGTTTTTTGGGCATATGGTATTCATAAGTTATGGTAATGGTCGAGAATATTCTTATAAAACCTATTTACAAATTTATAATATTCTTATAAAACTTATTTACAAATTTAAAATCTCCATAGTTATAAATATTGTTATATGTTTTTTTAAATATGTATAAGTTTAATTTATATATTAATTTTTTTATAATTAATAATAATTGTCATTATTATTTAAATAAAATTATTATTTAGTCAATTTTTATGATTTTAAATTTTAGCAAGTAAAATGTATTATGAAGTGTTTTGATATGTTTAAAATTTTAATAAAATAAATATATTATTAAGTGTTTTGATAAATTAATGCTTATTATAAATTGATAATTATAAATATTTGCCAAACATTTAATTTATATAACTAATAAAGTGTTTTATTCCAAAAACTAAAACTTTATCTTTACCCAACCACTTGAAAAGAACTGGCATAAATAAACCATTAAAACTTTTTTTAAAACTTTGACCATAAATAAACCATTAATACCGTTGAAAATAACTTTGATCATAAATAAAGATCTGCTTTAGAGATCCTCTCAGCCCAAAAACCTAATCAACCAACTGATGATACCTAGATCTAAGCTTTGCCCACTAGCAGGGGAGTTGGAAAAAAGTAACGTGAATTGGACTTCAGCCAACTTTCAACAGAGATTCTCCTACCTGATGACGGTAGATGTTGTTTTGCAGGGTCTCTCTTTTCTCAATCCTGGTACTCAAATATTTGCCCCGGAGTAAAAATCTCAACGCACAATGCGTGAGCATGGAGTAATGCCGAGAAAGATAAGATAGAAATCGTCGAAGTCAAACTGGAAGTGGTCCTCGGTATGATTTTAATGGAGGATTGATGCAGGAGAGGGACAGAGGGAATTATTGATCTGAATTGGGAAATATAGAGCCTGTCAATATTAAGTAATTCAAAGAAAAAAGTAATATGATGAGAAGAAAACTGTCCATGTACTGGGCATTGGTCAAGAGAGCCAGCAACATATACCAATCCTACGGCTCCCTTAAAAACACTACAACGAGACTGAATTGACGGGTGGCGTGGATGTTGGGCACGGTGATTGGCCCTATATCATCTCCATCGTCGGCATGATTTGCACGCGCTGGGGACCAAAAAGCATTCATGCTCTGCATTAATTTTTCCAGATTCCGCCTTTGCCTTTCCAATTATCTCTTGAATATACTACTTCTAGAAATCTTTTTCCGACGGCTATTGGGGATGGTGAATAGGAACCGGAATTTTCTTGTCAGTCGTGGGGACGAAACCCTAACCCTATCTTTCACGTGGTCGGCATACTGCAACCTTCCCCAGCCCACACATCATTGTACCGAACTCATGAAACTTTTAGTAGTGATACAGTTCAATCATGCTGTCACAAGTTAAAAAGCTAGACATCATGTTTGCAGACTTTGAAATTTCTGGACAGGTGCCTCCACTAATCATGCCTGAACACTTGTGTGTGGCTGCTATTATGCCACAAATCCAATAGTAGGCATGGCTGCGTCATAGGTCCAAGACTCCGAACACAGCTCGCTCTGATCTTATCTAGTAGTCATAACAAAATTTTGCCAATTCAACCGTGTCAAATCTCATACAGTAGTCTTAACAAAGGCATGACAATAGTACTGTCAGTAGTCTTAACAAAGGCATGACAATGTACTGCCATGTACATCTTTAATTTTTACAGTTACAATGAATCAGTGTTTAGTTACAATGAATCAGTGTTTTTCACATATTGGAATAATAGTCAGTAATGGTTGTCTTAATCTTAATTTGACAACAGTCCGATAGTAGTCAGTGATGGTTTTCCCAATGTGAATGTGATAATAGTGGCCCGATAGTAGTCAGTGATGGTTTTCCCAATGTGAATGTGATAATAGTGGCTGATAGTTGTCTCAATATGAATTTGAAAATAGTAGTCGGTAATTGCAACTATGCTAATTTGACAGTTAAATTGTTTAAATTTTTCAGTTACAATGAATCACTTTTAATAATTGGGCATATGGGGTTTTTTAAATATTTTTTTCACACATGGAATAGTAATGGAATAGTAGTTAGTGATGGTTGTCCCAATGTTAATTTGACAACAATGGGATACTAGTCACTGATGCTTCCCCAATAGACAGACTGACAATAGTGTTATTGTAGTGTTGTAGTGAGTAGTTGGCAATGGTTGTCCTAATGCTAATTTGAAAACAATGGGATAGTAGTCACCGATGGTTTCCCCAATGCTGCTTTGACAACAGTGGTATAGTAGTGAGTGATTGCAATTATGCTAATTTGACAACTTATTTATGATGTCACAATTGTTTTAGACATGTGTGCTTTTTTTAAATATATAGATAAATTAAAAGGAAAACTAATTAGAAAATATGAAATATTTTATAAACTATTTTTTATATAAATTTAAATAAGTTTAAATAATAATTATTATTCTTATTATTATTATTGAAGTGCTTGAAATAAAAATGTAAAAGAAAATTAAAAATATTTAGTGAATTTCCCAATCTTTTACATGGGATAAAATATTTTTTTGCATTTAAAACATAATTATGTTGATAGGTATGTCTATTTTGGAATATAATTTTCAAAACTTTAATTTAACTATCTATAATTATTAGGTTGATGGTAGAAGGTCAGCTTTCACATAATATTCTAGAATATTTGTAATAGTAATTAACAATCAAATGTTGAAATAGTTATGTTTTTCTACTCTTTTAATTAAATTGATTAATTAAAAAAATGTCATATGAACATAAGCTATGATGTTTTAGGCATGTCATATTAGTAAGTCATGGTTGTCCCTTATTTCTTCGGCATGTCATATTAGTAAGCCATGGTTGTCCAATGCTAATTTGACAATGCAAATTTGACAATAGTGGGATAGTGGTGAGTGATAGTTGTCCCAATGTGAATTTAACTATAATGAAGTGAAATAGTAGTTAGTGATTGCACTATATTAATTTGACAACTGAATTATGATGTCTTAGTTGTTTTAGACATGTGTAGTTTCTATTTAGTTATCTAAGTTTTTCTCTTTAATAAGGTATTGATATCTAGATAAATTAAACAACAAAAATAATTAGAAAATATGAAATATTCTATAAAATATTTGTTTATATTAATTTTAATCATTTTAAACTATTATTATCATTGTTATCCAAAAGCTTCATACTTCAACTGAAGGTGGAAAAGGATTTTGTGATTTTTAGTTTTATTTTTTTGGTTGACATCTTAGATTGGTTCTCAAGGGAATATGCTCAACATATATACTTATCAACAACTATAGTGTGTTAGAGAGTTTGTTAGGTTGCATTGATTTTTAATAAATTTAAAAACATTCATGTGGTAAAGCCCACCAATTTCCTAGGGATTTTTAAAGCACGCGTGATTTTAGAAAAATTGTCTTATATCTTGGTTGTAAATGATAAAAACTATTCAATAATTTTGTTTTTATCAAGGCTTTGGATTCTTAAGGGTGAAGTAAAGTCAAAGTTAATAACAATATTTTTGTTGGAATAGTTAATAGTAATATTTTTGTTAGGATAATTTTTTTGTTATATATTTATCAATGGTAGATACAAATGAAGCCTTATATCAAGCACATTAATACTTTTAATGTGGTTCTACAAGTTAATATAATTGATATATTTCAAATAGAGATGTAAAAGTAAAACTAAACATATTTTGTGATTTTCTCTTCCCCTTGCATGGATAAGATCTCTCTTTTATTACATTTTGCATATAAAACAATCAAAACATTTTAATATGCCACTTATTACAATACACCTCTCTTTTCACTAGTTAAAATCTATTTTGCATTTAAATGATATTTATGTTGATAGACATGTCTATTTTGAAATAAGAATTTCAAAATTTTGATTTAATTATCCATAGTTATTAGGTTAATGGTAGAGGTTTAACCTTCACATAATATACCATAATATTTGTAATAGTAGTTAAAAATGAGATGTTGAGATTTATTTTAAAAGTAGTTATCCTCTTATACTGTGTTAACTTAATTAAAAAATATATCATATGAACATGAGCTATGGTTTTTTTGAGCATGTGGTATTAACCAACATAGATCCATTTTAAATACGGATCTAACATGAGATGAGAGGGATCCATGAGAAAAATATCAACTTTGATGAGGGAAGTATTGCCCCATAATATTATAACAAAACTTATCTACAAATTAAGAATGTACATGATAATGTAAGGTTGAATTTCCATAGTTGAGAATCTTATTACATGTTTTTTTAACTCTATATATGTTGAATTAATATATTATTCTTTTATAATGATGATGATGATGATGGTAAGTTTTATGTTCTTTTTTCTTTTTAATTTTGATCATGTGAAAAGTATTATAAAATCACTATTTTGATGTTTATTGGTGTTTACTACACGTGCTAGAAAGAAATTAATCACACTGAAAATTAAATAAATAAATATAATTCATAAAAAAAATTACAAGTTTGTTGAAACTACATTTTCATCATGTTTCATATGCCATGGAAATCTTCATAGTGACTTTAAGTGTCTTAACAAAATACATGATCACCGTCTACTAAGACTTCAAAGACAGTTCGTAATTTTAATTTAAAATTACCAATTATATTAAAAATAATAACATATAATAATATAATTTATAAATATTAAATATTAAAATAAATAAATAATTATTTATTTTATAAATAAAAGATAAATTAATTTTATTAAAATATTAAAAAAATAATACCCCATTCGTAGATAATTTTGAGGAATTAATCTAAACGGCAGTTATTTTTTACTTAATCGCTTACGGCATCAAACTAACAATAAATGTGAACCCTTTTAAGGGTTGTCATCCTCTACCTTTCCAAATCACAACTCGTCATCCTCTACCTTTCCAACTCCCAACTTGTGTTAGCTTTACTCGCCTTTCCAATCCTATGTTGTTTCCAGGGAGCCAAGAACAGGGGAGTTAGTGATTGAAAGAAGCTCCCCTTGGGCCTTTTTCTTTTTATGGAGCTTATCAAGGCGTATGATACGTTTATGAAGTGGGATATGTATCTTCTTCACGAATTTTCATTAGTTTGCAATGACAGTAAACCAAAATGTAGAGACTAGAAATTTAACTAAACTCTATGGGCTCCACTTCCTTATGAAGCTGGCTTTGGAGAATGGTATAGGTACCTTCCAAGTGTATAGGGACATTGATGTGGTCATGAAGTGGTTCATAGCTATCCTGAAATTCACAATAGGTAATTACGCTCTATGGGCTCCACTTCCTTAGGAAGTTGGCTTTGGATAATGGTATAAGTACCTTCCAAGTGTATAGGGACTTGGATGTGATCTTTAACTCGATAAAGATTACTTTAAAATTCACATATAGGTTTGATTGTTTTGGTTTAGAATTAGAAAGAAACTTCTAACTTTAGTAAAATCAAGTTTTCACATGTCTCCATAGTAACATAAATTCAATTTTTAAGGAAGGTTACTTTTTTTAATGATTACAAACTAAGGAAGAAAAATATTTAGGGGCTTTTAGTTTTTTTTTCTAAGATCGCAAATATTGATATATTTTAAGTTTATTTAGGCGGATTTTATGGATTCTGCTTTTTTATAGATTTTATGGATTATTGGTGTTTATTAATGGATTTTGTTTTTTTATATGAAGGAATATTTTGTTGTGTCAAGAGGTGTTTTACAATTTAGTATGGGGAGATGTTGTCACACAACATTACATTCAAAAATAATAAAATAATATTTATATAATAAAGTAAAAAATAGTAATGCATCTTAACTCCAAATCTATCAAGGGATCAAATCTCTTGAGATATAAACCTTTTTTACAGTGAAAAGAGATATGTTCCCATTTGGCGCTTGATAGATCTAGAGTTAAGATGAATCTAAGCTAGTTTAAAATAAAATTCAAGTCTCACTAGCACAAGAGGATGGGCCTCATTAGCAAGGTGGCACAGGATCAAACCTCATGCTAAGGAGAGGAGACATGCTAAAATTGAGTAAGTTTAGGGCCAGTGTGGCCTACGCTGGGTACAATCCCCGGGTGACTTTGAAGACTTAGATGCCCCTGGTTCGTGGTTTCTCAAGCCACATGTCAGAACACAGATAACTTAACCAAAAAAAATAAAACATAGTAATACCAAGAAAAATTAATGTCCACCACAAAGAATATTTCAATTTCCACCCTAATTTCACATCAATTTCGTATAGAGAGATAAAGTAATTGAAAGTTCAAAAAAAGATAAAATTACTTTCTCATATGAGGAGGAGATTAATTTCTCCATTATTTAATATTGAGTTGGCAAATAACATGTTAAAATAATATTATTGATTTTACATATTGTGTAATTCATTTTATCTTTAGTTGACACACACACACTTAAAACACAAGAACAATTGTGTCAACCAATGAATATAATATTTCAATGTACACATTAAATAAGATAATTTTTAGTTGATATCAACTAAAAATAAAGTAATTTAAATTAAAAAAATTCTTATATTGTTCACATCCATTGTGAGAAAAATACCTAATTTATTTCAATTTTAATACGGAGTTGGTATATAATATTAAAAAATAATAATAAAAATGAAAATAAGAATTATATGGGTTATAAAATAAATATTTTAATATGAATGTTGAGTAAAATATTTTAGGATTAAATACATATAAATAAAGAGAAAAGAGATTGGATTTCACTAATAACTATTTTCTAAATCAAAATATGAAGGAAATTTGCAATTATTTCGATGTTTAATAAGAAATTGATATGTAACCATTTGATATATATATATATATATATATATATATATATATATATATATATATATATATATATAAACATTTTAAAAAGTTATTCATAACAAAAATAATTTATATATATAAAGAGAATATATTATGGATATGTGTTTTCTCTTTACGAATATGAGGGGCATGCATTAACATTTTAATGTAGAGAATCTAAATCATTAATAAAACATTTCAATGTCAAATAAGTTCATATTTTATACAGAAAATTTGTTTTTCTAAGTGGCTAAGCTATGGAGTGAACACCTTTTCAAATATGTTGGCGAGCACCACAAGTGAGAGAAGGGCTTCCGTTACAAGAATTTCAGATCCATCGCTTTGATCATGGAGAAATGGTTGTCGGCAAAGGCGATGGCTCTTGCCCCTCCTTTTTCCTTTTCCTATGGACTGGAAAAGGTGGACTACAAGGAATCTAATGGTATAGGCAGGGGATCTCACCTAGACATGATCATAGAAATTTTTTTCTTCATATTTTGTTCAACCTCCTTCTCTTGGTATTAGTGGGATCCTTGTGCTTATGGAGGCTCGTGAATTCATATTTTGTGAGAAAATGTGTGCAGTATGTTTTCCTGCAAAGTATTTGTGAAAATTAATGAAAGGGATTTTAAGTGCAGGCTTCGGAACACCTGTCGAGTTTTCGACGCATTAGTCCCACCAAAGAAGCATCTCAAACCAATCATGGTTGTCTTATTTTGTCAACCTTTTTTTCATGGAAGGAGGTCGATAAAGTGTGAGCCAAAAATTCAGAAAGATTAGTCAATATAAGGTTTGGTCATGTATGCAAATTGTTGGACAAAATCCTCGAGACAACGGGCATGCCTAGGTGATCTGTTGTTGAATGTTAGATTTCCTATGCTAATTTCAACTTCAAATTTAAAAACAACAGCCTATAATTTGCTTCATGAGCATAGATTTCATTTATGGTGTTTGTGAATGAACAGGTAAATTTATGTCGAGTCGTATGTCAAGTTCATGAGCAAAACAGCATAAAAGTAAAGTGCTGAACACCAACAAATAAATGTACAAAAAACCATCAAAATGAACATTTAACACCATGTTTTGATGAAGGATTTCACTCCTCATGGTCTACATCTCCTTGGTCCAGCTTCGATGGCTTGGGCTTCTGTATTAGCTCAAAATGGAAAAAGTCTTCCTTACAATGCTCTATTTCTCCTGAAATCTGCTTCAATGTACTAAAAACAGATCAAAATCATCTAGGAATGCCTTTTCCTGATCCCAATTTGGTCGAATTTTGCAAAATTTATGGCAAAATCAATTTCTCTTAAAAAGTCTCCACTAAAACGAAAGGAACTCCAATTAACTCCACTAAATCTGGAGTTACCGCCAAATTTGGGGGACCGCCAAAAATGTTACCATCTTAACTGTAGTTCAATTAAATGTTAATCACAATTTAATTAATGTTAAACCCGCATTTAGCGCTTAATCCACACGGTTATGTTATCCATTCACTGGTGGTTACGCAATAGTGGAAACATGATGGAGGTAATGTCAATGGTTATGGTTTATGTAGCCTCCAGTTCTATGGTAATGGTGACATGGGAGGGGGTTGGCTCCCTCCTTCCCCCAACCACAAACGGCTTACACACCAAATACGATATGTGACCATAGATTTGTAAGAACCACTAGTGTGGCATAACGGTAAGACTTGGAGTTTGTTTGGGCGAGCTCATGGGTTCGACTCTGCCGACCTGCCCATAAATTTTCGTAAAGCGCGCCGATAATGCTGAACTTTGGGGAGGGACACGTGTGAGCCTTCAGGCTTGCCACATGTCTCCTACTCACGCGTCCAGCTCTATCCAATGAAATCGAACCAAATCACCAATAACAATGTAAACTTTGAGGCAAGAACTATAAACTCAAAATGGGAACTCTGGCCAAAAAAACCCCGAAAACATGAAAAAGAGTGCTAAAAACGAAAAGTCAATTATGAACAAGTTTTAAAAATGGTAGTGAAAACGATTTTTTTGTGCAAAAATTGTGAAAAAAACACCCTGAAAATGATAAGTGTTGATACTCGAACGATGACTTTTTTTTAGTGTCAATTTTCAACATTTTTAAAAAATATTAGTAAAACCAAATTCTATGTGCCAAAAACACCCTCAAAATGAAACGTGTTGATGCTGGAATAAAAACTTTTTTTTTCTAGGGTAAATTTTCAACATTTTGAAATAATGGTGTAAAAGATTTTATCATGACTCTGAAAAACATTAAAATTTCAAAAGAATAATGAAAAAATAAAGAATAAAAACAATGAAGAAAAAAAAAACATTTAAAAAATTAGCAAAACTTAAATAAAAATATGTATTAAAAAAAACATAAAATAAAAATAAATAAAATCAAATATACAAAAAGGACAAAAAAAACAAAAATAAACATTAAAAAAAATAATAATAAAAATGTAAAAAAAAAACAAAATTAACCTATAAATGAATATAATTAAAAAACTAAGAAGAATAAAAGAATATATAAAGAATTAAATAATAAGAACAATATATTTTCAAAAAAAATTACATTTTTTTTATGTTGTAAACCATAAAAAATATGGAAAAAAAAAAACAAATTTAAAAAAGCTATAATATTAAGTAAGTAAAAATAGAGCAATTTTAAAAAGCATATACAAAAAATACATAAAAAAACAAAAGAAAAAAAAAAAAAAATTAAAACAAACTAGAATAAAAAAATTAGAAAATTAACAAAAAAAAAAAAAAAAAAAAAAAAAAAAAAAAACATTTAAAAGAAAACAAAAATAGATCGAAGTTAAAAATTAAAAAAAAATAAAAAACAAAAAACAAAAATCATTTAAAATTTTAAAAAATATACATATTTTCAAATTTAAAACCAATAAAATTAAAAGCATTTAAATTTAAAAAATATATATATTTTTGATTTTATATATATATATATATATATATATATATATATATATATATATTAAAAACTTAAAATTTTAACATTTTGATTTTAAAAAAAATGCATTTAAAATATTTAAAAATATATACATTTTAAAAATATATGTAAAATCAAAAACAACTTTTAAAAATATTTTTTTAAAATAAGTTTGACATTAGATATCATTTTTGTGATTCAACTGCAGTAAGTAAGTCATTTATCTATGACCATTTCCATGAGAGGTAGTCGTAAATGACTAGTTTCTCATGATTTTTGAATAGTCAGCGTAGCACTCATTACATCAGGTGATGCTCACAGGGGTGAAGAAGTGGGATTGAAATTAGTGAACTTAATCACATAGCATCAATCATCACTTCCGAGGCTTGCACCCGATAACCAGAACTTCTCAGGAGGTCACCCGTTCGAGATCCTCTGGCTTAACCGCGCTTAATTGTGGTGTTTTTTTTAACATTGTTAATATATATATATATATATATATATATATATATATATATATATATATATAGATATAAAAGAAAAATTTAAATATTTTTAAAAAATAAATATTTTTATAAGCATTTTTTTTAATATTTTTTTATAAAATATTCATTTCAATTTTTTTTTTAAATCTCAATTTTTATTTTTAAAAACAAATTGGGCTAGTCCAGCCATTGCCCGGCCACCCGTGGGGTCACAACCCTACGCGATGCGACTACAGCTACGCCGCCAAGGGCCGCTCCCCCATTGGCGGAAGGGCGACACAGCTGGAATCGCCCAATTCACGGGCGGTCAAGCGACGACTAGACTGGCCAAATATTTTTTTTTAAATAACAATTGATATTTAAAAAAAAATGAAATAAATATTTTATAAAAAAAATACTATAATTTTTTTAAATAAACAATATCTATTTTTAAAAAATATTTAATGTTCAAAATATAAAATTTATATTTAAAAAAAAATAAATGTTTCTTAAAAAAAAGCTCATCATTTTTTTTGTTTTTTTAATAAAAAATATTTATTAAAAAAAATGTATGTGGGTTTTTAAAAACAAAAAATATAAACACTTTAAATGTTTTTTTTTAAATCAAAAATAGATTTTCTTTTTTAAATTTTAAATGTTTTTTTTTTTATTATTATTTGAATATATATATAGACATATTAAATTCTAATTGTTTTCTGGCTTTTTTAATTTGAGTATATATTTTTCTTTTTTTTTTAATCTTAATTTTAGTTTTTTAATTTATTTTTGGTTAATTTTCTGTTTTTTTGAAATCTAGTTTGTTTTTCATTTTTTTTTTAGTTTTTGTTAATGTTTTTCTAAATTTTTCTATTTTTACTTACTTAATTTTATATTTTTATCCAAATTCTTTTATGATTTACGAGATAATTTTTTTCTTACGTTTTTTATGTTTTTTTTGCCTTTTTTATATATATTTTTATATTTGTTTTTTTTATGTCCAAAAAAATTGACATAAAAAATTTTAAAGTGTAAAAAAATGTAACATTTAAAAAAAAATATCCACACTTAATATATTAAAAAATTTAATGTGTCAAAAATTGTTAAATTTAGAAAATAATTATTTACATTTTATACATTAGAAAATTTAAAGTCAAAAAATAGGTCTTTTAGAAAAAGGGCATGATGCAGAATCACCACTTTTTAAAATCAGCATTCAAATTACTAACATTCTAAAACGTAATGTACATAAAAAAAATTAAAGTGCCAAAAACTATGCTCTAAAAAACATATGTGTGTTATGCATCGCCCTTTTTCAAAATCGGGTCACTTTTTTTCTCTATCCGTATGAAACGGGCAATAATATCAGTTCTCATTTCAAAGTTTACATTGTTCAACCTGAAAACCAACCAAAATGCTCCACCTGGTGAAACTTGGTTGGTCGTTGACCACCTTTGACGTTGCCTAGTCACCTGCCATGTCAATAGTACAGACTACTAACTCTACAGTGACTATACCTTTTTTTTCAAAATTCCTCTATTTGGCAAAGCGGACAGAATGTGATATCTTTGTCATACGAGCTCCATTTTGGGTGAAGCAAGTTGCGTTGGGATCGTATTGCCGAGACAAACACAATAATTTAGGTTTTGAGTGATTCTGAGCACTTTGATTTTTGAGCTAAATATTGATGACCTGATCATTCCTCTCCACTGGAAGCCTTTTGGACCCCAAAAGATACTATCAATTTTTCAACAGGTGAGGGTATAGCTCCCTCACCTTTTTGATCTACAACCATTTGGCCTTAGAACGATTTCGTCCATTTAGGCCCACTCAAAGTTATTTGGCATTCCCTCTTTTTGATGTTCTGGTTCTTTTGTCAAGTATGAGATCTTCCTGAAGTTCATCAAGATATTCTGGCGAGATATCATCTATTAATGGCAGTTGAACATGTTGTCCTTGATAATTAATTAAAGGAGGCTCAAACAATCTCAAATTCTCAACATTAACAACAGAGTATATTTTCATATAAGGAGGCAAATCTAGCTTAAAAGAATTGTTACCAATCATTTCCAGAATTTTGAAAGGACCATAACAGATTGGCTTCATATTTTTACCTTCTTCTTGAAGTATCTCTTTGCCAATATATAACCAAAATTCATCTTCAACTTGAAATTTATGATCGACACAGTGTTTTTCATGCCTTGCCTTGTAGCTGCTTTGACTCTTTTCAAGCTGTTTTTTCACTTTGTGATGTATCAACTAAATTTTCTCAATGAACTTCCTTGCATTATCGATGTTGCTACGACCATCGATGGTGACATATTTCTCAAATATGAATTCCAATGGAGATCTTGGCAAGTCCCCAAAACATGCCTCAAATGGCGATGTGTTTGGGGAAGAATGCTTTGCCCTGTTGTATGCATGTTGTATGTAATACAACTGTTCATCCCACAACTTGGGATGTTTGCTACAATATGCTCTAAGAAGATGAATGACTATCCTGTTGACCACCTCGGTTTGTCTAGTTGTTTGCGGATGAAAGGTTGTACTCTTCTTCAACTTAGTCTCCATCATGTACCACAAATTTGACCAAAAATTCCCAGCAAATTGAGAATCTCGATCACTTTTAATGGAAGTAGGAAGACCAAAATGAACCCAAATATTTTGAAAGAAAACATGAGATGTTTGTTCAGCTGTAATTTTCTTTTTACATGGTGTTAGAATACACATCTTACTGAACCTATATACAACTACATACAAGTAATCATGACCTTTCCTTGACAATTGAAGACCTCCTACAAAATCCATTGAGATACTCTCCATGGACGTGAAGGTACTGGAAGTGGAGTGTACAATCCTAGTTTCCTATTGTTAGGCTTACTTTTTTCACAAAAAGAACATCCTCTAATGAAACGAGATACATTATCAAACATGCATGGCCGATAACAATAACTTTGAAGATTTTCTACTGTCTTTCCTACAGCATAGTGTCCAGCAATCAATGAAGTATGTGCCTCCCTTATGATATTGTTTCCTTCTCCCTATGGAATACATAACTTGCCCAAATGATACAACAAATTTTTATGTACATGGTAATCTAACTCTTCAATTTGGTTTCCTTGCCTCAAGCTTGCATACACATATTGAAAGTCATTATTATATGAATATTTCTTAATGTAACTTTCATGTAAAACATAATTGTGCTTGAGTATGATAGATGAATTTACAATAGGCCTAGAAATTATATCAGCTACCTTATTGTAGATTCCCTTTTTGTACTTTATAACCAAATGAAACTGTCATAAAAAACCCAGCCATCTGAAGTGTCGTGATTACTGCAACTTTGATTATGATTGTAAGTACTACAATGGTTGATGGTCGATATGGATAATGGTCTCATTCCCCATCAAGTAGTGTTTCCATTTTTAACACTTTACATCAATGTGTAAAGTTCTTTGTCATAAGTGGGATAGTTAGTCACAGAACCATTGCAAATTTCAAAATGAGATGAAATGGGCTTACCATGCTACATAAGAACTGCTCCCATGGTGTAATTACTAGCATCTATTTGAATCTCAAATGGTTGTCTAAGATCTAGAAGAGTTAATATCAGTGCTAAACTGATCTTTTATTTTAAAGCATCAAATTGTTTCTGTTGTACATCTCCCAAATGGAATACTTTCTTGACAGTAGTCAATGCATGTAGTTGAGCTGCAATGGAAGAGATATTAGCAATAAATTTCCTCCAATATTGTGTTGTCCCTAAAAAGCTTCTTACCTCTGTAACTATATTGGGCTTGGACCAATTCACAATGACCTCAACCTTAGAGGGGTCTATCTCCAACTCACCTCCTCCAATAATGCATCTCAAATACACTAAACAAATCTTTCCAAATTCAGACTTTGACATCCTTGAAGACAATTGTTCTTTTCTCAAGACATCAAGTACTTTGTTCACATGCGTGACATGTTCATCTCTGGATTTGTTGAATATGAGAATATCATCTAAGTAAACAATGACAAAGTCATCTAGAAATGGTATCAATGCATCATTCATAACTCTCATGAAAGTGGTTGGAGCATTTGTGAGACCGAAAGGCATAACAAGCCACTCAAGAATACTTGTTTAGTTTTAAAAGTGGTTTTCCAAATGTCCTCTTCAACTATTCTAACTTGATGATAACCACTTCGTAAGTCTAACTTAGTGAAATACTTTGCATACATCAATTGATCAATCAAATCATCAATTCTTGGGAGTGGATAACGATTCTTTACCATTTTCTTATTTAGTGCATGGAAATCCACACACATACACCAAGTCTTGTCCTTCTTTGGAACCAAGACAATGGGTGAACCACATGGTGAAGTAGATGGGCATATGATACCTTCGTTCAACAATTTTTGAATTTGCTTCTTTATTTCCATGCTCTCCATTATCAACATGTGATACATGCCAATGTTTGGAAGTGGAACATCTAGTTGCAGTTGTATCTCATGTTGAATTCCCCTCTTGGGAGTTAACCCCTATGGTTCCTGAAACATCTCACCATACTTGCTTACTACATCAAACAAATCAGATTTTAATTTATCATCACAACCTTCAAAATATTCGTAATCAATATCATTCTTTTTCTTGATCATGAGAAGCACAAAATTTTTACTTGCATTTACTAGTCTCTTCATCATCCCTGCATTAACCAAAGAAATGTTTAACATTTTATGATGGGATCTCACAATATACTCCACTCCATCCTTTACCAATAGGTATTTGTTCTCATGGAGATAAAATACCGCTTTCCTATCGTACAAATATGGGCTTCCCAAAATGATTCCTGAGATGTCAAGTGGAACTACATCTAACTCAACTTCATCAATGAATTTTTTAGTAATGGCAAACCTGAATAAGCATTTCCTTGTAACCTGTAAATTTTTGTTATTGACTATCCAACCCAAGGGATATGGCTTATGATGAGGTACAGTTTCAAGGTTAATATTTTTTACCAAGTCTTTGGAAATTAAGTTTGATTGTGACTCACTGTCAATTAATGCATCAATATTTGTATTATTTGAAATTACCGTTACGTGAAACAATTATATTCTTGATTCTTCATGTGGAGTGTTGTTGTGACTATGTGAGGAACTAGTGCTTGCAATAGCTTCTTTTTATTTTGTAACCATTTCTGAAATCTTAGTCTCATCACCAAAATCAGATCCAAGATCATGATGTGTGGTAGCGATCGTCTTTTGTTTTCCCTTATCGTTTGGTTTCTTATGCCTTAGTTTGGGATGTAATTTCCAATAGTGGTATGGTGGGTTTCATAATGCACCGCTTTAGAACAATGTTGGCATATAGTTTTCTCCCCTTCTTTCTTTACACTTTCATTCTTCTTTCCTTTCCCTTTTCCACCCTTCTCTTTCTCCTTACCCTTGAATGGCTTCTTCTTACTACCCTCTTCCTGAATGTTTTTTCCTCTTGCTTAAAGGTGTGTGGTTTGCACACATACCTCATCTAAATTTATTGGATTGAACATAAGGATAGTGTGTTTTAAGTATGGATGTAAATCCCTAATATATTTCAACAGTGTATCTTTTGAATTCAAATTTACTCCTAACAACAAAGACCTCTTCCTAAACTCCTAGGTATAGTCTTGAATTGTTTGGCCCTCGAGTTGCTTAAAAGTTTGCCAACTCATAATGGCTTTTTGGATACAGGCTAAAGGATAAAAATTCCTTTTAATTGAAGAAACAAATTCAACCCAAGGAATGGATATCTTACCATGAATTCACATTTCCTCTTAAGTCTTTGCTTCCCACCAAACTAGTGCTACTCCTTCTAGCCTCAATGAAGCTAGTTGGATCTTTATGTCATCTTCTTTAAGGTTCTGAATTCTGCAATAAACCTCCAATTGTCAAATCTAATTCTCTAACTTTTCTACAATCACCTCATCATTGTACATCAGAAGTTCATACTTAGTATCCAATTTGAGTAAGGGAGCTTTTTCCTTTAGGGTTTTTGAATGAGTATGAACGGTTTTTGGGGTAGAAGTGGAAGATGATGTTGTTTGTGATGATGAAGATGATGAGGAAGATGATGAAGATGGTGGATATGGAGGAGGCTTTCCTCCATTACCCTTTGAATCCTTCTTTTCATCTTTTTTATCTCCTGAGCTTCCCTCTCCATGTGGGGACTTAGAACTCTCTCTAGCGATTTTAGTATTCCTCTCTTCATAGAGGACTCTAACAATGTTAGTTAAGTCATAGAAATTTTTCTTAAATGCTTCCTCTTATGAAATACCTTCAGTGTCTCCTGCTCTAAACATGATGACTTTGGATTCAAGCTCAGCTTCTGGTACTTCGTGTACCTCCTCAATCTCAATTGAAGATAAAACTTGAGGTGTTTCAAGTGTAGCTAGGATTGGAACTTTGAGTGGAGATTATGGCCTTGTGGCTCTCCTTCTTCTTGGTATTACCTTAGGAGTTGTAACGAATAGTTTCCCTTCTCCTATCTGCAACTTTAACCTTCTAAGAATCACAAATTTGCAACCATTAAAACCCTACTTGCACAACACTTAAGAAATCAAGAAAATAACCTTTGTTCTGATGCCAACTTGATCTGTTGTTGAATGTTAGTTTTGTTGTGCTAATTTCAAATTCATATTTAAAAACAACTACTTATCATTTGCTTCATGTGTGTAGGTTTCCTTTATGGTGTTTGTGAATGAAAAGGTAAAATTATGTCAAGTTTTATGTCAAATTGATGAGAAAAATATCATAAAAGTAAATGTTGGCTTATTGGGGCCTGACCCAGGTTCAAAAGTGTTTAGCCAAACAAATACCGCACTACTGGCCCTTTCGGTGACAATCCGTGGAGCGTGGATTGAAGTCTCACTCGAGGTAGTATGGGAGGGTGCTGGAACTAGGTTTCTACACCCTAGGGATGTCTTGATGAGGTCTGCAAAGGTCGCGAGCCAATCCTGCGAGCTTGCACGAGCTGTCTGGCCTTCGCATAGCTATGTGAGGATGCACTTTCTAGATTGCTTATCCTTAGTATGTTCTTATTATAGATCTGACTTTATTTAATCAACATTCAATATTTATAACTAGTGCGCACAATCATAAACCTTAAAGACATGCACAAAACCAAAACTGATGAACAACACACAGATATACAATCAGATACACAAAGTTTCAGAAACACTTATCTTTTATTAATATTCTATTCTAGTAAAATCCAATTCCACCCTGTGCACTCAGCTACAGAGGTCTGCGCACTCAACTGGGGACTCTACCAGGTCTTTACGCACACAGCTGTAGAGCCTACTTTAACTACTACTAACCAACCACAACTCAGACTCAGAGCAACTTCCACGTTCATAAAACCATAACACTTAAGATCACAACTAAACAAGAAATTGACTTCTACACTTAGAGCCTTGCTCTATTTATACATTCCCATGGTCCGCGGACCTTGGGTAGGCCGAATCACTTTCTATTATCTTACACTATTTTCGGGCAGATAACCCTTTGACTTGACTCATTACAATTCGCGCTCCATGCACCTTTACAATACCATTACCCAAAATTGTGGGTTTTAAGCCCCAAAACCATTATGTGGGAGATCCACTACCCAACAGGCCCCCAACACAATCATCGTGACTCATCCCGAGTCACTGAGCTGGTGCGTTGATCTTCGCGCAGAGGTCATCCAACAACTTTTGCGCTTCGCTTACGTCCGCAACACATTCTTCCGCTGTCTGCTATACTCGTCTAGTGTGCGCCATTCTGGTGGCCATGTATCGAGCACTACGAAAACAACGTCATCTATGGCGATGAAGGGGAGTGTGGTCCACTTTTGCTCTGGATCCCTTCGCGCCCTGATATATACATTGTGCATATCCACTTTAAAGTCTGCAAAGTTATTCAGACTATTGTATACTGAGGCAGACAACCGTGGCTGTTTGTTGATCCAAAGTCATATGCTTGCTTCCATTAGTACCTAGAAGATCTTAGTTTCTTTGATTCACGTAGCATCCTTCGTTGCCCATAGCTATGCGTATTTTGCTGCCTCTAGCCAGTCCTGGTCAAGGGGAGGAAACTGACTATCCTCAAGCAATTCACCGGTAACCAACAGGATGGATAAGAGCAACCACGCATAGTGGAAACTCTTACCCTATTCTTGGGCCTCCATGCAGTTTGTCAGAAACTCGTCGCAGAGGAACTGCGCCTAGTTGAACTGTGCCCCTTCTGTGCATTGCTCAGCTAGCGCAATGACCGTTTCTGGTACCTCATTGCCCCGACATTTTCTCATCACCTTTCCTACCAATAACTAGGTAGCTATGCAGACCCCTTTGTTCTGAATACTAGTAATAACATACCCCCTCTGCTTTTTTTCCAACTTATATTTATTTTTCATAGCCTCTGCAAGCGTCAAGTCCCCACTTGTGCTGGCAATTTCCGCAGGGTCCCTTCCTGAACAGGGAAGCCGAGAAATCCTATGAATGAGCTCCACCATGACAGGAATGGGCTCCTTCAGCCACAAGTACCCATCATGCACCAGGCAAAGTAGTTGTTTGATAACAAATATCGTGATTGGGGCTTGACCGAAGTTTGGAATTGATAGGAGGTGGAGTAACTTGGCCTCCTCCACCCCATACAGCCATCCCCGTGGTTGCAGTGTGGTAATTGCCCCTTCTGTTCTTTGTTCCATCAACTGGCTAGTTTCTAGATGCGGGAACCTCTCACTATCCACGAGGTCCTAGTCTTCAAACTTTATAGTGGGCATGCAGCCCACAGTCGTACCTTCAATAGAACCCATTTGGGGAGGAAAGGGTATTGATTATGCTCGTCATAGCGTCCAAATCTTTAGTGACCTTTACCCTCCCCTTCCGCGGAGGGACATACTTGGGTGGCTTTGCTGTGGGGTGTACTGGCTGGATGTCTTCTTCTATCTCTTCCTCTGGTTCCATCTCTTTGACAGAGGTTGGAGGGTCCTCTTCCTCATCGTCGCTCTCAATATTAACTGTTTTTCCCTTCTCTTCCATCGACAGTTTGCTAAACCAGGGATTTCGTGGAGACATACGGACTAGTCCTGCTGCCTGTGGGTCCTTTTTGGGCCTCGGCATCTGGGGTGATTTAGGGATTTCTGGTGTATCACCTACCAGTAGTGTAGAACTCTGAGCGGCTCCCCTGGTTGTTGTCATTATTCTGATCAGGGACTCCTGTGTATCCTTTGGCAATGCTTCAAACCACAGACTTGCTTTTACAGCCTCCAAGTTCATTAGGTTCCTGCTTGTTTGATAATGCCACAAGTTAAACATGCCAAGGGTCGTTTGGTGATGGGCCACCTATGATTTATAGGCCTCTTTGAATTCAAATTCGACTATTTCCCCCTTTCTTGGCTCATTAATGCGATTTTGGTGGCAGATCCTAGTTCTGACCCTATTTCTTAATTTCCCACCGTCTGCTACTCGATGCCTTGAATGGGACATCTTGTCATGAACAGTGTCTTCAACAGTCACTTTCCATCCCACCCACGCAACAATGCGGTCCCTTGTACGCAGACACGATCTGTGCTTCATATTGATCTTGCATGCTGCATCTGGGCCGCGCAACTCCCATACAGACTCCTTTATAGTCCCGCGCCCTCTTCCAACTGCTTGGAGCACTGAGACTGTGCTTCCTACGGATAGTCAGGTGGTCACAACCCCGTGTGGGGTTTCAATTTTCGTGCTAGCTCAGGTTGTGGCCATCCTTCAAGTACCTTTATATCTAGTAGTGCATCACATTCTTCTTTGTATGGTACGCTCCCCTATTTAGTAAGGCGTGGTCACAGCCATGATAGCAGGGTCGCAGCTCATTCTAATGTAGTAGTAGGGTTGGCTAGGTCTGGTCCCCTCATGCTTAGTTTCGCGCGGCCCGCTTGTGTGACTCCGGTTTCTAGTTTGCTGATTTCTTCATCCAATATCACGATTTTTCCCCTTAGCCGTGCCCATTCTTCATCGAGTTCGTGAATATTTTGTATCATAGTCCATTTTTACAAATCACCTCAAATAGCCCACCTTATTTTAAGGGAGAGGGTAAAAAAGGTAAATTTAGCCCTTGAAATTAGGAGTTACAACCTTCCATTCGTCCATTTTCAAGAATAAGTTTTATTTAAGTGAATCCATTCGCCCATTTTCAAGAATAGGTTTTATTTAAGTGAATCCTATGGGCCAAAAGCCCAAATACCATATTTATAAAAGAGGTATGGTAAATTAATAAAAATATAAATAAATGAGAGGTATGGTAAATAAATAAAACATTTTTTATATTTACTCCATAAGTCACCTTATATACATGAAAGGGTGTAAACAAATAAAAATATAAGTAAAGTGGAGGTAGGGTAAATAAATAAAACGTATTTTTATACTTACTCAAAAGGTATGGTAAATAAATAAAAATATAAATAAACTAGACGTATGGTAAATAAATAAAACCTCTTTTTATATTTAGTCCATGACCCTCGTAGGCTCGTTCTATTTATGAAGGCTCAAGAAAGAGATTTTATTTAAGTGAATCCTATGGGCCAAATACCATATTTGTAAAAGAGGTATGGTAAATTAATAAAAATATAAATAAAGGAGAGGTATGGTAAACAAATAAAACATTTTTTTATATTTACTCCATAAATCACCTTATATTTACGAACATTCAAAAAATGTGTTATATTTGGGTGAAACCTATGGGAAAAATACTATGGGACAAATACCATGGACTAGATTGTTATTAATACCGTGCAAAAAAACATTATTATTAATAAAAATAAAAATGGCACATTGTATTGACCCATGGTATTCACCAAAATGGCACATGGTATTGACCCATGGTATTCACCTGGAATGCAGCCTATTTAAATGGGGGAATTAAACCAGCATAGATCCATCTTTACTCTGGATCTACTAACCCTCGAGAGGTATCAAATATAGTGATATGCAAACTAGCATAGAGTGAAAAAATATTTGATTCCTCTCAGGGCTTGGTTAAAATAAAAAATAAAATAAAAATCAACTATTAATTTTATTAATTTTTATAAATTACTAATAGTAATTTTTAAGCTCCAGGTTTATGATAACCCATCGTATTGACCCATGGTAATACCATGGTATTCATGTGAGCATAGACTATTTAAAGGGGAAATTCTATCATCTTATATCCATCTTAATTCTGGGTCTACCAAGTTCTCAGAGGGATAAATAGATTTCATCCCCCTGACAGTGGTAGATGTGGAGTTAAGATAGATATAGGTTGGTTTTTATGATAATGAAGATATTAAATAGACTTAGGAAATTATATTGTAAAAACATCTTAAGGTGAACGGTTAAAGCATAAACATTGGACAAGTATATTTGTATACTTCTGTTTTAAACTAAAACAAATCCAGGGTTAAAAGGAATGGATTGATTGCACTAGTCATCCTTTTATAACTTTCCAACATATGCTGGAGTAAACAGATTGTAATTTGGGTCATTTTTCTAACTGCAAATAGGAACATACTTGTGTATTGGCAAGGTGGTTACGAGGTCCCTAGAAGTGATGAATTTGAATTTTTCTTGGTTTTATATATAGTATTAGGTTTTTTCTCATGCTTTCTGTGAATGACACGGGTGAATTTTATCCTACACCCACTAAGTTATCGATATGTAATTTCGGTAATTTTGATTTCAAAAGATATTTTAAAGAAATGCAATGATTTCATTTGTGTATTCAATAAACACAAGATTTTATAATTGAGTAAAATATTCGCCATGCCTGGTGAGAGATTCGCCAAAAAATTATATATACATATTATATTATTGATAAAATCGCCTTCCATTTTTCTTATATACCATGGAGATTCGCCCATTTATTATATATATAAATTTAGGGGGGGGTTCTTAAGATTTTCCCTATCCCTCGCCGAATGGCTTCTTGTAGCTATCGAATTCCTTTACCCCAGTCCTCGCGTCCTATTCGAACTGTGGGGGCTGTTGTCTAGGGAGTTCTCTCCGTCCTCCTAGTTTCATCTTGTCTCATCAATGATGGGGTCATCTTCGCACTCCTCTTCTTGCTTATGGTCCTATAGGCCCATCGAACCACTGGTACGCATAGATCCCAATTGGTTCGTTTTATCTGGTGAAATTTGTTCAGGATCCCACATGTTTTTTCGAATGTTCCGTCGTGAACTACTTGTGGAATGCATTGCCTTCCCTGCTGCTACGTCAGGTTCTGATTTTTGATCCTTAGTTGGGGAGGTGGTTGCACAGCATACGTCTACATCCCTTGATGCAGGTGGGCACTCAAACTGCTTCGTCCTTGCTGCCCAGATCACGTTCGACGTTGGGGACTTCCAAACCGTACACACACCTGCCTTCTACATTCGTGCCAGTTCCACCTAGTCTTTCGATATGTATTCCACAATTGTGCCATTGTCATGCGCAACACCCCTTTTTGCGCACCATACTGTTGCTGTTCCGGTATTGCATCTTCATACTGGTCTAAGGATTCCTCCACATGTGTTGCGCCATCATCTGTTCACAATTCCCTTGCTTTGGTCGTCACACGTCGCAGTGATCTAACCATCATATTACAATTCAACATTGTTACTTCCTGCAATCGATTCTACCATCGATTTATTTCTTCATCTAAATTTGAAGTGCAAGAACTGTCGCGCTCCCATGAGATTCTTTCGTCCACTGTCGGATTCACCCGATCTTGGTCTTACGCTGTTATTTGGTAAATGCAGTCTAGTTCATCATCACTGTTCTCGTCACGCACAGGTTCGGTGTAGTGCACTCCTTCGACTGGATCCAGCGGAACTATTACATGGAGAGACCTTTTCTCGAATATCATCTTCCATCTCTTTAGGTTGATGACTCCATTCATGTCCGTGGCCCAGTCTATTCCTAGTAATGCAGGGTAAGGGTTACTGTCATCAACAATCTCTATTACCTCGAAGTCTATCTGTGTGCTTACACCTTCAATGTCCACTGTTACCCCTTGCAACCTTCCCATGGGTAAGATCTTTTGCTGGTTCGCCATTTGTAATTGAATAGAAGACCACTGTAGCACAGGCCTGCCCATGTGTTCCCACTTCTGTTTTGGTAACACATTTGCATCTGAACCTAAGTCTAGGATGACCTGATCCATCTTATATTCACCAATCTACGCCGTTAATCGCATTTTCCGCCTAGTGCGCAACACATGCTTTCCTAATTTTTGGACCACGGGTGGTTCAACCGATCCTACGCACCTAGTGATTAGTTCTTGTAGTCCCTTAACTACCTTATTGTCATGTAGCAGCTTTATGCATGTCCGTTATGAAACCAGCTCACAAAAAGATAGAAAAGAGAGATCCACACCTTAGAATTCAGCCTCTTCGAGGGGGCAACCTCCTTTACATTACATAAATGAACAATTCTTGGATGATACAAATGACAAAACCTCCTTTCTATATATAGGAGTCTAGGGAGTCACAATATAATCCAGCCGACCTAACAATAATAATATAAAGCCACAAAAATAACAATAGAGGGATTCTATGGGGCACAGAAATAACAATATGGGGGTAATAGGGGCACAACAATATAAATAAGGGGTATAACTACAATAGTAATGGGGTAATCACTAGTATTATAGGGACCCAACATGCCCCTCTCCTTCAAAAAAGTGTTGTCCTCAACGCTTGAGTAGTTCTGGATACTTCTGCATAAAATTCTCATCCTCCCATGTGGAATCTTCAGCAGATAAGTTCTTCCACTTGATAAGATACTCTGAAATTGATCGATTTCGTAGCTGTCGAGTTCTTGTTTCTGTGACTTCTTCCGGTTCCAATATAATTTTTCCTTCCTCGTCAAGTTCTGGCAATATTGTTTGAATTGGGAGCTTGTCACCTATAACCTTCTTTAAACATGAAACATGGAAAACTGGGTGCAATCGAGAAGCTGCAATTTGTATGCCATAGTACCAATCTTTTGCAACACCTTGTACGGACCATAATACTTTGGTGATAATTTATTATCCTTTTTAGCTTGCTTTAGGGACATTTGCTTATATGGTTGTAGCCGTAGGAATACCCAATCACCTACATCAAAACTTCTTTCACTGCGATGTTGATCTGCCTGTTGTTTCATTCTATTTTGTGCCAACACGAGGTTATCCTTTAAGAGTTGGAGGACTTGTTGTTGATGTTCGATGTGATGTTCCACTGCCTGAACCTTAGAATTTTCTCTTAAATATGATGTGATGGATGGTGGTTGATACCCATAAAGTGCCATAAATGGGGTCATTTTTGTTGCTGTATGGAAGGAAGTGTTATACCACCATTCAGCCAGAGGCAACCATTTGACCCATTGTGTCTGTTTATCAGATACAAAGCAACGAAGATATCCTTCCAAACATTTGTTTACTATCTCAGTTTTCCCATCAGATTGAGGATGATAAGATGAGCTATGAGCTAACTGAGTACCAAGACAAGAAAATAATTCTGTCCAAAAATTTCCAGTGAAAATGGGATCTCTGTCACTTACAATAATCTTTGGGTTTCCATGTAGCTTTTGAACTGTTTCCATAAATGCAGTAGAAACTGTACTGGCTTTAAATGGATGTGATAATGCACAAAAGTGTGCATACTTGGTAAGTCCTCATACTTGGGTAAACCTGTGATAAAATCCATTGAAACCTCCTCCCAACGTTGGCTTGGAATGGATAAAGGTTGTAATAGACTCGGTGTCTTAATTGTTTCAACTTTATTTTACTGGCAAACCAAACATTCTGCCACAAACTTTTGAATATCTGATTTAAGGCCATCCCAAAAAAATTCCTTCTTAACCCTGTGGTAAGTTTTTAAAAATCCTGAGTGCCCTCCTAAGGGAGAAGTGTGCAATTCCATAAGAATCTTTTGTTTTAGCTGGGAATTCTTACAGAGGTATAAGTGATCTTTGTACCATAACGAATCATTTTTCCAGCTAAATGTATCAGAAGTACTGGAATCTTGTTGTAGCTTTCGAATAAGTGCCCACACTTCTTCGTCATTCTTCCATTCCTCCCTTGCTTCGTTTATCCAATCTGGTTGGATAATAGAAATGGCACACAACAATGCTTCCACATCCTCATCCTTTCTTGAGAGTGCATCTGCCACCACATTTTGCTTCCCTTTTTTGTAGATGATTTCAAAGTCATAACCCAACATCTTTGTGACCCACTTTTGTTGCTCTTCAGAGGATAATCTTTGTTCTAAAAAGTATTTAAGGCTATCATGATCCGTTTTTACCTTGAAGTGTCTTCCCATTAGGTAGGGTCGCCATTTCTTAAGTGCATGGAGTATTGCCAACATTTCCTTCTCATAAATAGCTTTGCTTAAAAACTTTCCCTTGATTGGACGACTTTCAAAAGCAATGGGTCTTTCATCTTGCATTAGAACAACACCAATTCCATTTCCTGAAGCATCACATTCCACAATAAAGGTTTTTGTGAAGTCCGGTGTAGCTAAGACCGGTGCTTGGCACATTGCCTCTTTAAGATGTTCAAAGGCCTTTGTTGCTTCCGGAGTCCATGAAAATGAATCTTTCTTCAATAATGTTGTTAGAGGTGCTGCTATTCTCCCATAATTCTTAACAAACTTGCGATAATACCCTGTCAACCCAAGAAATCCTCGCAGATGCTTTATGGATGTGGGGATTTTCCATTCCTTAATGGCTTTAATTTTGCTAGGGTCTACCTTAACTCCTTCATGAGATACAATATGACCCAAATATTCCACCTCCTGGACTCCAAAGAAACATTTGGATCTTTTTGCATATAATTGTTTCTCCTCCAATAGTTGTAGCACCCTGTCAACATGTTCAACATGATCCTTCCAAGACTTGCTGTAGATTAGTATATCATCAAAAAATACTAACACAAATTTTCTAAGGAATGGTTTGAAAATTGAATTCATCAAACCTTGAAATGTTGAAGGTGCATTGGTAAGGCCAAAAGGCATGACCAAAAATTCATAATGACCCTCATGAGTTCTAAATGCCGTTTTCGGAATGTCTTCAATCTTCATTCTGATTTGATGATATCCCGAACGAAGATCCAACTTGGTGAAGTAAATTGATCCATGCAATTCATCCAGTAATTCATCAATAACAGGAATGGGGAACTTATCTTTAATAGTGAGCTTGTTGAGCTCCCTATAATCCGGACACATGCGCCATGATCCATCCTTCTTGTGCACCAATACTACTGGAGCTGAGAAAGAACTTTGACTCGGTTGAATTATACCAGCCTCTAGCATTTCTGCAACCATACGTTCAATTTCACTTTTTTGGACATAGGGATATCTGTACGGCCTGATGTTTGGAGGAACACTTCCTGGAATCAGATGAATAGCATGATCATGATCACGCATAGGTGGGAGACCTTTGGGAGTCTCAAATACCTTGGAATGATTGTCCAAGACTTTTTGGAGATCTGGAGAAATAGATGATTCCAATGTGGAAACATCTAGCGAACATAATTGTGCAATTACACCTCTTTGCTCCTTTTTTAGAAGCTTTGTCATACCATTAGAGCTGATTATCTTTCCTGGTTTCCCTGCAATACCCCTTAATTCAACTTCCTTTCCTTCCGTAGAAAATTTGATGAAAAGTTCTTGAAAATTAAAAGCTATTGTACCCAAGGATTGTAGCCATTGGACTCCTAGTACAACATCAGCACCTCCCATTGGAATGGAAAGCATTGGGCTAGTCAATACATATTCTCCCATGGATAGCTTGATATTATGGCACTTTCCAGAGCAATTTATTGTTCCTCCATTTGCAATCATCACTTGACACTCTGGTGCTGGATATAGGAAGCAATTCAATTCTTTTGCTACCCTACAATGAATAAAATTGTGGGTGCTTCCTGAATCAATCAACACTATTACCTTTTTCTTCTTGATTTGTCCTTCTATCTTGATGGTTTGAGGAGTGGTAATTCCCGCCAATGCATTACAAGATATGGTCGGATTTATTTGTTCTTCATCTAGGCTTTGTTCCTGAAGTATATCTTCTTCTTTTGACCTTTCTTGCTCCTTTTCTTCTTCCTCTTCACAATCTATGTAGAATAATTTCTTCTCAGCACACTTATGACCTTTAGTGTATTTGCTATCACAACTGTAACAAAGCCCTTTTGCTCTTTTTTCTTCCAATTGTTGTGGTGTCAACCTTATAGGTTGTGGAAGACTAGGGGCAACAACACTTCCGTCTTTATAGTTGTGAGTGGTATGCTTCCTGGTTGCCATAATTTTGCTTTCCATTTTTCTTGCTAACCTGAATGCCTTCTCTAATGAATCAGGTTCCCAAAGGCGAACATCATGTTGGATATTATCCTTTAAAGACCCTATGAACACATCAATCCTATGCTCCTCTGGAATATCTTTTACCCTTATGTTCAATTTTTGGAACTCCTCAATGTGCTCCATTACTGAACCCTTTTGTTTGAGACTTATCAATTGGCTAAAAAAAGTGTTGCTTTTTGTATCTTCATAATGTGCTATCAATTCTTCCGTAAAAATTGCCCAAGTGATAAATTGTTTACGAGAGCAAAGCCATTGATACCATACAAACTGATTTGGTTCCAAATATACAGTTGCCATACGTACCTTTTGTGTGTTTTGCACATTATTGAGATCGAAGAATTGCTCCATCTGTAATATCCATGTGGCGGGATCCTTGCCATCAAACTTCCTCATATCGATTTTTGGAATATGGTGATTCTTCGATCCAACATTAGCGTCTATGGAATCATGATTAACATTTCTTTTGTTCTCATCATGAGTTTCCTTTACTACCTTTTCACCATTAGTGACCCTTTCTTGTAGCAACTTCTTCAATTCTTCCATGTCTGTCTTCATATCTATCTTCAAATCTGCCATGTCTCTCTTCAAATCTGTCTTCGAATCATCCATCTTAGCTTCCATTCCCTTTATCTTAGATTCCATGCCATTTATCTTAGATTCCACGCCATTTATCTTAGATTCCACGCCACTTATCTTAGCTTCTGTTAGCTTTTGTGAGCGTGACATTTGTTGCACTTGTTCTTGTAATTTTGATATATCATGTAGCATTTCTTCCTCTTCTTCATGAGTCATGCTAGAGCTTTCAGGTTCCTTACTAGGTGTTTGCATTTTCTTTCCTCGGGGCATCAGTTACCGATAATAATGCTTTACTATGCCCTTTGAATTCCGTTAAACCAAGCTTACACAAAAATTAAAAAAAAAAACTACACACCTTTTTTTACTTTATAGAAGCCTGATATTGAATCTGATGTATCTCTGTAATTTCGGATCATCCAATTCTGAAATTGCTACCTGTAGTAGCCTTCTGCGTCCTCTTTCCAATGCCACAAGTCTGAGCCAAATTGGATTCTCCAAGGAAGAGTTATGTAAAATCTCCCACAGTGACTTGTTTTTAGACTGGTTCAGTAGAGCGAACTTGTACGACGTGCCACGAGTCACTGTTTCAACCTTTGAATCTAAAACACACACACAAGAAACTAATATCCATCCTATTTCTGTACCTTCTTACAAAATTTCAATCCGATCCCCAGAGAGAAAGTTATGACGATTTTCCCCAGGTCACCTGTTTTGAATGTAATTCAGGAGTCTGCAAAAAGACCAACTTCCTCAGATCATATCTCCGAACATATCACGCGAAAAGCTCTGAAATTTGGACCCAAGGTTCAACGCGATTTTTTCTCAAATGGGTTTTTTTTGCAACTTCTGAAACATCACAGAAAAAAAGTTATAGCGAAAATGCCACGATGACCTGTTTGGAGCAGCGAAACCCTAGAATCCAAAGCTCTGATACCAAATGTTATGAAACCAGCTCACAAAAAGATAGAAAAGAGAGATCCACGCCTTAGAATTCAGCCTCTTCGAGGGGGAAAGCTCCTTTACATTACATAAATGAACAATTCTTGGATGATACAAATGAAAAAACCTCCTTTCTATATATAGGAGTCTAGGGAGTCACAATATAATCCAGCCGACCTAACAATAATAATATAAAGCCACAAAAATAACAATAGAGAGATTCTATGGGGCACAGAAATAACAATATGGCGGTAATAGGGGCACAACAATATAAATAAGAGGTATAACTACAATAGTAATGGGGTAATCACTAGTATTATAAGGACCCAACAATGTCTCTAAAAAGGTAGTAAGCATGGAAGGATCCATTCCTTGCTCTGGTTGATCCTTACTACCTAAAGTAGAGGCCTCCGTGAAGCTCTTCTTAGCTTCCTTAAATGTCTCCTTCGTGCATTCCAAGTCAGACTCAGGCTCCCTTGTAGGCGCCTCGCATACCCATGCATCTTCTTCGGGCTGCGTCCTCTTATCTTCCCCTATAGTCGCGCTGCTTCTAAGTACCATGCTTACGCTGGGGTCTTCTTCGCAAGGTTCAGACCTCATCATTTGGATGTTCCTGGGTCAGAGTAGGTTGTAGTACCCCTTTCTCATGCATATGAGTGATTAGCATAGGACAATCTACCATCTCATGATCGAACTGCTCATAGTATGGATAAAATATTCTTGTTGGATTGGTACAATCACGAGCATAGTGCCCTGGTCCTTCGCAATTGTAACAGATTAGCTGTCCACAAGCCTTTCCTGGCCCCATTCCTCCTCATCCTTGACCTCGCCCTTGAAATCCATCGCATGCTATTGCTGCGGCTGGATCCTGACCTTGTGCCTTGGTCTGCATCTTGTAGGCAGGTGTTCAATCCATCAACAATTCATAACTTCGACAGTTTCACTCATCGTGGCCTAATGATCTACAAAAATTGTAAAACACTTGCTGGGGGGTCTGTGTAAATTTCTGCAATAAATGATAGTTGTTTGTGGTGTGCTTTCCTCCCACCTAACAGATTGCGCACCAGAGCACGGAAGCCACACTTGGCCCTGCCTGTGCCTCTGGTCTCAACGGCATTGGTCCCCCCTGCCAAATAGTTCGTGAATACCGGAAAATGATCCTTATCATGGCCCTGGCCTTTACATTTTATGCACCACACTTCTTCGTGCGCTTCTAGTCGGGGCGCCCTATCCTGCTTCAAGCTCTGCATCTCCAAGCATAGGTTTTTTAGTTGTGCATGGATCTATTGGACTCCCAACCCATGATCCTGTATTGGGGTTTCATGCAACCTCATCGCTATTTCCAATGCTTCTGCCTGGGTTGAAAGCTTCTACTGTGATAACTCCATCCTTAAGTGTGGTGTTAAAGATGCCACAAACCACGCACAGTGTTGCGCATCCATTAGCATCATATTAGCCTCACGGATCATGTTCTTCAGTCTTTGATTCAGATCCCAGGGGTTTCACCTGGAAGCATCACGATCTATTTAAACACAATGATTGACTGAGTCTCTGACTTTGGCTGGCTAAATTCTTTATTCAGCACAATCTGGATTTTCGCTATTCCTGCATTTGCGTGATTGTTCAAGTGCTTGATATACAATGTTAGTGCACGATCCTGCAATGCACTCACCAATGTGGCCTTCTTGATGTTGTCATCTGTAACCCCATGTGCTTCCCATACTACTCTTACTACAAACCAAAATTGATCTGGATCCTCGCTCCCCACTCCTTTGAATATGGGTAGCTTGATTGCACTCGCCATGTTGAACTGCGGGTTAGGTGGAGGTGGGGTGGTTGAAGATGGAGGTGAAGAAGGTGAAGTGGGTGATGGCATAAGTGGAGGTGACAACTTTGGAATGCGCTGCCTTATCAAACTGACCGCACTCCTCGAAGAGGCCCGAGCACGTTCTTCCTCACTTTCCCGTGAAGGTGAAATTAGGGGACTATTTCCTAAGCCTTCGATACATTGGTAGATCCTTCTGCTCTGCGTTGCTCCAAACATTAATGTAATCACATAACCTACTTTTCACATAATAGCATCTTAATCTAGGTATTCAGGGATTTGATGTACCTACCTCACGGTCCCTTAAGAAAACGTGCTCTGCTTCGCTATAGCTCACGATTGTGTCTGTCACGAACTCAGTGATAAACCCTCCTATTATTCAGTTGAGCCAGTGGTCCACAACTCGTGCCATCTTATCTTCCGATGCCTCTAGCCTGCGCACCAACTCTGGAGTCCACACTATTGGTTGATCGAGCTTGCACCTTCCCTGGTTGTCGGCTAGCCTTGTGATCCAATCATACAACTCTGATGAGAAGGTCACGAAGAAGATCTTGTGGATTTTCGCATATATGTAGCGATCCAACCACCTCTTCTCGGTTATCTACAGGGTTTTGTTCTCCTATAATATGAACTTGTGAAACTTCTAATCCAACCAATCTTCAATTTCCTTCTTCGCAGGGTTCCAGTGTTCCGACATCATACATCCCTTAGGCAGATCCCGGTCCCAACAATGGAACCATTTGTTGGCTTATTGGGGCCTGACCCAGGTTCAAAAGTGTTTAGCCAAACAAATCCCGCACTACTGACCCTTTTGGTGACATTCCTTGCAGCGCGGACTAAAGCCTCACCCGATGTAGTATGGGAGGGTGCTGGAACCAGGTTTTTGCACCCTAGGGATGCCTTGATGAGGTCTAGAAAGGCTGCGAGCCGACCTTGCGAGCTCGTGCGAGCTGTCTGGCCTTCGCGTAGCTATGTGAGGATGCACTTTCTAGATTCCTTACCCTTAGTATGTTCTTATTATATATCTGACTTTATTTAATCAACATTCAATATTTATAACTAGTGCATGCAAACATAAACCTTAAAGACATGCATAAAACCAGAATAGATGAACAACACATAGATCTGCGATCAAATACACAAAGTTTCAGAAACTCTTATCTTTTATTAATCTTCTGTTCCAGTACAATCCAATTCCACCCTATGCACTCAGCTGCAGACTCCACCAGGCCTCTGTACACACAGCTGCAGAGCCTACTCTAACTACTACCAACCAACCATGACTCAGACTCAGAGCAACTTCCACGTTCATAAACCCATAACACTTAAGATCATAACTAACCAAAAAACTGACTTCTACAATTATAGCCTTGCTCTATTTATACATTCCCATGGGCAGGCTGACTCGCTTTCTATTATCTTACATTATTTTCGGTAGACAACCCTTTGACTTGACTCATTACAATTCGTGCTCCGTGCACCTTTACAATACCATTACCCAAAATTGTGGGCTTTAAGCCCCAAAACTATTACGCGGGGGATCCACTGCCCAACAGTAAAGTGTTGAACAACAACAAACAAATGTATAGCAAACCATCAAGATGAACATTTAACATAGTATTTTGATGGAGTTCACCCCTCCTCGGTTGCATCTCCTTGGTCCAGCTTCCATGGCTTGGGCCTCTGTATTAGCTCAAAATGGCAAAAGTGTTGTTTACAATGCTCTACTACTCCTAAAACATGCTTCAATTTGCTGAGAACATCAAAATCATCTAGGAATGCCTTTTCATGATTCCAATTTGGTCGAATTTTGCAAAAGTTATGGCAAAATCAATTTCTCCTAGGAATTCTCTACTAAAATTGGAGGAACTCCAGTTACATCCACTAAATCTGTAGTTACCATTTAATTTGGGGGACAACAAAAAATTCCTCCATCTTAACTGTAGTTTAATTAAATGTTAAGCACAGTTTAATTAACGTTAAACTTCCATTTAGTGCTTAATATGCGCGGTTATGCTAACCGTTAGCCGGCAGTTACACAATAGTGGACACATGATGGAGGTAATGTCAATGGTTATGGTTTACATAGCCTTCAATTTTGTGGTTATGGTCACATCGGAGGGGGTTGGCTCGCTCGCTGGCTCCATCCTTCCCTCAACTACCAATGGTTACACACAAAATATGATATGCGACCATAGACTTGTAAGAACCACCAACGTGGCATAACAGTAAGACTTTGAGTTTGTTTGGGTGAGGTCACGAGTTCAACTCTGCTGACCTGCTCATAAAATTTTGGTAAACCACACTGATAATGCCGACCATTGGGGAGGGACATGTGGCGGCCTCTGGGCTTCCAACATGTCTCCTCCTGATTGGTCCACCTTTATCCAATGAAATCGAACAAAATCACTAACATTCAAACCAACCACAAGGTGCCACTTGGAGAAACCTGGTTGGTCATTGATCACCTTTGACCCTGCCCAGTCACTTGCCACGTCAGCAATATGGACTAATGATTGTGCAGTGACTGTACCTTTTTTTCAAAAAATCCTCTATTTGGAAAAGCGTACAGAACGTGATAGCTTCCTCATACGAGCTCTGTTTTGAGTGAAACAAGTTGCATTGGAATAGTGTCACTGAGGTGGCCGCGGGCGTTCAAGTTTTCAGTGATTTTGAGAATTTTTATTTTTGAGCTAAATACTAATCACCTGATCACTAGGGGTGTTATGAACAAGGAGCTTCAAAAGTTCTCCATTTTGTAAGTTCCTTGTCTGATATTCTCACTGTTTCATGGTAAAAGAGGGGCTCCTGGTATGTTCAGTACCCATCCACATTCACCAGAGTATAAGTATCCATGTGGGAGCATTTAGGCTCCCCTATGAAGGGAGGTTATTCAAGATGGAAAGTGATCTCAAAGCTTCTATGTTTTCAAGGAGGTGGCAGGGGTGGTAGGGGTTCCTCTTCTACAAGGCCCATGTATTTTAAATAAGCCCTAGTCCTCTGACTCCCATTGATCTCCTAGGTCAAGATTTAGTGGTGGAACATTCCTTTGATTTCCTAACACTAGAGGTGAAAGAGAACATTAATAAGATAAAAACAACATATTTTGAAAGTGAGGTAATTATATGTCTTTTTAATGGCTTTTTGTCTTCCACATCTTCCCTCCATGAATGGGTTCACTAGAATTGGTCCCATAGCCTAGATCTTATTTTTTGCTCAAAGGGATACTTCATAGTTTTATTTAAAGATATGGAAGACTAGAAGAAGGTTTTTGATTAAGGGTCATAATTTTGGGGATGGGTTGGTCTTCCAATTCAGCCGTGGTTCCTGGAGTTGAATCCTCTAACAATGAAGTTCCTACCTCTTCATGTTTGGGCTAGGGTCCCAAACTTTCCTCTTCAATGGATCTGGACAAAGATCCTAGAAGATATTGGCGACTCTATAGGTATCTTTATCAAAGTATAAAATGAAATATTTTCAAAAGGTTTTGTAAGTTATGTCTGTATATGCGTGGAAGTGGACCTCAATGAAGGTTTACCAGATAAAAATGTCCTGAAGTGGGAGGGAAAGGAGTGTATCCAACCATTGGACTACGAAATTGCTACCTTCAGGGGAAATTTTTTCCAATAATTTGGGCACCTCCAGAATGTGTATCTAGCCTCAAAAAGGTCTTTCCAAAAATAGGGACTGAAGAGAATCTATCATTATTGGAGAGATCAAAACATAGTTGCAGAGTAGAAGAATTCTACAAGTCAAAAGAAGAACAACTCTCAGAATTAGAATTTCTCTCCAAACACCTCAACCTTTCAGGATATCAGGCATTCCCCAGCTACATCAACACAACCCCTAGCAAAGGAAAATATTTCAGCAAAGGACAACAAGAGAACTTAATCTATAATTGTACCTGTAATTTGTAGTTAGAAGCACAACCATGACTCAGATCATTCTGATAGTAAGAAATACCTACCAAATTTAGTTGAACCAGTTGCTATGGCTCTTTATAAAAAATTTAAGAAGTAGCATTATCCTCCACTGTGTCAAATGGGTTGATTGGGTAGATTTAGGTTCATAGGAGAAAGGGTGAAAAAAGAAAAACCCATGGATCACTTTTGTAATATCCCTATTATAATTAACCCTGCGTAAAATTAATTTCAAGCTATGAATCAGTTATTAACTGATTCTTGGTAGTTGTGAAACTGATCGAGGATGAAGGAAAGACATTTCGGGGGCGGTGCGAGTTTTCGAAAAAATGATTGGAGAAGGGCAAGCAGTATCTTTTTTGTCATATCCATAGAAAAAAAGCGTCCAATTCCTCACCCATCCAGATGGAATATGGTAAACCATCTTTATTATTCCCAACCATTTTGCCAACACAACACTCCAATGTTCTGGCAGCGCCTCTGCCTTCTTCTCTGTCAGACCTTGCAGAAAAGGAATCCGGCACACTGGGGGCCGGGGTTTCATGCTGGCCTGTCGCACGAGTATAGTTTCATGAGGGAGTTCAGAAGGGCGATGGGTAATCATTCTTGGGAGGCATTTGTTCAACCGATATTGTTCGGCAAATCCGGGCTAGATATTGGAAGAATGGCAATGGATCCTTTGCTGAGCACTGTGCAGCAGCTGCTTGGCATGCCGGACGAGCTAGAAAATCTCCTCAATGCTCCAACCCACTCTTATGTGCGTGACCCGAAGGCCATGGCCTCCACTTGTCCAGATGTTAAATAATACCCAAACTCATGCATGAAGCGGAGGTGAAGTACATTCGCATGGAGCATAGGGTGGGAAATTCATGAGAGAATTCATTTTTCCTGTTGACTGCAACGTAGAACCCATTTCTAATGTCTGTCAGGATGGGGTGCTGACCGTTATAGTTTCCAAGCTTCCTCCATCGGAATCAAAGGAACCTAAGACTATTGCAAGGCACGATGTTTTTACACCATCAGAAAAGTAACTACATTCCTGATAGAGAAGAATAAATTGTTTCTGGATTGTTGGAAAATATTATGTTAATGCATGCATTTAAAGATTAAATATTTTATATGTTTTATTAGTGGAGAAAACATGTTAATGCCTATAGTAAAAGATTAAATATTTTATATGTTTTCTTGGTGGAGAAAACATGTTAATGCCTGCAGTAAAAGATTAAATATTTTATATGTTTTCTTGGTGGAGAAAACATGTTAATGCATGTAGTAAAAGATTAAATATTTTATATGTTTTCTTGGTGGAGAAAACATGTTAATGCCTGCAGTAAAATATTAAATATTTTATATGTTTTCTTGGTGGAGAAAACATGTTAATGCCTACAGTAAAATATTAAATATTTTATATGTTTTCTTGGTGGAGAAAACATGTTAATGCCTGTAGTAAAGGATTAAATATTTTATATGTTTTCTTGGTGGAGAAAACATGTTAATGCATGCGGTAAAAGATTAAATATTTTATATGTTTTCTTGGTGAAGAAAACATGTTAATGCATGCGGTAAAAGATGATTATTTTTATATGTTTTCTTGGTAAAGAAAATAGGTTAATGCATGTGGTAAAAGATTGAATAATTTATATGTTTTCTTGGTAAAGAAAGTATTTTAATGAATCCATACTTGTTTCATGAAAAGAATATGTGCATTGAAGTAAGAGTAATTGTGTTAGGAATAACACATGTTGCATGCACATAAGGGTAGCTATTGTGATTGTGGAAGTACGATTTTGTGTGTACGTAGAGAAAGTGATTATGTTAACTTTCTTGAAAATAATAATCTCTTGAGAAGTTTGTCTTGTTAGATGAGTTGTGTTGTTTTCTTGATTTTAGTGCATAAAAGGTTAAGTTAACCATGTTATTGTTTCCTGAATTTTTATGCATAAAGATGGAATCTATAATAATTTCTTGAAAGGGAAGCATGAGAAACTTACATATAGGAAGATAAAGAAATGGGGTTATAATGACTTCCTTAAGAAAGAAGTATGTGATTTGTTACATGAAATGATGGTAGTATTCTAGTGAAGGGAATATGTGTTGCATACGTTAAAGAAGTGCTATTATGATAAGCTAATGTATGCACAAAGAATAGTCATTGTGATATAAGAGTTATGTTCTTTGTATGATAGAGAAACTATGTTGAGTTCTCGAAAAATAACTATGTGAAAAGAACATATGTGCTTAAGCATAGAAACAATAGTTTGTTACATGTATGAAGATATAACAAATGTGTTATGCATGTTAGTAGAACTAATGGGTTAGATCTCTTAAAGAGAATTATGCATTAGTGTGAATAAACATTGTGAAGGTAAAACAATATTTACTTGAGTATATGTACTAGTTAAATAGTATGTCATGCTTACTCATGTGTATGAGTAGATGTTAAAAGATCTCTTTTAGAGGTTGATTATTGATTGATTAATATGGTATCTAATCTTGTTTCCAAAGCTGGTTGATGATAAAATTGATAGGAAATGATGGCGAATGGAGCCAAAGAAAAGTGATGTTTAATGTTGTGGCAGGAAAAGGATTAATGGTCCATGCAGATGAGTACAAGTTGCGGGATCGTACATTGCTAGAACAATCATGCCACAAGGAATGTTGCATGTGGCAGTATGTAAGTAAAGGGTTTCATGGAAACTGTATTAGCTTTTAGGTAGTTATGTGACGACTTAATGATAATTCATTGTAATGATTTTATAAAAATGGTTAAGGGATGGAATCCATTATAAGCCATTTAGTGAGGGGTGAAAACCCTCACGAATGTTTAATAATAAGATTAAGTGTTTGCTGGTTTTCACCCTACGGGGTTTCTAGGGTATATTGGTGTTCAATGGTGTGATTGCCTTTTGTGTCAGTTTGATGATGATGAATCCTTGATGTTGATGGTTCTTTATTTCATGGCATAATCATAATGTCCAAGTATATGATTAACTAATATCGTTAAGGAAATCATGAAATGGATGCAAGGATTCATGAGACAGTTTATGTTATTACACTACCACAGTGGTGGTTAATGGTTAAGAAACTTACTGTCTTCTATTGCAATTTACTTGATGTGCTAATGTACATTATATCTAATGGTTAATGACGAATTGTGGAGTTGTGAATTGGATAATTACTTGTGGGTAATTTGTATAAAAAATTCTAACTCCCTACTTTTACATGCGAGGTTACCGAGGTATGTGACAAGTGGTATCAGAGCTAAAGGTTGTAGCACTGGCACCTTTGGGAATTGGTAAGCCAAAAGGAAATTGAGGTACACCGTCAATGGGCATTAACTCAGGTATGAGTTTAACCATTTACATATTATTTACGTAGTACACTACTTTCAACATGATAAGTGTGATTCGTGTTTAAACTGCTTTGAATAGTAAGTAATAAAGTGTTGCATAACTATGTTCATGACATTGGATTCCTGATGATGATAAGGCAATGAAACTTTTGTCGCACTTAAGAACAATATTGAACACTCATTGAGGAAAGTGACAATCAACTACCCACTTTTGATTTGCAAACATGGCAATAACAATGATGCATTTATTGAACAAGATTGAAGTTACAATGAATGAAACTTAATGAACCAATGCATGAATATAAATTATGGGGAACATCCTTGAATAGGATGACAAATTGTTTTAAAAGGACATTATAAGAACCCCTTTAGATATGGAAAATATGCAATGAGTCAAGTAGCGAGACTTGATTGTCATAACTAATTTTGATTAAGTTTTGCCATGGTTTCATTAAGATGATTGGTAGTTGTGATTGGTTAGTGTTGTTTGACTAACTAATAGCACTTATGTGCATGAGTTGAATTTGATTTAAGCTTATCACAATTCGCAAACAAGTGATTGTGGTAGTTACTTCTTGTATTGGTCTGTTGATGGCAATACGTTGTGGGAAATTGGAAATGCTTAGATTGTTACCTCAACTACCATAGGCATTTACATAGTAATGAATATTTGCATATACTTTTATGCATGATAGTATTGTGCCGCAAACTAAAAGATTAGGGAAGTGAATACTTGTTAAAGGATGCATATGTATAACTAATGTTGCTAATGGGATTAAGTAGTGGTAGCTTAATGGCAACAAAAAAACTCGTCACGTAAAATGTTGCAATGAGAATTGCAATCATAAATGAGAAAGAATAATCTTATATGATATGCATGATTGTGTTATTTGGAAATTAGAATGCATACAACATGTATGTCAATTGTGTTTCCTAACAATCTAGATGTTGTGGACCCATGTTGAGGGTTAAGTGTAGATGCATGGTATACATGCATGTTTGTTTTGTTAATGATAATGATTATATGGTTCATTATGTAAATTACTTTGGGAAAGAGTGATAACAGAGAAATTTAACATGCCAGATAGTTGCAGATAGATGTGAAAGGCTAGAATGCCTTGGGTTGATGGCAGTTACCTGCCCGGAGGGGTTGATGGTACTTGTCTGCCCGGATTGTGAAAGGCTAGAATGCCTTGGGTTGATGGTAGTTACCTGCCCGGAGGGGTTGATGGTACTTGTCTGCCCGGATTTGGGTTGATGGCAGTTACCTACCCGGAGGGGTTGATGGTACTTGTCTGCCCAAATTTCCTCTCCCTAGAATTCTTGAGCTGGTTGGCCAGTGGAATTCCATGTTAGACCTGGTAAGGTTTCTATCAAAGAAACTGTCTGGATGTGAAAATGACTCGATCTGGTTATGGAAACTAGTTCCTATGGGTTGGGAATTCTTTAGCCTATTGTGGTCTCATAGCTAAAGGAATTAACTAATTAGCTATATGTTATGTTAAAAATGAATTTTACATATAGTTGTGTAAAATATGTTATGCACATTTAACAAGAAATGAGCTTAGTGCTCAATAAGGAGTTATTGGAAATTTTAATTCCTTTATTGTATTATTAATTTTGTGAACGTCTTAGTGGGGACTAAGACAATTTTTACTTGATGCAGTGATTGACTGTTTGATGATTAGGGAGCTAGGTGCTCTTTTGGTACTTTTAGAAGTACTATGTGGATGTCTTTAGTGAGAGTTAATTCAGTGTGCATGTGGAGCAGTGATGAGCTCTTAAGTACTTGTAAAAGTACTGTGATTTAAAAATCACCTAACATTGCACAATTGATTAATAGTTAAAAGTATTTCATTTGACTCACAACATTATGACTAATGCGATTAAATTTGTTTGTCACTTATTACAGGATTACTTACCATGGAGGGTTGATGCGTTGACCAACCACTATTAAAATGCTTACGTAGAAGTGCTCATGATTTTCAAGACTAGATGGTAAGTAATGGTAAGTTGATATAGAGTTTGGATTTTGAATTTGAATAAGGGCCAAGTGGTGGCAATTAGAACTTGCATATTTTTGCAGTTATGAATGCTTGTGACTATTGATATTTCTTATGATTATATCATTACTATTTTGTTTATTGTCATTTCTTGGAATGAAATCTTTGATTTTAAAGAGGAAGGATCATCTTTTGTGTGGTTTAGATGGTAATATCATGGGTAAAATCTAAGGTTCCAATGAGAGATGAACACCGAGGACGATGTTCTTGTTAAGGGGGGGAGTATGTAATATCCCTATTATAATTAACCCTGCGTAAAAGTAATTTCAAGCTATGAATCAATTATTAACTGATTCTTGGTAGTTGTGAAACTGATCGAGGATGAAGGAAAGACATTTCGGGGGCGGTGCGAGTTTTCGATTAAATGATTGGAGAAGGGCAAGCAGTATCGTTTTTTGTCATATCCATAGAAAAAAAGTGTCCAATTCCTCACCCATCCAGATGGAATATGGTAAACCATATTTATTATTCCCAACCATTTTGTCGACACAACACTCCAATGTTCTGGCAGCGCCTCTGCCTTCTTCTCTATCAGACCTTGTAGAAAAGGAGTCTGACACGCTGGGGGCTGGGGTTTCATGCTGGCCTGTCGCACGAGTATATTTTCATGAGGGAGTTCAAAAGGGCGATGGGTAATCATTCTTGGGAGGCATTTGTTCAACCGATATTGTTCGGCAAATCCAGGCTAGATATTGGAAGAATGGCAATGGATACTTTACTGAGCACTGTGCAGCAGCTGCTTGGCATGCCGGACGAGCTAGAAAATCTCCTCAATGCTCCAACCCACTCTTATGTGTGTGACCCGAAGGCCATGGCCTCCACTTGCGCGGATGTTAAAGAATACCCAAACTCATGCATGAAGCAGAGGTGAAGTACATTCGCATGGAGCATAGGGTGGGAAATTCATGAGAGAATTCATTTTGCCTGTTGACTGTAACGTAGAACCCATTTCTACTGCCTGTCAGGATGGGGTGCTGACCGTTATAGTTTCCAAGCTTCATCCGTCGGAATCAAAGGACCTAAGACTATTGCAAGGCACGTTGTTTTTACACCATCAGATAAGTAACTGCATTCCTTATAAGGAGGAATAAATTGTTTCTGTATTGTTGGAAAATATTATGTTAATGCATGCAGTTAAAGATTAAATATTTTATATGTTTTCTTGGTGGAGAAAACATGTTAATGCCTGCAGTAAAAGATTAAATATTTTATATGTTTTCTTGGTGGAGAAAACATGTTAATGCCTACAGTAAAAGATTAAATATTTTATATGTTTTCTTGGTGGAGAAAACATGTTAATGCATGCAGTAAAAGATTAAATATTATATATGTTTTCTTGGTGGAGAAAACATGTTAATGCCTGCAGTAAAAGATTAAATATTTTATATGTTTTCTTGGTGGAGAAAACATGTTAATGCATGCAGTAAAAGATTAAATATTTTATATGTTTTCTTGGTGGAAAAAACATGTTAATGCCTGCAGTAAAGGATTAAATATTTTATATGTTTTCTTGGTGAAGAAAACATGTTAATGCATGTGGTAAAAGATGATTATTTTTATATGTTTTCTTGGTAAAGAAAATAGGTTAATGCATGTGGTAAAAGATTGAATAATTTATATGTTTTCTTGGTAAAGAAAGTATTTTAATGAATCCATACTTGTTTCATGAAAAGAATATGTGCATTGAAGTAAGAGTAATTGTGTTAGGAATAACACATGTTGCATGCACAAAAGGGTAGCTATTGTGATTGTGGAAATACGATTTTGTGTGTACGTAGAGAAAGTGATTATGTTAACTTTCTTGAAAATAATAATCTCTTGAGAAGTTTGTCTTGTTAGATGAGTTGTGTTGTTTTCTTGATTTTAGTGCATAAAAGGTTAAGTTAACCATGTTATTGTTTCCTGAATTTTTATGCATAAATATGGAATCTATAATAATTTCTTGAAAGGGAAGCATGAGAAACTTACATATAGGAAGATAAATAAATGGGGTTATAATGACTTCCTTAAGAAAGAAGTATGTGATTTGTTACATGAAATGATGGTAGTATTCTAGTGAAGGGAATATGTGTTGCATACGTTAAAGAAGTGCTATTATGATAAGCTAATGTATGCACAAAGAATAGTCATTGTGATATAAGAGTTATGTTCTTTGTATGATAGAGAAACTATGTTGAGTTCTCGAAAAATAACTATGTGAAAAGAACATATGTGCTTAAGCATAGAAACAATAGTTTGTTACATGTATGAAGATATAACAAATGTGTTATGCATGTTAGTAGAACTAATGGGTTAGATCTCTTAAAGAGAATTATGCATTAGTGTGAATAAACATTGTGAAGGTAAAACAATATTTACTTGAGTATATGTACTAGTTAAATAGTATGTCATGCTTGCTCATGCATATGAGTAGATGTTAAAAGATCTCTTTTAGAGGTTGATTATTGATTGATTAATATGGTATCTAATCTTGTTGCCAAAGCTGGTTGATGATAACATTGACAGGAAACGATGGCGAATGGAGCCAAAGAAAAGTGATGTTTAATGTTGTGGCAGGAAAAGGATTAACGGTCCATGCAGATGAGTACAAGTTGTGGGATCGTACATTGCTAGAACAATCATGCCACAAGGAATGTTGCATGTGGCGGTATGTAAGTAAAGGGTTTCATGGAAACTGTATTAGCTTTTAGCTAGTTATGTGACGACTTAATGATAATTCATTGTAATGATTTTATAACAATGGTTAAGGGATGGAATCCCTTATAAGCCATTGAGTGAGGGGTGAAAACCCTCACGAATGTTTAATAATAAGATTAAACGTTTGCTAGTTTTCACCCTACGGGGTTTCCAGGGTATATTGGTGTTCAATGGTGTGATTGCCTTTTGTGTCAGTTTGATGATGATGAATCCTTGATGTTGATGGTTCTTTATTTGATGGCATAATCATAATGTCCAAGTATGTGATTAACTAATATGGTTAAGGAAATCATGAAATGGATGCAAGGATTCATGAGACAGTTTATGTTATTACACTACCACAGTGGTGGTTAATGGTTAAGCAACTTACTGTCTTCTATTGCAATTTACTTGATGTGCTAATGTACATTATATCTAATGGTTAATGATGAATTGTGGAGTTGTGAATTGGATAGTTAGTTGTGGGTAATTTGTATAAAAAATTCTAACTCCCTACTTTTACATACGATGTTACCGGGGTATGTGACAACTTTGGTTCTTAAATCCAATTTTGTAGAAGATGTACTTTGGAGTATCTGATTTCCTAATGCAATATTCTTTTATGGAATTAATAGAATTCAATTTACAAAAAAAATATCTTATATAAAACACAGTGAAAATAAAATATTTCATATAGTTAAAACATTTTATGAGTGTGTTACTCAAACCGACATAGTTCCATCTTAACTATATATCTACCAATATTTGATATAAATCAATTGTCTCTAGGTGCAAACCTTTCCTCAAGTTTTTTACTAAGAAAGAGAAGGTTTGCATCTTCATGCATTTGATCCCTCTTGGAATTTAGTAAACCTAAACTTAAGGTAGAAAACCAACTTATAAAAAAGCATTAAAATTGTATTATCTATATATATATATATATATATATAGATATATATATATATATATATATATATATATATATATATATATATATATATATATATATATATATATATAATTTTTAACATTATATTTATTTTAAATACATTAAACACGAAGAAGTTTCAAATATCTTAAATAAAAGAAAAATAAGAGAAAATTATATATATGAGCATTTAATTTAAGATAGATATATACATTGTTAAAATTATACGTAATTTAAGAGAAATTGAATTTCCTATTTTTATTATAAAGATACTTATATTTTAATATAATTCTAGTATGCTTTAATATAGTTATATTCTTATGTTGTTAGGATATTCCGACACATAGGAAATAGTTAAGTACAACTTGGTCTAGTATAGAGTTAGGTATAGAGTTAGGTAAAGTGTGTTTCTTTACCTTGTACATTTTGTAACTTACAATCCGACGGTCATGATATGTAGTGATCCGACGGTTCATTCTCTCCTCGGTATTACCGACACTTGATCCATGGCTTAACACCCAATTGGTCCATGATTTCTATTTAAAGCACATGGAGGGTCATTTGTAGGGTAATCCATCTATGACAGAAGCATATGTAAATTTTCATTCTTTTATTAATAAATTGCCTAAAGTGGCCGCGTTGGCTCAGGCCATGGACTGTTTCCCTCTTTGAGGGTTTTAACCATGTCAAAATACTAGTGTATTGATCTGTGATCTGTTTGTGAGCGGTGTCCTTTGGTGTTCTGTCTGAGGAACTTACCCTGTAAATTCCTACATGGTATCAGAGCTATTTGAGGGCCGCATCCGTTGGTGATCCAAATCTGAAGCCGATAGAACTGCATACGACTGTTGTTTCCTAGATCTACTGTTTCTGACTGCTTTCGGGCCGAGAGGACTACTCTGTTGTGTTGGGAGCATCTGTTCTAGTGAGGAACCCCTTTCGTTTCACGCGAAAGGGTTTCCGGTATCCCTAGCTGTGTCATTTTTAAGATCTGGAGGTATACAGTGTTTATTTGCAATTTACAGTTATTTTTTCTCTGTTTATTTTGGTTTCGGTTTCTTTAGATTTTTTTATTACCGGATCTATACCTTTCATTTCTGTGTATGCTCTTTGCCCTGCGACTCTGTGCGATCTGGGCAAATCAGAAACAGAAAGGAAGGATTTTTCTCATGTGTATGCTCTTTTCCACTGCACCTTAGTGTGATCTCGGAAAATCAGAAACATTGAGGAAAATATTTAGTTTCCGGCTAAAGCTAACTTTGAGCTGCAAGGTTCATTTTTGAAAATATTTAGTTTTTCGGCTAAAGCTAACTTCGAGCAGCAAGGTTCATTTTTTTTGTATGTTCGTGTTGGGTTTTGTGTTTTTTGTTTTGTAGGGAAAAAGAGCCTTCTCAAAGCAAGCACGCAACCCAAAGCATCAACCCCCCCCCCTTTTCTCTCTCTCTCTCTTATGAGAGTAGAGGTCTTGGGTTCAAGTCTCCATTTTTTGGGGGCGGATTTTTTCATTTCCACACATTCCCGCACTTCGTCGGCAACTTCATCAATTTTTTTTCAAAAAGCCATAACTTCTTCATTCGGAAGCCGTTTTCAGAACCGTTTTTTTTGAAACAGCCTAATTTTTCGAGATATTTCCATTGGTACACTTAGTTTTAGCATCTATAGCTTCAATTTCTATTAAAAATGGAAAGTGCATGCCAAGTCATTCTTGATAGCACTAACTACTTCCAATGGTGGTCCTATATTGTGGATTTACTTAGAAGTAAAGGTCTTTACAGAATAGCCACAGGCCAAGAGACCAAACCGAAAGATGAAAATAAGGTAGCTAAATGGGAAAATAGGCAAGACCAAGCACGTGGGTTGATAGGGATTTCTATTTCTCCAAATCTTAGATTCCATATTGCAGAACTTGATACTCCTGATGAAGCACTGCAACAAATTACTAAAGTCTTTGGAATTAAAAATGAACTTAAAAGCCATCAACTTGAAAATGAATTGCTTACATTGGACCCCAATAAATTTTCTTGTATTGAAGATTTTTTTCCAAGTTCAAGACCCTTAGACTTCTCTTGGAAGGTGTTAAGGTTAAGAAAGAAGATAGTAGCCCTATCTACTCCATTCTTACTAAGTTGGGACCAACCTATTCTGTGTTTGTTTCCACCTTCCATTCTACAAGAGAAGCCTTCATTTCTCAAGGAAAAACCTACAAGTCCCCTTCCTTTGATTCCTTTTGTGATTCTTTAATAAGAGAACAAGAAAAACTCTTACACCTTGGTCTTCTTCATCTTGGAAACTCTTCTAAGAAAGCATTAGCCACCCAGCAGCAACCAAATCCAAAGAATCCTAAGAAGTTGTATCCTAAAAAGAATGGTCCTAAACCAAACAAGGGTATTAAGCAATTTCAACCTCAAAATGAAAAATCATTTCAACAAAATGATAAGACAAATAAAAACAAAGGGAAGAAGACTGATAGACATTGCAACTTTTGTAATCGAGATGGCCACTTAGAATCCAAATGCTTTAAGAAGATGGAAGCCTTAGAAGCAGCAATGAAGAAGCATAACATCCATTTGGAGCAATCTTCAACTTCAACTTCATCTTCAGGAATGGCAATTTCTGCATGTGGTTGTCAAGCATCTCGGTCTGGCTATGCACTAAATGTATCTTCTTCTTCTCATTCTCATGAGTGGATCATTGATTCTGGAGCTTCTTATCACATGGCCAAAAACAAAGCCATGTTTTCTTCTTTAAATGATTGTAACACCAAAAATATATATGTTGGTGATGATAGATCTCTTAGTGTTGTAGGGACTGGAACTGTTCATCTAGACAATGGTCAATTTAATGATGTATTATGTGTTCCAACCTTATCCTACAACCTTCTATCTGTATATCAGATAACCCATTCAGGTGAAGGTAAAATCGTTGAATTTTTACCTCATGATGTTGTAATTAAGGACCTAAGAGATCCTAGACAGATTTTAGCTACTGGCATTGTTGATGATTCTACAAGGTTGTATAAGTTTCACAACTTTGGGTCATCAAATCTTCCCTCAGTATTTGTTGCTCATAATGATGAAGTGAGCAAACTTTGGCATGAGCGATTTGGTCACTTAAACTATCGCTCTCTTCAAAATCTATGTAAAGAAAATATGGTGACAGGTCTTCCCATGGTATCTTGCAGAGATGGTGTTTGTTCCCGATGTGTACTCGGAAAACATCATCGGGACAGTTTTGAAAAACGTGCCTCTTGGCACACCTTACCCCCTTTATAGCTCGTGTGTAGTGATTTATGTGGTCCACTTCTAGTTGCTTCATTCTCTGGCTACAAGTATTTCTTAACTTTCATTGATGATTTCTCCAGATGCACTTGGGTATACTTCTTAAAACTCAAGAGTGAAGTATTTAACATGTTCTTGGCATTTAAGGCCTTTGTTGAAAAACAATCTGGACATCAAATTCTTAAGCTAAGATCTGATAATGGTGGAGAATATGTTAAAAACACATTCATCAACTTTTGCACTGAGAATGGAATTCAAATGCAACATACTGTTCCATATACTCCACAACAAAATGGTGTAGCTGAAAGGAAGAATCACACCTTAAAGGAAATGGCTAATTGTATGCTTCAATCTAAAGGACTTAGTGTTAATTATTGGGCAGAAGCAATTAACTGTGCAAATTACATAATAAATCGCACTCCTACTAAGGTTTTAAAGAATATCACTCTAGAAGAAGCATGGAGCTCAATCAAACCAGATGTAAGTCACTTTCGTGTTTTTGGAAGTGAAGCATGGGCCCATATTCCATATGAGAAACATAAAGCTTTAGAACCAAAGAGTGAAAAATGTATTTTTGTTGGATATTCTGAAGATGTCAAATGATATAAACTTATTCCACTTAAGTCCAAAAATGTTATCATTAGAAGATATGTAAAGTTTGATGAAAATATATCAGCCTGCGAGCCTAGTTTGGTGGACGTGCCACCTCTCCCTATCTCTTCTACTTTTGAAAATATTTCTTCTTCAGATGATGAAAGTGAGGATGAAAATCCTCCCCCACCTTCTCAGGATCCTCCTTCAGCTCCTCAGCTTCCAAAATGGGTCCGTGCTACTCGGGATGCAGCAGGTGATCTTGCCGGTGATCCTACAGATTAGCGACATACACGTTCTCAGTTCGAGAGAGCCTCTTCTTTACTGGCTCAAGCTTCAGTGAATTATGATCCTGACACCTTTGCAAAAGCTTCAGGCCATCCAGATTGGGAAGAAGCTACGAATGAAGAATATCATTCATTATTGGCAAATGATACATGGGATCCTGTTCCTCTACCAAAGGGACGAAAACTTGTTAGATGCAAATGGGTTTATAGAGCCAAGTATGGATCAGATGGGAAAGTTGATAAAAATAAAGCTCGTCTTGTTGCTAAGGGTTTTTCACAAGTTGAAGGCATTGACTATATTGAAACCTTCTCCCCTGTTGCCAAAATGAACTCTATCTACCTTGTTCTTTCCCTTGCTGCCTCTTTCAAATGGGAAATCCATCAGATGGATGTTAAATCTGCCTTCTTGCATGGGGACTTGCATGAAGAAATCTATATGGAACAACCTATTGGCTTTATACAAACAGACTCTAGCCTTGTATGTCGGCTTAAGAAATCCCTTTATGGTCTCAAGCAAGCTCCTCGAGCTTGGTATGCCAAAATGGATAACTTTCTTTTAGAATCTAGCTTCTCTAGGTGTCATTCTGACAATACTGTCTACACCAAGAAAGTGGGCAAGTCTCTTATCATTCTTGTTCTTTATGTTGATGATCTTATCCTGACTGGTAGTGATCCCAACCTTATAAACCATGTGAAGTATAGCCTTAAAAGGAAGTTTGAAATCACAGACTTAGGACACTTACATTATTTTCTCGGTCTTCAAGTCTTGCAATCCAAGGAAGGTATTTCCCTTTCTCAGTCCAAGTATGCCTATGATATTCTATGCCACTTTCACATGGAAGACTGTAAGCCAGCCCCTTCTCCCTTTCAGTCTGGAGTCAAACTTTCAGTCACTTGTACTTCTCCTGAAGTTGATGCTACCTTATACCATCAACTTGTAGGAAAACTTTTGTATCTAACCCATACTCGTCCTAACCTTTCCTTTGTTGTTGGCCTTGTTGCTCAGTTTATGCAAAACCCACGTGAAATTCATTGGAAAGCAGCTAAAAGAATACTTCATTATGTTTGAGGTACAGTTTAGTTTGGGATTCATTACAGTGCTGAAGCATCTCCTCTATTGGTTGGTTTCACTGATTCCGATTGGGCTGGTGACCCTGATGATCGGAAGTCTACTGCAGGTTATGTGTTCACTCTTGGTTCAGGACCTATTACATGGGCTTGCAAGAAACAGGGTGCCATTTCTCTTTCTTCAACAAAAGTAGAATATCGTGGTGCCGTAGAAGCTAGTAAGGAAGCCTTGTGGCTTCGTCAGATCCTCTCAGAGTTTGGCTTTCAGCAGTAACATCCGACTACACTTTGGTGTGATAATCAAAGTGCCATTCAGCTATGCAAAGATCCAGTCCAGCATCAGTGCAGAAAACACATTGAACTGCACATGCACTTCATCAGAAAGCTCATTCATGACCATGTTCTTGAAGTGCAATATTGTTCAACAGATGATCAAGTTGCAGACATCTTTACAAAGGCTCTCACAGAGGCGAAGTTCACTAAACTTCGATTTATGGTTGGAGTTCAGGAAGTTGTCACTAAGGGGGGATAGGCTCTAGTGCCTCCTTCCTTCTCCTATTGTGTCATATTTGTAAATCCTTCAATCCTATCCCAAGTTGTTCTTAAGGGGGGATGTTAGGATATTCCGACACATAGCAAATAGTTAAGTACAACTTGGTCTAGTATAGAGTTAGGTATAGAGTTAGGTAAAGTGTGTTTCTTTACCTTGTACATTTTGTAACTTACAATCCGACAGTCACGATATGTAGTGATCCGACAGTTCATTCTCTCCTCGGTATTACTGACACTTGATCCGTGGCTTAACACCCGATTGGTCCATGATTTCTATTTAAAGCGCATGGAGGGTCATTTGTAGGGTAATATGGGGTACCAAGGGAGGTACCCAAGGTAATAATGTAATAATGGGCTGGGCCATAGTAATAAATAAGGTGGTTAACCCACATCATGTAAGGGACCACAAGTAGTTAATAATAATGTAATGGGCGCATGGTATTAGTTGATGGTATGAGGAAACCATGGTAATGATGCATGGTATTGTATGTATGAGGTCTCTATAGAGGCTAGAGACTCCACATGGAGAGATATGAGTGAAGGATTATTGTATGAACAGGCATATGGCTTGTGGAGTGCTCTCTTTCCTTAAGGAGTGAATGTATGGTGTTGCCCTACCCTAAGGGTTTTGATTAATAAAGAATCATTTCATATTATTTCTGGGTTTATTTGCATTGTCTTATATCTTTATATCAGATCTATAATATTCTGGGTTAGATCTACAACAATTGGTATCAGAGCACTTTCTTGGGCACAAAAGTGGAAATTTTTTTTATTTTTTGCAGGGATTTTTGGGTGGCGAGTTTGCAGATCAGATCTGTATGGTTTGGTGAAATATCTGCAAAATCTAATTGTAGATCTGTATTCTTTGTGAAAAAATAGCCGATTTCAAAAAAAAAATCGGTTGAATCGGAGTCCGGATGAAGGAGATATCGCTGATCTAAAAATCAGTGGGGTTGCAGACAATTTTTCAGGGCAGCGATTTTGCGGCGCAGATCTAGACGTCCTAGTGCACGATCTGCAAAATCTACTTGTAGATCTGGATTTTTTGTGAAAAAAAACTCAATTTCAAAAAAAAAAATCAGTCGAATCGGAGTCCGAATGAGGGAGATATCGCTGATTTAAAATCAGCTCTTTTTGCAGAAATTTTGGTGACGGCAGGAGCGTAGCAGCACAGATCTGAAATTTCAAGTGCCTGGATCAAGATTTCTACCACATGGGCAGATGCAGAATGATTGTTCCATTTCTAAAAACAGGTTATAATAGAGAGTCTGAGCAATATTGACAAAACTGTGACAATTTCAAATTTTCGCCAAGTAAGTGAATTTTTTTCCAAACCATTCATGGCTTCTAGCAAGGTTCTATATTTTACAAGAAAAGATGATGGTCCTACTATTGAAGAATTCATACAAAGATACAATTCCACATATGGGACAACATGTGGGACATTTTGGAAGTTTCAAATGTTGTCTAATATGAGAGGTGAGGCTCAAAAATGGAATTTATTACTTGACTACGAGAGGTTGAACAAAATTTCAGATGCAGAATTTGAAAAAGTCTTTTTGGACAAATGGTCTCGGGCTAGGAAAAAGGAGAATGAGACACATAAAGGGTTAATTCCTACTGGTATATCCTTATTGCAGATTCATGGATTGATTCAGAAAGAGAAGATCATTGTTTCTATCAATCCTAGTTGTAAACATAATTTTATCAGTGTTAATTTGGCAAAAAAATTGCAAGTCCCAGCAAAACAAATTGAACATACACAGGTTGATGATAAGGATGTTCAAATTTATAAGAATTTGAAGCTTTCTATGGATAAGTATGTGTTTCATGGTGATTTTTATGCTTCAGATATGAATAACATGGATGTTGTTTTGGGATACCCTTGGATGGAATTAGTGGGTACTATCAATATTAATGTGCAAAAGAAATTCCTGAAGCTATGGTATAAAAAGAAGAAAATTACATTACAGGATATTTCCATCAATAAACAGGTAGAGTCCACGGAAGTCGACGCAGAAGATGTTACAGGGACTGACATATCAGATGATGAGCAGTTGATGGTCGATAATCAAACACAAACAGAGGTTGAAGAAGAAAAGGTTACAGGTGATGATACATTAGAGGAGGGCTCAGTGGTTGAAGTCATATTGAAAAAGAAGACACCACAACAGGCACCACAGCAGGGTGAAGTAAAGAAAAAGCCATCATGGGTTAAAACTTCAACATATCATCACCCACATCACCCCGCAAGACAACCATCAAAATGGAAACCAATTAGCCACATGGACAGCAACCCCTGCATGACAGATCGAGAATCCACCTACTACACATCCACACAAAAGAGCTACCACAGTCAACTTCCATCTCAAGCGAGCGAGGCATCAACAAGAACAAGGGTTCACCTTTCTCTTGGATGGCTAGATGCACGTGCATGGTACCAATGGACTACTCTTTTGAGTAGATCTTATTATTTGTGTTTTTCCCATGTTTCGGGGACGAAACATGCTTAGGGGGGTAGAATGTTATATACCTAGGGGGGGTAATATGGGGTACCAAGGGAGGTACCCAAGGTAATAATATAATAATGGTATGGGCCATAGTAATAAATAAGGTGGTTAACCCATGTCATGTAAGGGACCACAAGTAGTTAATAATAATGTAATGGGCCCATGGTATTAGTTGATGGTATGAGGAAACCATGGTAATGATGCATGGTATTGTATGTATGAGGTCTATATAGATGCTAGAGACTCCACATGGAGAGATATGAGTGAAGGATTATTGTATGAACAAGCATATGGCTTGTGGAGTGCTCTCCTTCCTTAAGGAGTGAAGGTATGGTGTTGCCCTACCCTAAGGGTTTTGATTAATAAAGAATCATTTCATATTATTTCTGGGTTTATTTGCATTGTCTTATATCTTTATATCAGATCTATAATATTCTGGGTTAGATCTACAACAACTTCAAAAGATCTCAAAACATGTTATTGGTGGAATTAGTATTTGAACAAAAGTGTAAATATGCAGCTACTTCAATCAAAATGGAATGCAACACAACCAATCAATAAGCTAGTGACTATGAAACCCAGTATCCTTGCTGCTGTATGAAAAAGAAAGTAAAAACTGAACTTAAAGCAACTCAAAGACTGAAAGCAAAGCAACTAATTCATCACACTACTTCAACTCTTCTAATCCTTTACCCTTCAACTCAATCTACCTTATGGGAAGAAATCATGAACAAGTTAAGCAATATGATATCTAAATTGCAGGAAAGTAAATGAGGAAAACAAAACTGATTGAAATAACAATGCTGGAATTAGAACTCAAAAAAAATAAATCAGCAGAAGGACAAGATGATTCCATCATGTCATTAGTCATTAAAAAGCTATGTGCATTACTAACCTACAATCAACCGGTTGAACACACTTGCATGAATTAAAATTGCATGAATGAAAAATCTAATCTATCAACTTGAAAGCAATCAAATGACATAATGAAATCAAAGCAAAATTTACAAAATGAAATCTACTCTACCTTACATTCTAATGTGCTCCATGACATCTACTTCACATCTCCTTCCATGTTGAGAACATCAAATCTTTATTCAAATTCTTCAAAAGTACAAAGTACAACAAAGTTCTCCAAAGCTTTCAAAAGCCATCAAGGAAGAACTACAAACTCCAAGCTAAAGAACTCACAAGCTAAAAGACTAACAAGCTTAAGCTAAATAGACTAACAAATGAAGGAGAGAGATCTCCTATTTATACAAAAGATGAGAAGCCATCTCATTAATGAGAGTCCATGAATCTCTCTCTTTACCTCTAGAGTCCTAATCAAAATAGGAACTGATAAGACACATGTCTTCTTAGAGTTACAATACAATTAGGAGATGTGACACATATCCTCATGATCCCATGATTCTTTCCAACCAAATTCGAATTTGGCCTTAGAGTGCCACATAAGGGTCTTCTAGAAGTCTCCTTTCAACCTACACATGTCAACAACCTCAACCCATTTGTTAGGTATAAGCATATGCACATTATTTTCTAATTTTTAACCACAAATTCACTTAAAAGACTTAGAATTAATAAAGATTGGAAAAACATAAATGTGGTGACATAGTAGTGAAATGGAGGTGATATAATGGACATAATAGTGAAAGTGTAATGACATTTTCAAGACTCAACATACCCCCCAACTGAAGCTATTGCATGTCCTCATGCAATATATATTACATCAACTCTTTGATCCTTGAGCTTTGGCTTAACTTTGCATGATATCATTTGATAACTTCATATTTCTGCAAAGTGTTTTACTTGAATTGCAACATGGTTGGTTCTTGTGTTACAACCATTTTTTTGTTGTTGTTGCCTTCTATTTTGATCTTTGAACTTTGCATAATGATATTTTGATTATTGTTGCAAAGTATATCTTTATTGGATTGCATGATGGTTGGTTCTTGTGTGACAACCATGATTTTGTTTGTATCTAATTTATCCTTTAAGCACTTTTTCAAAAACCATTGTATGCTCATAATAGCAATGTAATAATTAATATATGTTGGAAGTATGTGGGCTCCTGAATATGATATGGACATGGCAATATATGAATATGAATGTATTCCCCCCCCCCCCCCCCCTGATGGTATTGGCAATTTTATGAAATGAGGAAGAGAAATGTTTTTCCAACAATTATCATTCTAGCTTTTTATGGAATTCTATGGTCAAAAGTTAGAAAATGACGTACCTTCACTTACCCTTGGAATGGATGAGTTGTATGTGTAGTGGCTAAAAATTTCTGATCATATTCTTCTTCAAGTGGCTGAATAAGAGGAGTCATGGATAGAGAGATACGATGACTTTTTAGATTGATAAGGTGACTTTTTATTGCTTCTACTAAAACTTGCTGAATCTGCTCCAAAATGCTGAAAATAATAGTCTTCATGTCTTCAAAACTCATTGGCACAATTCCTACTATGTGAAAAGATGTTCTGGTGTCGAACATAGTAGGAAATTGTTGGCTTAGTGGCCGTTAATGGATGCCACTAGTCAACACGAGAACTCTCACCATTGATGACAATGAGAGTCAAGATGCCCAAACACATCTTGCTAGGTACGAATGAATTTGCTGAAGTCAAGTCACCTAGAAGATCTGACGAACAAGGGACATTAATGTATTCCCATTGTTTGTCAGCATGAGAACTTGCCATTAAGGCATGCAAGCCTCAAGGTGTTTTTACAAAGAACTTAGACTCAAAGGACTATGGACTCAATAATTTGCATTGAAGCAGGGCTTATTTGCGGAATGAAAATGACAGGAAATGGAAGATGGCAATGGAGAACAGAAATGGCAATGGACAATAAGCATGTGAATGAGCCTCTTGCTTTTATTTGTGGGTTATGAATGGACAAAAAGAGATGGAAAGTGTATGTGAATGTAAATGGAAAATATGGAGTGAAATGAGGTGAATGGTTTATTATGAAGTATGGATGTGATGGATGGATGTGATGGAGACAATAGTATCTGAAAGTTTTTCAAGTGTTTGGATCTGATTTTGCATCATCATATTTCCTCTTTGTTACTGATCATCCTTTTATGAAACAAATTGGTCTCTTAGAGAGACAGCATTCTCTTGTAGTCATTTGTCCTTCCTCCTAGAACCTGCAAAAAAAAATAATACTTCTTCTGCAATGGAATGTAAGATTATCAAAGGAGAGAGGTGATCAATCTCTCTAGTTATGATATTTACACACAAAACAAAGAATTTGTATTAATGAAACAAGTTCTCAAAGGAAAAATCACAAGAATTTATACTTGCTTTGGAATTGGTGCCCAAGTTGAATGTTGCTTCTTTTCAACAATTTATTTCATTATTTGCCATTTCAAACTCTAATGATGGATTTCTCATTGTGTAGATCTTGTTGAGATCTTTCCAACGATACTTAAATCATCAAAATATGATTTTGTATGAGAAAGATAGGCTGATTTGAACAATGAGGTTTTTCTGGCTGCGGAATTAGACTTTAGCTGCGGAATGTGCACGGTTCTGTAGCTACAATCTTGGATACAAAGTTAGCCATTCATTTTTCATCATCAATCCAAAATTAATCAATACCTTTAGAAAAGTGAGCAAATAACTTATTCATTTCATTGATTCAAAATTATTATTTTTTCTTGACATGCAGCGACTTAGTGTGGCGACTCAGTGTGGCGACTTAGTGATAACACACAATTTGACTTCCTTTTGACCGGGGTCTTTTTCATCAAATTTGACCAAATGAATAGGACACCATCCATGTACTGACATTCCCCCAGCTACCCATGTGGCTTGTTTTTCTTGATGACACCTGCAACCTAGAGTTTAACAAAACAGCTGCGGAAAGTTAAGCCAGCTGCGGAAAGTTGAGCCAGCTGCGGAAAGTTAAGCTAGCTGCGGAAAGTTGAATCAGCTGCGGAAAGTGGTTGGATTCCGCAGCTAATGAAAACAGAGTGTAGAAAATACTGTGAAATGGAGTGGCTGTGTGCGTGGAAAAGGGAAAAAAATATGGAGGATGTAACTGAATTTAACTCAAGTTTCTGCCCTCAACAGTCCTCCCATCCTTCCTTCTGTTCTTTAAAACTCATTTGAATTAGCAGAAATGGTCAGGGTTTATGAAGAAGACCAGCAACTGTAAGTGGATATCAGAGAACAGGTACATGGAATGAGGCGGAATAGAGAACAAAATGGGGTGAAGGTTTATGTGAGCATGGTGGAAATGAAGCCGTGAGGTCAATAGAACGGTAGGGGAAGAAAGTGCATCCGACAAAGTTTTAAAATTGGGTGGCTGTAGAATGGACGCAAGCACGTTTATAAAACAGCTGTCCATTTTGTCCTTAGTTATTAGAAAACTGGCAGTAATCCTAGACAAGATTCTGAATACCATAATCATTAATTAAAAATAGAGTGATGCTGTGAAGAGTCGTACCCAACCAGATCACGTAATGGAGAGCCGTCTTGGATTGGAACTGTTGTTTAACGGGTTTTAATGAATTGCAACGGGTGGCATATGGGCAGAGGACGTGGTGGCAAAGGGTGGAAGATGTGGTAGAGGTGGAGTAGGTGCCAGCACAGAACCAAATTGGAATTCCCCTTCTTCAGGCACGCCGAATTCAATCACACATCAAACTATCAGTTAATTAACTCAAATTCCGTTTTTCTTCACGCGGCGGCAAAAAAGAGGCTCCAAAGAACCGAGGATTTCTCCCAGACCGCCACAAATTTCTTCAAACGGTTTCTGGGTTATCTAATTGACCCACCTGGCAAAAAAACCCATGTTTTAGTTTTTCCAAATTCGTCTCTGTTTGGGCAAATCAAGCGTTTGAAATTTGACGTTTTTCTGTGTTTACGTTTTTCTGAGTTATTATGTTCACTGTTCTGCATTCGGCCTGCAAATTTTCCGAATTAGTGGTTGGATGATACGAATTTGTGCATTCTCATACATGTCAAGCTGTCCACCATAATTTTCACCTTTTCTCAGCAATGAAAAGAAGAAGAAGAGCGAATCCTCAAAAGAGTCCAAGTACTTGCCTGTTAAGCCTCTGTTGTTTCCCTCATGGAAAAAAAATTATCATTTGCCTATCCATCTGTTCACCCAACTAAACCCCCATAAGCAGCAGCCAGCCAACCAGCCGAGCTTCCTACCACTGGTCATCATCATGGCCCAATTCGTTCCCCCTAACAAAAAGCTTAATGTGCTTTTGTCTTTCTTTTGTCATGGGAGTGGACATGAGCAGGGTTCAGTGTCATTTTTTCAGTGTGAATTATAATTCTACAACCTAGCCCCCGTGTGCTGCTCGTAGCTTTAGATTTTTTTCTAAAAAGTCCTTGCTTCAATCCAATTTTTTTTTTTTTATATATATAGTGCATTTTTTTTATGTTGCAGGTTTGTTTCAGGCCAAAGCTTGATCAAGGAGGCAGATTTTTTTATTGAAGCCACAGTGAAAGCTAGGAATAGAGATAGCTATATAAGCTGGTTTTTTTTCTATCTGAGCTGGGTGACTAGGATAGGATCAATGTCGGGACAATTCTGGAGATGCCCATGTGGTCGATTTTTTCAATGGATGCTTGTAACCTGCTAAACCTTAAAACAACTGCAGAATTTTCAACTAGCTGCGGAATCAGGGCAGTTTCCGCAGCTAAGTTGCAAAACCTTATTAAAACAGGATACAGTGTTTTGAAGACCACTACAAACCATAACCAGATAATTTTGGACAATTTGAACCTATCAAAGCAGTTGAGTTTCATTTTTTTTCATTTTTTTTTTATTGAATCAATTGAAATGTTGAAGTTTATTTTGTCTCCTTTTTTTTTTTTACATAACAATTCTTTTTCTGATCCTCCAGATCACACAAAGTGCAGGAGGAGAGCATACTCAAGAATTGTTAATTTTTTCAGATGTAAGAAATAAGGTCTCCTAATTACACTTCCCCGGCAACGGCGCCAAAATGTCTAGTCAATTTAACGTCTTAAATTGCTCTACATAAATTATCAATTCGGGTATCGTAAACTGATGAAGTGTGGTGCACCATATGTGCTTAGTTAACCTTTTTCTTACTTCATTGTTTTATAGATTTTATTTTGTTTTGGGGTTTTGTTTTTGTTGGTTTCCTAAAGTGTCTAATGCAAATGGAAATCCTATTCTAAGGTCTTAAGAATACTTTTAAAGGACAAGTATGGATAGAGATTTCAAGACAAGGCCTAAGGCCTAAGTCCCTAATGGTAACTTCCAAAACTTTAGCACTTCAAAAGATCTCAAAACATGTTATTGGTGGAATTAGTACTTGAACAAAAGTGTAAATATGCAGCTACTTCAATCAAAATGGAATGCAACACAACCAATCAATAAGCTAGTGACTATGAAACCCACTATCCTTGCTGCTGTATGAAAAAGAAAGTAAAAACTAAACTTAAAGCAACTCAAAGACTGAAAGCAAAGCAACTAATTCATCACACTACTTCAACTCTTATGATCCTTTACCCTTCAGCTCAATCTACCTTATGGGAAGCAATCATGAACAAGTTAAGCAATATGATATCTAAATTGCAGGAAAGTAAATGAGGAAAACAAAACTGATTGAAATAACAATGCTGGAATTAGAACTCAAAAAAAATAAATCAGCAGAAGGACACGATGATTCCGTCATGTCATTAGTCATTAAAAAGCTATGTGCATTACTAACCTACAATCAACCGGTTGAACACACTTGCATGAATTAAAATTGCATGAATGAAAAATCTAATCTATCAACTTGAAAGCAATCAAATGACATAATGAAATCAAAGCAAAATTTACAAAATGAAATCTACTCTACCTTATATTCTAATGTGCTCCATGACATCTACTTCACATCTCCTTCCATGTTGAGAACATCAAAGCTTTATTCAAATTCTTCAAAAGTACAAAGTACAACAAAGTTCTCCAAAGCTTTCAAAAACCATCAAGGAAGAACTACAAACTCCAACCTAAAGAACTCACAAGCTAAAAGACTAACAAGCTTAAGCTAAATAGACTAACAAATGAAGGAGAGAGATCTCCTATTTATACAAAAGATGAGAAGCCATCTCATTAATGAGAGTCCATGAATCTCTCCCTTTACCTCTAGAGTCCTAATCAAAATAGGAACTGATAAGACACATGTCTTCTTAGAGTTACAATACAATTAGGAGATGTGACACATATCCTCATGATCCCATGATTCTTTCCAACCAAATTCGAATTTGGCCTTAGAGTGTCACATAAGGGTCTTCAAGAAGTCTCCTTTCAACCTACACATGTCAACAACCTCAACCCATTTGTTAGGTATAAGCATATGCACATTATTTTCTAATTTTTAACAACAAATTCACTTAAAAGACTTAGAATTAATAAAGATTGGAAAAACATAAATTTGGCCCAATGATAATGAAAGTGGGATGAATGTGGTGACATAGTAGTGAAATGGAGGTGAAATGGAGGTCATATAATGGACATAATAGTGAAAGTGTAATGACATTTTCAAAACTCAACAGTGGTCGCGTTGGCTCAGGCCGTGGACTATTTCTCTCTTTGAGGGTTTTAACCACGTCAAAACACTGGTGTATTGATCTGTGATCTGTTTGTGAGTGGTGTCCTTTGGTATTCTGTCTGAGGAACTTACCCTGTAAATTCCTACATATGTAAGTTTTAATAATAATTATAATAATATATTTTTATTAAAAAATTTAAATTTATGAGAATTTATCTAATTTTTAGTTATATGTATGTAAGGAAAAAAGAAAAATGTATCAAAAGATGCATGATCATGGTCGGGTTCATTATCCAAAATAGAAATAATGTATGAGTTATGTTAATTTTTGGGGTTCTAGTTTTAGGAATTTTATTTTGGTTGGTTTTGTTCGAGACAAATCAATCCAAATTTATTAGTTTTCATGTAATCTCAAATTAATTTGATTTTAGATTTAATGAGTTTACTCTTGAGATTGATTATACAAAATTTTAATATATATATACTTGATTGATAAAAGAAATAATAAATTTTTAATTTCCAAAAAAACTATTTGTAATTTATATAAAACTCACATGTTTCATTTTAAAACTTATAAAACATCATTGAAATTAATTTATTTATATTTTAAATATTTTTAAATGTTCATTAAATTGGAAATGTTTTGCTTCTCAAATTTATTTATTTTTTTATATAAAATAAAATATTTATATTTGTAATCCTTTTAAATATTTATTAAATTGAAAATGTTTTTCTTTTCAAATTTATTCAATTTTTTTTTATGAATTTATACTTTATTATGAAATTATAAAAATATTCAAAAACTGAGATGGAAATTCTATAATGATGGTGATTTTAGAAAAGTGAAGATATATTTTTTGATTAATGATTTAAATTTACTTGAACAAACTCATCAAACCATATTCAACTTCATCATATTATATTAAAAAAAAAATGTTTAATATAATATTATTTACAATTTCATAGATTCAAAAACATTTGGATAATAATTAAAATCAGTTTCCAAAAATATTACAAAGATACATTCAAAATATAAATAAATATAATGAAATTAATATTCTTCACAATAAATTAATATTTCTATAATAAAACAATGAAACACCTTTGATGAAAAAGTTCTATTGGTTAAATCAAATATATTAATTTTTTAATCTATTAGGTTTCTATTAAGATGGGTTAGAATTAAACAAAAACTAAATTTATTTTATATAAATTCAAAATATCAATTTCAATAGAATTCATTTAATATGTTTATTATTGTTACCAATCTCCAAATCATAACATTATAAATCATATGTGAATACTTCCCAATGTAAAGGCATCCAAAAGTAGTTCGATTTTAAGCATTGATAAGTTTTTGCAACTATTATTTTCTATCCTGCTTTTATTCCTATTAAATTTCATATGTATCATCATTATGTATATATATATATGATTATAAAAAAAATATATTTTTCAAGAGTATTTAGTAAAAAATATATTAAAAAAATATTTACATTAGTATATTAATAAAATTAAATTATTTTATACCTATAAAATAATAATAATAATAAATAGTATTTTTAAAATAAATTTAATAAATTATCAAATTTTAAAAATTATATTATAATATTATAAGTTTATTAGAATATTAATTTACAGTTTGCCTTCTCATGAATGAATGAAGTGCGAAAAAAATATTGTTTTATTTTCACATGCACCCATGTATATTAACAATAAGTTTGATTTATTATCTTTATTTTATCGTAAAACAACCCTTTTATTAGGTAATTATGTTCATTTGTCTTTCTCGTATTTATATTACTAATGAGTTTGGGTCATTTCTCATGTGGTAAAATAACAATTTTATTATGTAATTGCATCTATTTATTTTTACTAGAAAATGATAATTGAATTTGTTATAAATTAATTGTTATAAAAAAGTAATATTAATATATTAAAATGAAAATATTTTTAAAGTTTTTCTTTATCATTAACCATCCAATTTAATTTGTTTCCATAGGATTATATAATATAAAATCCATTTCTTATTTGATCAGAAAAACCTTGCCATTTAAAATCTTAGTGAGATCTTAATAAGATTATTACTTCTCATTTGCAGCATTACTAAATACAAGACATTAACATAAAAGATATTTTTATAATATCAATCAAATAAAACTTTACATTACATATACATAGTTTTCTCTTAGGTCTTTACCTTATTATATCTTTTAGAGATTGAATTTTCACCAAATAGCTATATTTTATTTTTTTCAAAAAACAATACTTATCACTTTAAAATTTGTCATTTTTTATATTAGAATTAAATTTGTCTACCTTATTATATCCTTTAGAGTTTGAATTTTCACCAAATAGTTGTATTTGGTTTTTTTCAAAAAGAGAAAATAATAATTACTACTTTAAAATTTGTCCTTTTTTATATTAGAATTTATGAGATATAATTTTCTTGATAATATATCTTAAATTTAGGGATTTTGATAATAATCATATGTTTTAATAAAATATGTGCCTACATATTTATATGTATAATTTCCTCATTCCAAAAGAACCAGCTATAATATTATAGATATTGTTTTTTAATCACTAAAAAATATATTTTTGGACCATCCATATATTCTACACCTAGTCAGATGAAAAACTCACAACCTCCCTTTATTCCTTTCTATTGTCCCACTCCTACACCATCCTTCATCCTTCGGGTGGGATTTGGATCTCCTAACTTTTCCTTCCTCTCTTCCTTCATGTTCTACCTCCTATGTCATTCATTTCTTTGCATCATACTTTTAAGAAGGGCATGACAAGGATATCCCTTTCCACCTTAATCTCTTCCCCTTTAAGCCTTTACTAAATTCCTCAACCTCTAAACCATCCATCTCCTCTACCCTGTCACTCATTATTTATGTGTAATGAAGATCTCTAAAGCATCCTTTCTTCCCTTCATCCACCACTCTCCAACCCATCCATCATCCTTAGGGTCAGATGTAGATCTCTTGACCCCCATTTCTTCCCTTCATCTCCCATCCCCTATTCTTTACATATCTTCCCTTCCCGATTACCTTACCCACAACATTTATTTTACAAATTTTTAGTTATAAATAAATACCAAAGTTTACAACATAGTTGTGGTGAATATTCACATCAAAATTTCCAAAACAAGTGTTTGCAGAGATATTTCACCTATAGTAGTAGATTACTTTATTCCAACAAGCATGCCTATGTCTTGTCCATACAATAAGGATTATAGTGAATGACTACCACACACATGCATGAAAATAAGGAAATAACAAAGGGGAGGACTGTGGCACACCTTCTATCGAGAGAAGTGAAAGTTGGTTGCATCCAACTTGCAATAACTTTAGAGATCTTTGATCCTTGATTTCATGCACTGAAGATCTAATAAGGATTATAGCAAATCAGTACCACACACATGCATGAAAATAATGAAATAGCAAAGGGAGGGACTGAGGCACACCTTCTATCAAGAGAAGTGGATGTTGGTTGCATCCAACTTGAAATAACTTTAGAGATCTTTGATCCCTTATTTCCTGCACTGAAGATCTATATAAAGACAACAAATTTACCAAATCCTATAATTTGTAATACCTATTAGCATTAGTACATAATCAAAATAAAATAAATTAGTACAAAACCAATAAAATGAAAACAATATAATAGGGAAAAGTATCAACTGATTTTATTAAACCGTAGTTAAGAGGTACATGGTTTCTCCTCCGCAATCCAAATCCATGGTCTCCCTCTTACCATAGCCCACTATTGATAGGAATAATGTCAATGGCTTGTCATAAGGAAGTTATTAGGTCTAAGTTTCAGTAACACATTTTATGTGGTTCTTTCCTCCCATTTTGATCTATGGATAGAAATGATTCTAAATATATCTTTGAGGAGTGATCACATTGAATTTAGACATTTTATTAACCATGTCTAGTCCTTTCATCCTTGTCCACTAAGAGTGATCAATATTGACCTTGTTTGTGCTTATCCATTAATGATGTCACTCTAGTTCTCGTTTGCAGTGTAACTGGTGTGTTGTTAGCCTTCAAATTTAGCATCCCAAGCCATTAGGAGCATTTTCGAGCCTATAAGTTTTGTCTACTAGTGGAAAGGGGGCATTAAAGACACAAATCATATGTTTTCTAGAGCTTCCATGGACCATTTTTTGCATCTTCTCTTACAAGATGTTGTCTTTCTGTAATGAACCCAAGGGGATGAAATTTTGAGCTATAAGAAATTCCCCCTAAAGTATGAGTTTAGAAGAGAAACTGATGGTTGAAATACATTATAAGAGAATTAGTGAGATAGGCAGAGGGAGTGAACTACAGACATAGGATGTGTATAGGCTATGAAAATCATAATCACATACATAGAAAATACATCCTCAAGGTAGGCATACCCATAGTCGATAGTGAGAGAATAGATCATGGATACCCGCACAACATATTTCAAACTCATGCAATCAAGGACTAGTCATGATACCATGTAGATATTTCGCACAATAACTATCAGTAGGGCATCAAACACAAAGAGAAATTCCCATATGATGGCACTAATGTACATAATATGTTAGGGTCCAACCCTAGCCCCCTTTATTTATGTCATAAACCTAATAGGGTCGAGTCATAGTCATAGTAGTTAAAGAGTCAATAAAGCCCGTATTAATAATTGTAAGTGCTTAACCCGCATTTAAGAAAGGGACCATAATTAGTTGCAAACAAGACATTGTATTAGATATATGGTATTGAGAGAACCATGGTAATGACCCATAGTATTGTATGTATGAATCCTATATAGAGGCTAGAGACTCCCCATTGAGAAATATCAAGTCTTATTTTGTAATCGAGCTTTGCTCTACTGGAGGTTTCCCCCTCGAAGAGGCAACTGAACATTGCTTTTATCTTTGAATAATAAAATACTTGCTATTTTTCTCATTTTATTCTATGTTCTGGGTTGTATTTCTTCGTATATTTGGTATTCTAGAATTTCTTGTAGGTCAAGAGCATAACAAGTGGTATCAAAGCACTTTCCAGGGCCAATGGTACTTCTTTTTTTGGCAATTTTTATTTTTAGACTAGAGACATGTTCCAGCGTCTTTAAACCAGGGGATCTATCGCTGAGCGCATAAACCTGCAGATTTGGGGAGGCATGCACGCAAGAAATACAAGAGGTGGTCACGCTTTTTGGACTCCCTTGTAACCCCTGTGGGTACCCCTTTGAGTAGTAGCGCATTAGACAAAACCGCACACGGACTGCCTTCTACGTACTCTCTGGGTATATCCAAAGCCCCCATAGGCTCACCTGAAACCTCGCCTTAGATAAGCCATCGGCCGTCTTGTTGCTATAGTACATTGAGAACAACACTCGGGGAGATTACTCGCATGTACGATAGGGTAGTCAGGTAGTACAACTAAGGGTATGGTTGATCCTCCTTAGTTAGTGCCCTGAAAGATTAGGTCGAGTACTATTGTTGGACCCTTATGTATATTGCGATCTGTAGCACCTGACACTCCTTTGAGACCATAGTTCTCTCAACTCTCTAAAGATCGCCCATTATCTTATTTTCCATATCAAATTCACCAGTTGGAGTTCTATTGCCGCAGTATGATTCAGATCTAACAGTTGAGGTTCTCTCCCCATCGCAACAATCAAATCCACTAGTTCAGGTTCTACCACCACAGTCCCATTCAAATCTAGCCGTTGGGGTTCTGTTGCCACTCCAGTCCAACTCACATTCAATCATTGGGGTTTTGTAGGAAGATCTGATCATCTTCATAGTGAGGATTGTGGCTCCTATAGTCTAGGTCCAATTTTCGCAAGACATTGAGTAGGATCAAGTTTTCTAGAATTTGGCCATTGCAATATTGATTAGCAGGGAGTAAAACTCCATTCGGAGTAAAAAAAAAAACAAAAATTGTCTGAGGCCTTCCTGGGAAGCTTACAAGAGACTTAGCCCATAAGATTCAGGATGACGAGCTAATCACAATGGTACCATTCACTTGTCAGCTTTAATTTTCGAGTGGTCCCAAATTTTTTCAAAGTGATGTCAAGTGACCAAGAACTATGTATGGTAGAAACCAGAGCTTAAGTCATGGCCAATGAGAAGATCAAGCACCTTGAACAGAAGATGGAGTCTTTCAAGGAAAAGTTGCAGAAATTCATGGCACAATTCAATATGAGCACGTCGGGGTTGCATCCAGAGGCACATGGTATTAATGAAGACCTTGAAGGAGAATCTAGCCATCATATTCACTTCCATGGAAATCACCAACATTCCCACCCTCGGCCACCTAAGCTGGACATGTATAAAGTTGATGGCTCTAATCTAGTAGTGTGGGTAGCACAAATGGAACAATATTTCATTCTAAATTATATCCGAGATGATCAAAATAAAATACTTATGGGAGCCCTTTACTTGGACCAAGAGAGATGGCATTGATGGTAGTGGCATCGGAAATGCTATCCCAGGAACATAACTTGGCAGGTGTTCTCAAAATCTCTTTGTGACCTCTTTGAAAAATAATCTATTTTTTTGGTGTCTTACTAAGCTCCGATAGACAGGAATAGTAAAATAATACATTACAGCCTTTCAGACATTGGCCATCACACAAAAGGTATAGGAGATGAATTCTACTTGGAATGTTTTATAAGTGGTCTCAAAGAAGCCATCCAAGCCCATGTCCGGATGCATTGCCCACCTACATGGATAGACGCTTGCACAAAGGCTATCGAAGTGGAAAGTGCTTTAGCTGCCTAGTCTCCACGTCCAAATATCATAGCGAAGGGACACCCCACCTAGGCTTAGGGCCCTACCCAAACACTTAAGGTTAAAAAGGTGTCTCCAGCAAAAATGGATGAAAGAATAAAACAAGGATTATGCTACTATTGTGATGAAAAATACTCCTCGGACCATAAATGCAAGGAACCAAAAGTCTTTCAAATTGATGTTACTGATCACAGCTCATCTGAGGAAGGCCCACCCTTTGGGGGACCAGAGGACGAAGTTAAGGAAACCTAGCAAGACAATGAGCTCACAACTACGCCAAAGGAACCAGTTATCTCACTACATGGTTTGGCGGGCATTTTTGTGCCCAAAACTCTAAAAATCATATCTGTTATTAAACATCGCCCTGTAGTAGTATTTATTGATAGTGGAGGCACTCATAACTTTATCCATCAACAAGTCACTGAAGCTGTTCATTGTTTTGTAATGTTAGTCTCTAATTTCCAAGTCCTGATTGATGATGGGGGCATAATGAAATGTGAAGGTTGTTGTGAATGTATTAAACTTTAGATGGGAGACTACCACCTAAAGACCCACATGTTTGCGATTAACATGGGTGGTTGTGACATTGTCTTGGGTGCTGAATGGCTTCGCACACTAGGCCCAATCACAATGGATTTCCAGGAGTTATATATGAGCTTTAAGTAGAATGACCACATGCATACCCTCCATGGACTCTAGGCAAGTGCTCCTTCTATCATCAGCTCACATCGAATGGAAAAGTTGTTGAAAAGGGGCATTCATGGAGTTATCGCCCAGTTTAATTCCATCTAGGCCATAGAACCCACTACTATTCATATTCATCCTGAGATGCAACAGGTCTTAAACCACCACTAGCTGGTATTTGACAAACCTAAAGATCTTCCACCCTCTAGAGGGGAACATGATCATAGCATCACTTTGGTCCCAAGGGCCCAACCACCTAATGTGCACCCATATCGATATCCTTTCAACCAAAAGAATGAAATTGAAAAAATCATCAAGGAACTCCTTGAAGAAGGTGTTATTCATCCTAGCATCAGCCCTTATTCATCACTAGTGGTCATGGTGCTCAAGAAAGATGGGAAATGGCGCATGTGTCCGGACTTTCGAGCCCTCAACAAGCTAACTGTCAAAGACAATTTCCCTATCCAGGTTGTTGAGGATCTGCTTGATGAACTACATGGTGCTTAATTCTTTACCAAGCTAGATCTTCACTTTGGCTATCACCAAATCTGCATGAAGGAAGTAGACAATCCCAAGGCTGCTTTCCACACTCATGAAGGGCATTATGAATTCTTGGTCATGTCATTTGGTCTCTGTAATTCTCCATCCACTTTTCAAAGCCTCATGAATCACCTGCTGAAACCATATCTCTGAAAATTTGTCCTCATGTTCTTTGATGAGATTCTCATCTACAACCTAACTTGGGATAAATATCTCCATCATGTAGACCTGATCTTGCAACTACTCCAGAATCACAAATTAATTGTCAAATTGTCTAGGTGCTATTTTGGCATGGAAGAAGTTGAGTATTTGGGACACATTATGGGTCGTGAAGGTGTCAAGGTTGATCCCAAAAAGATACAGGCAATGCAAGATTGGCCCCAACCAAAAACCTTGAAGAGTCTGAGGGGATTCTTGGGTCTCACTCGCTACTATCGCAAATTTGTCCGCAATTATGGTCGCATTGCTAGACCCCTCACTAACCTTCTCAAGAAAAATTCATTCCTCTAGACTGATGCAGCACAACAGGCATTTGTGGCTCTCAAACAAGCCATGTGTTCCACTCCAGTATTGGCACTACCTGACTTCACCAAATCTTTTGTGATTGAATGTGATGCCTCAGGTACTAGTATTGGTGTTGTCTTAATGCATGAAGGTCGACCCTTGACTTTCACTGGCAAATTTTGGCAAGAAATTTTCAAGCTACAAGGCACCCAACTCCAACTAAGTACTACCTATCATCCTCAAATTGATGGTCAAACTGAAGCAGTCAACAAATGTTTGGAGACATACCTAAGGTGATTCACTTTAGAAAAGAAGCATCAATGGGTATAATGGATACCTTTAGCTGAATGGTGGTATAATACTAACTATCATGTCACCACTAAGATGGCTACATATGAAGCAGTGTATGGCCAACTCCCACCTTCACTTATTTCATATATCCCTGGATGCTCTAAGGTGCAAGGAGTTGATAAAATCCTACAGAACCGTGCCGCCATGATAGCTTGTCTCAAAGAGAATCTCCATCAAGCTCAAAATCGAATGAAGCAACAGGCATACTAGCATCGTTCAGAGTGCACATTTCAAGAAGGGGATCAGGTATTCCTACGACTGCAACCATATAAGCAAACATCGCTCAAAGAAAAGGGCTGCCAAAAATTAGCTCCCAAATTCTACGGACCTTTGTCACACGGAATTGGTCAAGGGTGCGGACACAGCTGACCTTCCTAGAAGTCTAAGACATTCTAATGACAAACAAGACAAAATGGAGTGATCTTTCTCTAAATACACCTTTTACAACATGAAAACTACAAGTGTTTAGGCTTACCTTATTCCAAAACGCTGATGTTGAAGTCCGTTCTTGACGATCCGGATGAGCTCCTCCTTCAAGTCAATTCCTGCAACCACAAACAATCAAACAATTACCGAGCACTTGCATTTCATATAATAAAACATATATTCAACATGCAGACCAAGGAACACATGAAATAACTCATTAACACAAGCTATTGAGAAAAATAAACCAGTTTGTATTAATAACGAAACAAAGAAACTCTTACAACCTGGCCTTGGTGTTGTGCAAGTTCCTCCCAGGGTCCATCAAGGGTTTTCCTCTACTTTGACAAAGCTCACCCACTTCCAAGTGGAATCATGTAAAGACAATCTCTCCTCACAAAGGCTCTAATGGAAGACCTAAATCCTGCAGCATTTACCCAAAGAAAATGTATAGCTCCAACCTCCTCTCCCTCTGGCTCAATGTTTTTATTTATAGTGTTGTAAAGAGGTTATTCAGGTCCACTATCAATGGGATCATCCCCCTCTTTGGGTGGGATAGCTCCCTTATTGATGGGATAAGTTCCCCCTTAATAGAGATACATGAACCAACTGGAGGCGCATCCATTTCATCAAACCGACCTCTAGAATGTTCTAGAAGTAACCACAAGTAACTTTTTTAAGATGAAACTCGCGCATTTTGCCTTTTACAGAGGGACGCACCTGTCCCTTAACATACAGAGCGTCCATGGACGTAGATTTTGTGAACATGGTCAGCGTCCCCGCAGGTAAGGCTAGAGAGAACCTGCGACCCCAGAGATAAACATAGTTTTTACAAGACTTTCTCTCTTCTTTGAGTTTGAGATGGATAACAGAGGCATGAGACTTGCCTAAGAGGGTAGCATGACTGTTGATTTGAGCCATACTAACTGTAAGTAGTCAAGGTGACATTTTTTAGTGTAACAGATTGCCCCCTAAAGTGTGAAGCCTGGAATAGAGTAGGGTTTTGTAATTCTAGGAAGGGTGAAGCACTTTATCATTTCAAGGATTGTCTTGTGGATGGCCTGGTTGGAACCTGCAATTTTCAACACAAAATACATGGATAAGATTATATCATCACTGAGGTAGGCATTCCCATACTCAGATTCAAAACTTTAACTAATGGACTAACTATTCTGATACAGGAATGATCTTGCAGTACATCATTTTTATAGACTTTTGTAGACACAGTATGGACGCAGCCATCTGTTTATGATTAGTCTACATAGATAATGAATACAAAACTCCTCGCAGCCTGGATGGTAGAAACTAGATCCAGGGTCTTCACTTCTACTTCCCGAATTGGTACGATTCTAGCCATGTGATTAAATGATTCGATGTCGAACATGTTAGAAACCACTTGATTACCAGTCGATGATGTAAACTGTTAACAAGCGTGAGAGAGACCACCAGTAATGTCAATGGTTCTCAAAGTACCAAGCACAACCCGTGAAATGTGAATAGATGTTTTGATGTCGAACACTTCACGGAATCCTTTGATCGAAAGTCAATGATGTAAACTGACGTCAAAGGCGAGAAACCTGCCATTGATGCATGCAGACTTCAAGGTACTGTCGATTCCTAAGTCATCTTTCTAGATAATGTGTCGGTGTCGATAGAAAGCGACCCGTTGCAGGCAAGCCTGCAACACGAAATCATTGTTCAAGTTGAAGAAATGTTGCTGTAAGGACTGACTCAGGGATGGTCAAATGGATGACAAGTATTTTGCAGATGAAAGTTTTTGCTTGCAGACCTCTTGAACACATAACGACACGACAGATGGCTTGGTGACAAATAACTCAAAGTTAATCCCCGAAACCCGGTTAAAGATTTTCAAAGTGGTTTGGTCAACTGTGAGGTAAAAGATTTCCCAACCCAGGTGAATGAAAAGTGTCGTGTTCAAGAGCGGTAATAAAGTTTCTTTTGAGATAAAAGGTAACAAACAGGTTCATTCTTCTCTCTTTTCCCCCACCATTTCTGGCAAGTACCTCTTTATTTTTAACAAGCTTGAGGAGGATAACATATGCTTGATTATAAGCTCATCCTTCGGACGAGTCCAACCTAGTTTAAATTCGAACCCTAGGAAGGAGTGGTTCGTTCCTGTTTGTAATTGAACAGGTCCTTTACTGTAAAAGTTTAACGAGCCCAGTATAGGAACAACTCGGCGTTTTTCAATTTTAGAGAGTCTGAAAAAACTAAAGGAGACTCCACGTTGAACTTTTTCGTATATTTGTGTCCCTCAAGCCCGAAAAAGTATAAAATAATACCTGGGGGAACCGCTTGATCTTGCGACCAAGGAGTACTTTCATAATAGTGTCGTTGACCTGAAAAGTAAAAAGCGATCAAGGACACGTCGTTTTATTTCCTTATCGAGTTCGAAACGACAAAAACCCGGCAATCTTTTCCTGATTTTGCGGTCAGAAAAGAGCTAAAAGGGGACCGTCTTTTAATTCTGTTTTAACGAGTGAAAAAGAAACACTCGGCGATCTTTTCATGTTTTAGGAGTCAGAAAAGGGCTTAAAAGATGACTCTGATATTTTGTTTGTGAAAAAATTACAATTTCCCTCGAAATCCCTTTGTCCTGCACAAAAGCGACACATTACTCATACCTGTTTAAAATAGGCAAAAATACATTCAAAAACATCTTTTCATGGTAAAAAATGAACTAATTCATCCAAAAAACCTATAAAAAGACCTTTTACCATGTCATTTTTACCGTTTCACTGTTGAGGTTGAAAAAGGAGCTTTTGACAAGAAACTTCCCGTGGTCGCTGCGGAAAATCTGACCGTCGGAATCGAACGCCGTCTCATCCAGGTATTTTACACATCCTACTCTGCATTTCTATCCGTTTAGAATTAATTTTTTGGTCTTAGTTTCATTTTTTAGGGGGGTTTTGGTTTTGGAATGCGCCTCTCGGCGGACGTAGGTGCCCTTCGGGTGACCTGCGTCCCCCGACTTTTTCTCATACGGGAAAACGGTCGGAAGACGCAGCCCGCCTTCAGGCCAGCTGCGTCCGGGCGCCCTGTGCTACAAAGCCGGGGTGCGTCTTCCGAGAAACGCGCATTTCAAAACCCCAACTCTCTCAAAAAACCACCAAAAATTCCCAAATCAATTTCTAATTGCTATTTTTGATATGCAGGGCATTAATCATGTTAGACTGGAGAGAAAGAGAGCATGTAGAGGAAGATGAAGCTGCAATAAATCATCAACCTTCCCTGGATGCCCTAAGAGCATGCGGATTATACAAATATTGGACCATACCGGGCATGAGGGGCCAGGTAAGATTCTTGGAATGGCTGGTTGAGCGATGGAACGTTCAAGAACAATGCTTTTACATAGGAGGGCACCAGCTCGAGATAGAGCCCTCGGATGTATACTTTCTCACTGGCTTGCCAAACAGAGGTGAGCAACTCAGTCTTGCGGGGACTAGGCCGGGTGGCCAATCCCTTGATAGTCTCCGCGAGGATTGGTGCACACGTGGGGCTCACCATTCAAAAGGCATAGAGATAAAACACATCACTCTACCGGAACTCAAAGTCATAGCGTTCACGGTTACCAGAATTTGCGGCGCGGCCGCTTTACACATTGCTTCCGGATCCCAAATGCGGATGGCAATTGACTGTTACCAAGGCACCATTTTCAACTGGTGTGAAGCTGTGTCGGCTCATATGAAGAGCCAACTGACCAAGGCAAAGAACGGACGACTAAAGACTTTTGGATATGGGCCTATAGTCGTGAGCTTTGCCTTGGAGAGAGTTCCAATGCTGATCCCTCAGCAACTCACTGTTGATATCTTGGGTCCTCGGGAGCCAAAGCTGATTCGATGGGTTGCGGTGATGGCCCGGCATCCTGACGAGGGCGCGGCAGTGGTTCGATTCTCAGATAGTTACTTTGACTGGTTAGAGGGCCAGCTTTTTGTGATACAGGACTTTCCGTATGCCGGAATGGATTTCAGAGGTGATCCGGACATGGTTCTTCCACAGGGAGAACAATGGGACGACAGAGGTACTTTTATTTTCACAAGTTTCCTAATTATGTATTTTTTTTATTTTTTATATATATCGTCTCAAAACTAACAGTAAAATTTTCAAAATGCAGATGTTGGTCCACAGCGTCCAGCCAACCTCCGGCCTTATGATAGACTACATCCAGCTGCACCGGTACCGGCCCCACAGGACGCGACAGCAGAAGTACTAGCTGAGTTGGAGCATGATCTAGAGCGTCTCACGGCAGATATACCTGAGACTACTATGGACGACATTCCTATCAGGCTTCAGCGCTTCGTAGTCGCGGTCCCTGGACCGTTTAGGAGATTTTTGCGTAAGGTAGCCCGCGCAGTGGTGTCGTACAGAGAGCACCACCAGTGATTGACTAGTCACTTTTGTAGTCACATGTGACATTTTGACTTTTTGTACTATCATTTTGCCGATCATAAGGTGTTTTCAACCTATGATCGAAGACGATGTATATATTTTTTGACACACTTCTATCTATATATATCACTATTACCGGCTTATCTTGTTTAACATATGTGATGAAATGTTTTTAAATTTACTTGCATGATTATCGTAAATGTCTGTCCAACATTCGAGAAGCAATTGCATCTGCTAATGTATTCAAAGACCTTGGAATATGTTGATATTCAATGTAATCAAATTCACGTTCCAAGAGACGCACTCTCAAAAACAACCTTAATAACACAGGATTTCTAATGGCATAAACTCTATTAAGCTGTAATACAACAAGTTCAGAATCTAACCTCACTATCAAACGTCGAATTCCAAATGAAATAGATTCGGATAATAATTCAACCACTGCACTGTATTCTGCAATGTTATTCGTTGTTTGACCGAGGCTTACCCCATGCATAGAAACTAACTCGTCAGAGGGCGAATAGATAACCCAAGCTGCGGAAGAGATATTCCGTGTATTACGACAAGCACCATCAGCAAATCCAATGTATGTTTGGAGAGGCGTCGACATCTACAATATCAAGAGTAAAACCAAGATAAGCCAGAATAATGACGAAAAACCACACTCGCTAAGCTAAGCACACTGACTAAACTAACACACTTGCTAGCTAGAAAGGAAATCTAACCTATCTAAAAATTTCTCCATACCCATCATTTTAAGCATAATACCTCTTTAGGTAAAGTCCATTTCTGGGTTTACCCAAAGAGTCCCCATCAAAATCAACTAACTCATAAGCCCCTTTTGCTAGCTTTCGCTTTACAATGTAGGGCCCATGCCACATGGGAACGAATTTTCCGGCACCTAGCTTATCGTTAGCTTGATCATATAATAGTACTAGGTCTCCTTCCGAAAAACTTCGAGGGGTTACATTTTTATCGTACTGAGCTTTCATTCGTTTCGCGTGAGTCTCGATAGCTAAAGTAGCGTCACGTCGAGTCTCATCTAATTTAGCCAAGTATAATAACCGTTTCTCCTCTTCGGAAGTAGCTGGAAGTAATTCGACAGCCATTTGAAGTGATGGGATTTCGCATTCAATAGGTAACACAGCTTCTAAGCCATAAACTAGCTGGAAAGGGGTGAAACCTGTTGAATTTTTCACTGAAGTTCGATATGCCCATAGCGCCGAAAATAACATGTTATGCCAATTCGTTCGATGGATACCAATGATCCGTCGAATCATGATGACTAGAACTTTGTTGATTGACTCAACCAAACCGTTGGCTTGCGGATAATAAGGAGTAGAGCTATCGTGGCGCAAACCAAGCTGGCTTGTAAGCTCAGTCATCATGACGTTTCGAAAATGGCTCCCATGGTCAGTAATGATTGCTTGTGGGACACCAAACCTAGTTATGATATGATTGAATACGAAAACTGCAGCTGTCTTGCCGCTTGCGTCGAATGTAGGCATCGCCTCGGCCCATTTTGTAAAATAATCAACCGCGAGGATGATATACGCATGCCCCCCGGCCGAGTGAGGGTTACAAGTAATAAAGTCAATGCCCCATTTGGCGAATGGACCAGCGGCAATTATAGGGTGGAGAGGAGCAGGTGGAGCGCGCATCTTTCGATCAAACACTTGACAGTTGTGGCATGTTCTGACGGCAAGGATACAATCTTTAAACATAGACGGCCAGAAATAGCCAGCGCGCAACACCTTCTGAGCTGTGGCATACCCAGACATATGACCGCCACATGCTCCAGAGTGACAATCATTCAAAACTCTCTCAGCCTCTTCGTGAGTTAAACAACGTCGAAAAACTAAGTCTGCCCCCCGGCGATAAAGTGTATCTCCAATAATTCTGTATTGCTGGGATCGAAACCGAATTTTTCGACGGTCTTCCTTGGAAGCTTCAGGCCGAAAGGTTTGGGTTTGGAGATAGATGATTATATCCCCATACCACGGATCTACAGTGCTAATAAGAAACAAAGATTCGTCCGCAATGGACTCCTCTGCCACAGTCTCTGTGTCAGCACTCGGGAAATCACACATCAATTCCGCAAAAACTAAAGATTTCTTAGACTTGGACTTCTCGAACTCCAAGTCGAACTCTTGCAGGATGACAATCCATTTAGAGTACTTGCCCCCTAGCAGTTGTTTTGTCAAAATATAAATCATAGGGTTGCAATCCGAAATAACCGTAGTTTTGCGAAGAAGAATGTAGTGACGAAAACGCTGGACAGCTTGAACGGCTGCCAGGGCCAATTTCTCCACATGCGAATATTTTAACTCAGTGGGATTTAAGGTTCTACTAAGATAATATATCACATGCTCTGCTTTGAATTCATCTTCTTGAACTAACACCATTCCAATGGTGGAATGCGAAGCTGCGAGGTATAAGAAGTAGTCCTGGTTGTAGTTGGGAGGATGCAATAACGGTGCATGGGTCAACGCGTGTTTTAATGCATCAAAAGATTGTTGGGCAATCTCGTCCCAAAAGAATTGTGCGTTCTGTTTCAACAACCGTGTAAAACCTTTAGTGACCTCGGCGTAGTTTGGGATGAATCGGCGTAAAAAGTTCGCTTTCCCTTGCAAACTTTGGAGTTGGCGCAAACTCGAAGGAGGAGGCAATTTGATGATAGCCTCGACTTTCGAGGGATCGACGCGAATGCCGGCTTTTGAAACAACAAATCCCAGCAATCGACCTGTTTCTATACAGAAAACACACTTGTGGGGATTCAACCGAATTCGATAATGCCTACACCTCATAAAGATTGCTCGTAGGTGGACAAGGTGATCAGCTCGATGTAAAGAATGAGCAGGCAAATCATCGAGATAGGGTTGCACAATGTGCTTGATGTCATGAAATGCATAAGACATCGCCCGTTGAAAAGTAGCGCCGGCATTCTTAAGCCCAAAAGGTAATTTGCAATAAGCAAATGTCCCCCATGGACAAATGAATGCCGTTTTTGGTTGATCGGCAGGTAGAATATTGATTTGATTATAGCCTGAGAAACCATCCATGAAGGAAAACATCTCACTTCCGGCACAATCATCAATAATTTGATCGATATAAGGCGTAGGATAGTTGTCTTTTGGACAAGCTCGATTGATATCCCTATAGTCGATACAGATTCTTATTGTTCCTTGTTTTTTATTGACGGGAACAATATTCGATACCCAATCCGTTAACGGGATCGGATAAATGAAACCTGCTTTCAACAGCTTTTCGACTTCTGCTTTAATCGCAGCCGCTTTTCGAGGGTGAATCTGACGCAACCGTTGCCGAATGGGTTTAGCATCCGGGTAGGTTTTGATTTCATGAACAACAATGGCAGGATCGATTCCTGGCATTTCCTCGTAAGACCAGGCAAACACGTCGCGGAATTCTTGGAATAGGGCCTTGTAAGTTTGGATTTCTTCTTCAGTACATGCGGCACCTATATGAATGTTCTCCTCGATTCCGGGCTTCACTGAAATATCAATGGGAATAGTACGAGAAATATTCCCTAAATTCAGCTCTGAATCAGAATGTTTCGTTGGATCCTGAGCGTCTTTGACATATTCAGCGGTAAAGATAGATGAAAAATCATTTTCAAATGCATCGCCCTTAGGTAAAAACGAAGATCTGTGATGGAGATCTTCCCATGGTAGATCATCTACACTTAGGATTTCGCGAAGTTGTTCGTCAGATGACACTTCTTCGGGAAACGTTATCCGTTCTAAGGGTGAGGTGAAAAGTGACTCTTCACTGACCACATTCATTTGGTCGGTTTCGGTTGAATGAAAATCGGTAAAAGACATAAGAGCTTCATAAGCAATCTCATACGGACTCAACGGCATAACATCACCGAGTGAGTCTAGCTCAGAGTCAGATGGAACATACCAAGGATCATCATAAATAATGTTTTCTGACGTGATCATATGAATTGTTGCAAACGAAGGGTCTGCGTTGAGTGGAGGGAGAGGAAAAGTTCCCAGTAAACCGGAATCCTTAACTAAACCTACACCAATGTCCCTATAAGGGATTGTCGTTTTACCAACATGTTGGATACTCTCTGAAGAGGCTGGGTCGGATGAAAAGTATGTCAGCTGATCAATAGTCACGATCTTACCGTTATGTGGAAACTTAATGACTCTGAAGACCGATGAAACGACCGCTGTCATAGCATATGACCAACTTCGACCCAAAAGAAGGTTGTAGTCTAGAGGGGCATCAACCACTTCCACATCCAGACTAACGGTTTTACCTTCGACCCCTATAGGCAATTCTTGTAGAATACCAAACGGACGGAACCCACGGCCATCAAAGGCCTTAAGGATGGTGGGGGATTGGTTCAACGAAGGAGAACCAAGCGATCTCCAACATTGAATCGACATAATACACGTAGAAGCTCCCTCATCAATCACAGTCCGATGAATAGGCCTGTTTTTGACTATCACTGGAATTTGGAAAGCCATTTGATGGGGGAGACGCGGTGTACTATTTTCTAGATCAAAGATCATTAGGTTCGGGTCCTGAACATCGACAGCTCCGATAGCCGACAAAAGCAATTTTCGTTGCGCTGGACATGATTGCAGCACTTCGAGTGCCGACATTGCTGAAGGTGAAACAGCTAAGTCTTCAACAATGTTGTAATTCTGGGCTGCTCTCGCATGTGGATTGAAAGCAGACCTTCGAAGTACACCCTTGGCGGGCGGCTTAATCACTAAGTCTGGGTTAGGTTTTTCGATCTGTAGTGGATCGGAACCAGGAGCTGAGGTTGATGGGTTAGAGTGAGAAGATTCTGCTTCCTTACCATCAACAGGAGCCTTACTACCATAATCTTGCGATCGAGTCGCAATCCTGACATGAGACATCATCAAAATGGGTTCTTCACTGGCATTCGAAGAAGAACCTATCATCTTATTCTCCTGCTCTGGAAATGGATTTTTTAACACAGCAGGAGTGGGAGAACCTTTGACTATTTTCACTACCTCGGCCCGATGAGGGCAGTCTCTCGTAAAATGATCTTCTTCACAAATGAGACAAGGATATCGAGGTTTGCGCTTTTCGTCATTGGTTTCCGACTTTTCCGTTTTCTCCTTTGGAGCCTTGTCTGCTTTAGCCTTCTTCTTTCCTTTCTTCTTTCCACCGTTTTTTGATTTGGCCGTAGATGACTCTACAGCGTGAATGTCGGCGGTAAGTTCAGGAGGAGAAGACTCTCCTGTCGGAGAATCAGGCAAAGTGATAATTGGAGTATTGGAGGCCTTGGAAGACTTCTTCTTACTCTTCGTAGTCACGATACCAATCATACCATCAGCGGCATGAGATCCCGAAGGAGCAGCAGCGATTTGGTTTGACTTTGGAAGATCCGGAATTTTCTCGTGTAACGTACCCGACTGAGTGTAAACTAAGTCAAGGTATTGTGCCTGAGCAATGACTTGCTCCTCAGTAACTACTCCGGCCTTAGCTACATCTTCAGTAATTCTTGGTAATAATGATTTGACAAACCATTCAGCTAAGATTTGGTCCGGGATAAAAACTTTCACTAATCTCCTTCGACGTCTCCACTCATGAATGTGATCAGAAATGTACGTGGATGTCGATTGTTTTAGCGAAGTTAATAATTCTGTACCATTATCGTATCTGACTGGTAACTGAAAATGAGTTAAGAACGAGGTAGCTAACTGGCTAAAGTTGTAAAAAGAGGCCCGTGGTAACTCAATGTACCACTTGGCTGCGAGACCAATGAGTGTACGCTGGAAAAGACGTAAGCGGATGGAATCATCTGAGATGGAATTTGATGCACACCAGAGGTGGTAAGTCATCACGTGATTAGACGGATCCTCTCCAGACTTACCTTCGAACTTGGGTATATCGCTGGGCAACTTATTTGGCATTGGCGGCCAGAACTGAAGATATTGAATTGGATCGTTCGTTAGGCGCGTCAAGTCGGGTAAATCTAAAGTCGCAATAAACGGTAACTGCCGGTTAGGATCTCTAAAACTCTGAGTCACAATACCAGCCCCAGGAGGAGGATATCCAGGATAACTAGGAACAGGAGTCGCATTTGGGATATTATATCCTCCTGGAAAACCAGGATTAACCGGACCGTACTGGGGTTGCTGAGGTTGTTGATAAGTGTACCCAGGATACGGTTGATACTGGTAAACCGGTTGTTGGGCAGCTTGCCCAGGTTGATACTGTCCCTGGTACGGAGGTTGAACAAATTGAGGTTGAGTAGTAACAACCGTACTTGTACCAGGTTGGCCTGCAGGCATCTGGACTGTGGTTTGAACCGTAGGTCCAGACAACGGTACAGATGTCTGAGGAGTGGTTACAGGGACAGTAGAAACCGGAGCTGCCGATACTCCAGAAGTAAGCATGGTAGATGAAGCGGTAGTTGCTGCAGCCGTGTGAGGTGGAGTACCAGGTGCAATTGGCGGCTGAGTAACTACGGAAGTTACAGGGGTCTGAACACTTGACTGGACAGGTTGCGGTTGCTGGGGTGGACCAGGAACTGCAGGTTGTCCTGCTTGAGGTACCGACTGTATACTTGGTTGCGACATCTGTTGACCCTGTGACGGATCCCATGTTAACATTCCAGGGTATTGACTCGTAACAGGTTGAGGATACTGAGATCCATAGCCGTATTGAGGATAGGGTTGATAACTGTAAGGTGTAGTCCCATATGATTGCCCTTGAGGTGGTTGATAACCTTGACCAGGGTATTGACCCGTAGGTTGATAACCTTGAGGTAAATACGAGTACTGGGGTTGACCTTGACCTTGGGGTTGGTATCCTTGAGGTTGATACCCTTGGGGTTGATACCCTTGGGGTTGCCATCCTTGAGGTTGCCATCCTTGAGGTTGATATTGATACTGAGGTTGACTTTGGGGTACATATTGAGGCTGGGGTTGAGGTATGTATTGCCCCATAGGAGCGTACTGACCTTGAGGTTGCCCCCCAGACACGAATGAAGTACCTTGAGGTTGCCCCCCAGGCATTAACGAAGGTTGCCCCCCAGGCGGTAATTGGCCACCTTGAGGTTGGTTAACGGGAGTTGAACCTGACATCATATAAACATCACCTATACTCAATGGTACATTACCACTGTTTCCAACTAATAACCCATGATCAATGGGTTGAGGAGATGCTCCCGCAAAGGTACCAGAAAGTGATTGATACCCAGTAGGAACAGAAGGACCGCCATGTAAAAATGATTCGGGACTTTGCGAAAACACAGATGACTGACCAGACATATTTACAGGAGTATGAATTCCTCCGGGTGGAAAAGGAGTACGAGGTGTAGAAAAACCTACTGAGTTGTCTAAAAAATTGGTTAATGCAAGGTACCAAGGTTCACTCCTAGGAGGACTGTAAAAGATGGATTCACGCTCCCTTAGATCAAGGGTAATTAGATCTTCAGAATCAGAAACGCCTATTTCTTCCTCTGGAACAAGTTCTTCTATAGCAATTAATCCAACAGGAAGATTTTCGGTGATAATTCTTTCTATTCTTGGTGAATCAGGAACACTAGGAGTTGGAGTAACAGGTTCGGAAATTTCAGGTTCTTCGCCTGTTTCACTGGCAGATGAAAAACTACCAGCAAGCTCGGAAACTGTAACAGCTTCGGGATTGTAACCTGTTTCTAAACTTTGGTAATCTGGATGGACTACCAAGGAAGATTCTCCTTCTTCAGGTGATCCTACTCTACTGCCACTAGGAGGAGTTACAAGGAACTTTAACCCTTCTAAATTACCTGGGTCGTCTCGAGGAGGGGATCCCCTAAGTCTACGGGATCTTCTCAACAATTCGGCCACAGAAACAACTTCAGGAGACTGGCCCGCAATTAGACGGGACCGTCTCGGTAATTCCGCCACAATTAATGATTTTTAACTACAACACACGAAAACAAAGTAAAAATTTCAAATCAAACCACCTAAAGTCTTCTAAAGAACCAAACAAGTTTGAAGCACACGCCTAAAGAATCTAGAGCGTCAAAGCACACACAAACAGTATCTTCCGGACCAAAAGCGCTAGTTGGTGATTAGGCCCAACCTCGCAGGATTCAGTACAGAAATGGCGGGTGGAACAGTTACCCCGGCAACCTGCTTAATGAATAGACCGGCACAAGTTCCTCCACTTTAACCGTCTCGAAGTGAAGTGAACCCCCCGGAAAATCCAAGTGAGTATAACCGACGTCTGCTCCAGGTACAGTGGGACCTTCCCTCCATCGTCACCTCGGTAGAACCCTAAAGATTATGGTCACTAAGGTTACCAATCACAACAATTACACCTGGGGGAACAGTCTAAACTCCGACAGCACGCAAGGGCAGAGTAGCAAGCTCCAATCCCCTTACCGGCTCCTTGACAACAATCCAAGGTTTACCGATAAGTGACCCCTGGCTCCTCGACAATGGTTAATCCGAGGTTTACCGTTTGTAATACGTATTGCCTGGCGTCGTTCCCAACGAGGGAGGAATGATCCCCTCACTGGTTCGGACACGAGCTCGTGCTTCTCCTTTAAGAGGAGCTTTCCCAGAATGTAACTGAAACAATTGGATTTGTTCTACTCAAGATAGACTATCTGTTTGGTTTTGTAGTCTTGGAGAGTTAAGTACTCACCTACTCCAAGACCCTAGCCTAAGCTATGTTGGTGCTTTAGAGCCCTAGAAAATAAAAATTACTAGATTGATTTTAATTTAAGCGTTACTTTTAAGGTTGTTTCTTAAGTCAAAAGGTGATGGAAGTGAAACCAGTGGTGTGTTGACTCGACTCGAAACCACTACAAAATGCACCTAGAATGATTTACCCACTACTTTACTTTTTCGATGAATTGCTTAACTAAAAAGTTGAGAGAATGCAATCTTTATAAAAGCAACTTCTTAATTGAAGACAATCAAAGAAACAATTCGTTTTTCTTTTCCAAGCATAAAAACATAACCTCTCTTTACATGCACGAAAAAAACTCTTTTCTTCTTTCAAAAACAAAAAACTACTTGAAACAAGACTTTTTAAAGAAGATGTTTTTGTATTTTTCTTTTAATAAAGCAAATAAATCTAATATAACCAAAAATCAATCTTAACGACTATTAAAATCTAAGAAAATCCACTCATAAGCAAACTAAAGGCAAATTTATTCTAAGCAAGTTTAACGAGGCCAAAACTAACAATGATTATTCTAAGGTGTTTTACTTGATCACAATCAAATCAAGGACTAGCTTATTGCAGAATCAAAAACTAGCCAAAACAAAACTCTAATCTTTTTGTTCTTTTTGTAAAATGGAAATCAATACTTTATAAACAAGCAAATCGAAATTTGACCCAAAACAACTTAAATGGCAAGCTGCTCACACAAGGAGACTTTACGACAGGCCCGACTTCTAAGAAGGTTGACTAACCAGAGAGATCTAAGGCTGGACAACTTTCTACTATCAAAGTCACTACAAAACCTATCCAAAAATCAAACCCTAGGTCTAAACTTCGTTGAAAACCACTAAAACACTCAACGCTCACAAAACAAGTTCAGGTGAAAATTCTTGACAGGATACTAAAGGATCTGGGCAGAAAATACTAAGGAAAATCAAAATCTAAAAGCAATTTAAAGCAAAAATGGAATTTTCCTAAATTTTACAGGAAGACGCAGGCAACCCGTTGTCACAGGTGCGGCCCCGCTCTGTGCAAACGGCAACAGCGCGTCCAAAGACGCACTGTGCAGTACTCAGAGGGTGCGTCCTTCTGGAAAAATGAAGAAAAACCAAATCTAACTAAATCTAAAGCTAAGCCACCCAAATACTAATTCTCACAGTCAAAAACCAGAAAATAAAAATGATTTTCTCAAAGCAAAGTTCACATAAAGGAAAAGACTCTCTCATTAATGGATTCCCCAGCGGAGTCGCCAATTTGTCACACGGAATTGGTCAAGGGTGCGGACACAGCTGACCTTCCTAGAAGTCTAAGACATTCTAATGACAAACAAGACAAAATGGAGTGATCTTTCTCTAAATACACCTTTTACAACATGAAAACTACAAGTGTTTAGGCTTACCTTATTCCAAAACGTTGTTGTTGAAGTCCGTTCTTGACGATCCGGATGAGCTCCTCCTTCAAGTCAATTCCTGCAACCACAAACAATCAAACAATTACCGAGCACTTGCATTTCATATAATAAAACATATATTCAACATGCAGACCAAGGAACACATGAAATAACTCATTAACACAAGCTATTGAGAAAAATAAACCAGTTTGTATTAATAACGAAACAAAGAAACTCTTACAACCTGGCCTTGGTGTTGTGCAAGTTCCTCCCAGGGTCCATCAAGGGTTTTCCTCTACTTTGACAAAGCTCACCCACTTCCAAGTAGAATCATGTAAAGACAATCTCTCCTCACAAAGGCTCTAATGGAAGACCTAAATCCTGCAGCATTTACCCAAAGAAAATGTATAGCTCCAACCTCCTCTCCCTCTGGCTCAATGTTTTTATTTATAGTGCTGTAAAGAGGTTATTCAGGTCCACTATCAATGGGATCATCCCCCTCTTTGGGTGGGATAGCTCCCTTATTGATGGGATAAGTTCCCCCTTAATAGAGATACATGAACCAACTGGAGGCGCATCCATTTCATCAAACCGACCTCTAGAATGTTCTAGAAGTAACCACAAGTAACTTTTTTAAGATGAAACTCGCGCATTTTGCCTTTTACAGAGGGACGCACCTGTCCCTTAACATACAGAGTGTCCATGGACGCAGATTTTGTGAACATGGTCAGCGTCCCCGCAGGTAAGGCTAGAGAGAACCTGCGACCCCAGAGATAAACATAGTTTTTACAAGACTTTCTCTCTTCTTTGAGTTTGAGATGGATAACAGAGGCATGAGACTTGCCTAAGAGGGTAGCATGACTGTTGATTTGAGCCATACTAACTGTAAGTAGTCAAGGTGACATTTTTTAGTGTAACAACCTTATCAAATAATTCAGTGCATTGGAGTAGTAGCCTACAAGCTGGCCTTGCCACCAACTTCAAAAATCCATCCAGTCTTCCATTTATCATGCCTCAAGAAAGTGGTGGGGAACAATTGCAGAACTCAAACCAGTCTACTCGAATTGGATGAGGAAGGTTCACTCTGGCTCCAACCTAAACAGGTCCTCGATATCTGTTAAAGACATTTGTGTGGCCACATGATCAAGGATGTCCTCATCAAGTGGAAAGACACCTCTCCCGAAGATGCGACTGAGGAACCAACCACTATTCTTCAGTAGTTTCCGCGGCTTCAACAGTGAGGACAAGGTTGCTTTTGATGGGGTGATGAACCTCATCATTGAGTAATTATGTGGGCCTTAATTGACATTAATTCACCTCCTATCTTAGTCAAACCAACTATTCTCAAAACTTATTGAATACTTTTGATTATATTTTGTTTATGAGGTGAGTAGAGTTGGAAATTTTGCTTTGTGGTCTAAAGTGCATGTAATGCAGGAATAAAAGATAAAAGTAAGGAAAATGCAGGGATACAAGACAAAAGAAAGGAACTATGGTAAATACCTTGGTAAAAGCTCGAATGGGACAACGGAGAGGAATTACAGGAGGTAAATCCTCCTCATTTACTGCTCCTCCATTCGAATATCCCTCCATCAGCTGAAAGTACAAATGACTAAGCAAGTGAAGGTGCAAACAGCCAAATCAAGTGTACCAAAAGGCAGCCAAGCAAATGAAAGTACAAGTTTATCTGTAGAAATTCCCACTGTAGATCAACAGATTACGCAATATACTAAACCAAAATACAAGATCTACTTATACAACAAACTTTGCGGAAGCATAATCAAATATGAGCAAGGTCAATGAGAACACATATAACTGAGAACGAGAAATCAATCACACATGAACACAGAAGAATACTCTGGGGAAAGCCTCAGCCTAAAACCCTAATCTCTGTAATATCATACAAGTGGAAATATGTCTGGATTACACAAAGCTTTAGCTCACAAGCTATCCAGCTCTCAGTACAATCCCTCTGCTGCTCATAGACAGTCAAAGGCTTCTCACAAACCTTCTCCTCTACCCTCCAAGCCTCCTATTTCCTTGCGCAGTTTCTCCTGGGTCCTCAAGCTGCCACCTGTGTGTAATAATCCCTCACACACTACTCTAACCTCTGAAATAACTGCACAAAATTGAAGGAGATAATTCCTTCTGCATGGATGAGTTTCCTTTATAGGAAAATTCCTCCAACTGATAGTACACTATCCATTCCTTTAATCTCAACTGGGTTTTTCTCTGAACTGACATGCATGAGTTATTTGTGATAGAAAATTCAGTTATCTGGATAACACTAGTTGCATGCATGCATGCATTAACTAACTGAACTCACAATTAGTTCCTCCAACTATTTGGAACTAATTTAACTGGACTTAACTCAGTTAGATGAGCTAACTAATTACAACTCAAATACAACTCATCCTTATCTCCTTAATTAAGGGATAACTTCCAAAATCAAAGGAATAACTGTTGCATGTCTTCACAAAAAATTCATGTTTGATTTTCTCCAACTAATTAACTCAAGATGAATTAATTAATTATTTTTCAAATAGCTGCTAAGATCAAATTTTAATTTTAATTCTCAATTTTAGTTCAGGGACTAGCTAAAATTGGAATCTATCCTGAAATGCTATTTATAGCAATGTTATTTTTAGAATTCCTATTTTTTGCTATTTCCAACAGAGTTGGATTATATCCTGAAATGTTATTTATAGAAATGCTATTTTTAGCATTTCTATTTTTGGCATTTCTTGTTGCCATTTTCAACACTTCCTCTCAACAAGAAAGGCATTCAACTCGAACCCAATCCTGAACCTTTGGAATGTTCTGCATGCAACACTTCTTTCAAGTGTTGTTGCTCCAACAACTCTAGAAACAAAAAAAATATCCAACTTGAATCAGAATGATGCCTCTATCATCAAAGTCTCTGACTGCTATTGCCTCTGTTGACTGAAAACTCTGCACCTCTATGCCCTTCAGTATCTGACTGCTCTAGCCTCTGTCACTTTGATCTCTGACAGCATCAACCACACAAATTCCTCCTGTTGCATCTGTGCTGTTGCTGGTCCTGTCTCCCAGCACTGCATCCGCACTGCACCTCCTCTCATCATGTTGGATTGTTCTATCCAATGTTGCACTGCAACTCAGTTACTGAGAAGCAAGTAATTGATCTCCCAATTGACCTTCCTGTTGGGCTAGAAACACCCTCTGATGTTGAAGCTCCCTCTGTCGCTGACAAGTGCTCCCTCTCTAACCTCTGCACTGCTACAACAACTCCTTGCATCTTGCATCATTGCACACCTCTCTGTGCCATCGTACACTGGTGCAACACTCTTGTGCCTCTTGCATTGCTGCAACCTGCTATCTCTGTGCTGTCTTGGGACTCCTACACTGTAGGCCTCTCTGCCGCTCCATCCTCATCTATCTCTACCCACTTAGCCAGTCCTACTACTCCTCAACGGGGTTCTTGTAGCACGGGCTAATCAAAGAGGCCGGGTACCTCAAGGATCCTACCCCTATTTCAGCCTTCTTGGGACTATCACTCCGCATTGCCCCACCTCCCACCTGGAGGTATGGATGCATGTGATCCCTCTGCCCACTTGGCTCAAAATTTCCCCCTACTGGAGGTCTCTACATGAGTGGATGCCTCCACTCAGTCTCCTCTCGGCTTCTCCAGTTGTGGCTGCTCCACAACCACCTGAAGTTGCTTCACCAATTGTGGCTCCTCCACAATCGTCTGAGACTTCTTCTGGCTGCATGTTGAGAGGTAATGTACTCTCCCTCTCAACCACCAAGTATCTAACCTTTGCCTTGCTCCTCAAGGCTTTGCATGCATTTTGAAGCTCAAGAGCATAAAGGTTCTTGGCTAGCACACCAATCTATTTCATCTGTCCCGTCGTCACGAAATTTTCGGGAAAAAAAGTTGATTTTGAATCAACAGTTTCTCCCTCATCCGAACTCTAATTCAGCTGATTTGTTTTTTGAATTTGGGTATTTTTTCGCAAGGAATCCAGATCTGCTATTTGTTTATGAAAATTTTGCACAAAGATTTTCAGATCTACTCTGCAAACTCGCGGCCCAATTTCTTTTTTACTTCTATTTCTCTTCTTCGTATACCGTTAATAGCTCTGATCACCTATGCTTTGATACCATGTAGAATTTTTCTACAAATCAGCTAGCTCTAGTACCATGTAGAATTCCCACCGTAGATCAATAGATTATGCAATATACTAAAGGAAAATACAAGATCTACTTCTACAACAAACTTTGCAGAAGCTTAATTGAATATGAGCAAGATCAATGAGAACACATATAACTGACAATGAGAAATCAATAACGCATGAACATAGAAGAATACTTTGGGGAAAGCCTCAGCCTAAAACCCTACTCTCTATAATCTCATAGAAGTGGAAATATGACCGGATTACACAAAGCTTTAGCTCACAAGCTATCCAGCTCTCAGTATAATCCCTCTGCTACTCATAGATAGTCAAAGGCTTCTCACAAACCTTCTCCTCTTCCCTCCAAGCCTCCTATTTCCTTGTGCAATTTCTCCTAGGTCCTCAAGTTGCCCCCTGTGTGTAATAATCCCTCACACACTGCTCTGACCTCTGAAATAACTGCACAAACCTGAAGGAGATAATTCCTTCTGCATGGATGAGTTTCCTATATAGGAAAATTCCTCCAACTGATAGTACATTGCCCCTTCCTTTAATCTCAACTGGGTCTTTCTCTGAACTGACATGCATGGGTTATTTATGAGAGAATATTTAGTTATCTGGAGAACACTAGTTGCATGCATGCATGCATTAACTAACTGAACTCACAATTAGTTCCTCCAACTGTTTGGAACTAATTTAACTGGACTTAACTTAGCTAACTGAGCTAAGTAACTACAACTCAAATACAACTCATCCTTATCTCCTTAATTAAGGGATAAATTCCTCAATCAAAGGGATAACTGTTGCATGTCTTGACAAAGACTTCATGTTTGATTTTCTCCTACTAATTAACTCAAGATGAATTAATTAATTATTTTTCAAACAGCTGCTAAGATCAAATTCGAATTTTAATTCTCAATATAGTTTAGGGATTATCTAAAATTGGAATCTATCCCGAAATGCTATTTATAGCAATATTATTTTTAGCATTTCTACTTTTTCCTATTTCCAACAGAGTTGGAGTATATCCTAAAATCCTATTTCTAGAAATGCTATTTTTAGCATTTCTATTTTTGGCATTTCTTCTTGCCATTTTCAACATTATCTTGAGTTGGGAGCCAAGCTTCCCTACTACAAGGTAGCCGAGCTAGTGAAAGGGAAAGCACAAGTTTATCATTGAATTGGGAGTTGTGCCTCCCTAATTTTGAAGGAAGTCATTGGAGACTTCAGATGTATAAGTAGAGAGGCTTAGGACCTCATTTATTTTAGTTAGTCACCAGCAGTCACCAAGCGTTAAGAAGAATTTTGACTTCTCACTCTAGAACTCTACTTTGTTTTCAAGCTGCAAGTCTTGTAGTAGTTCTTGATTTATAACGAAGATGAGTTTTGTTTTGAGCCAACAGTGAGTTAACTCAGAGGGCTAAAGCTCTTGGGTTAGGGTCCAACCCTAGTAGCCTTAGCTCCTCTTTGTTGTGTTGTTGTGCTAGCATAGATTCCTATTTTATGTTCATTTGCTTAATTAGATGCATTTTCATTACAGTAGTAGCATAGATTCATGGTTTGATTGTTCATTTAATTCAATAGTTCATTTCTGTTACAGAGGTTTATTGTTTGACTGTTTATTTGTTCGAGTAGTTGCAGTCTCATTATAGTAGTATAGAGTAGATTAGTTGTGTTTCAGTTTGCTTCATTTATGCTTTCATTCAATATTCAGGTTAGCAAAGAAACGATCCACAAGGTTGCCCACAGGTGTCTCAGCCTCACCTCCTCCGTCTAGGACCATGATGTGAGGAAGAAACCCTGTAGCAACCCTAAAAACACAGGGTTTTGGGTTTTCACAGGAAGTTTGTTGTTTAACGCAGTCACTGGGTTCATTACATTATTACTTTGTTCCTTTCATGATCATCTGCTCTTTCACTCTCTTCCTATCATTTGATCTCCCTCATATCCCTTTCATTCCCCATCAGCATGAAATACTAAGGCGGAAGCTGTTAATTCATGGTTTAAACGGTTTTTACCTGTAGATTTCCTTTCACAGCAAAACCTGACCAATCATTACCCGATTCACTTTTAACGCTGAATTTTTGCACTTTAAATCCCCATCGTCGATCTGCCTTGTTAGGTCCAATGGCTATCGCGCCATATCATGTGGATTTCTGTTTGATCGTTAGCCGCCCAAGGGCATGCAAAAATAGTTGTTTCCCCATGCTACGTGTCACCCGGGGAGGCTAATCGCGTAAAATTCTAGGAAACCACTTACAGCTTTGAGGGCGCGTGATAAACACCTTACCACCCTCTAAACCCACTCCGTTAATTATGTATGTTTTCTTCTCCTGCTTTAACCTCCACCATCGATCTGTCCCTTGATGCAACGGTTGTCGCTTCACCCGATCTTCAACTAGATTGGCTGATCTCCACCATTGATTAGCCCTGCCTCATCCAACGGTTGTCGCACCATATCGCACGGATTTCAATCCGATCGTTATCTACCCAAGAGCACGTGAAAAGTGTGGTTTCCCCTTGCTACGTATCCCCCGGGGAGGCTAATTGTGTGAAAACTCAAAATACAACTTATGGTTTTGAGGGCACGCGAAATACAGCTTACCACCTCTGCCAATCCACTACCATTTCTGCACGTTTCTTTTGCCCGCAATCTAATCTCAGCCGTCCATCTTGTTACTTAACCCCGTTCGCCCATCTACCTACGTACCCTCCTGCGATCTAATCTTAGTTGTTTGTTTGCCTTTCACCCACTTGATCCAATGGTCCTTATGCGACATTGTTCCCTTACGTCCTCTTTTGACCAATTTTGATCTCTAACTACTCTTCCACTTAAACACAGACTTAGGCTAGCTTCCTTTTTTTACCCCTTAGTCTAGTTTTGATGCTTTTACTTCTGTAACTTATAGAATTAGCATTAGATTAGTGATTGATCTAGTAATTCTGCTTAGCATAATTTTTTGATTAGTTAGCCAGGGTCTAGTGTGAGTTTAGCATTACATTATTGTTTTCTTCATTACTGTAGTAGAGTAGCTCTCCCTTAGAATAGATTTGTTCTTCTTCCATCAAAATCAAGCTTCTTTTGACCCTATATAAGTTTGGCTTGGAACCCCTGGGGTCTCTTGCCAGATGAGCAGTGACAACAGGAAGTACCTTCAGTTCTACTTGTGCATATATCACTGTCACCTCCAAGTTTTTACGAACCCTGGGTTGATAAGTAAAGTTGTTAGCCTTGGGAGTTACAACATTCTTGTTGCAATACCTAGGCTCATCACTTTTTAGTGTCTTTGCTAGGGAGGTGTCAGAGTAGGATGTGAATTACTGCTCCTTCTTCTATTTCTAGTCTCTAACTTTCTTTTCTTCTACTTCTAGTCTTCAATTTTCTTCCATTAGTTTATTTTTGCAAAAGTAATCTAGTTTCTTTCTTTCATTTGTCATTTATCTGCTTTCCTTTCCATTCTGCAATCAACAATTTCAATTCAGCAAGTAGTTTCCTTTTTGTTAGTAGTTTTTCATTCAATTAAGAAATTTCATTCTAAAAGTATTTTTCTTTCTGTCAGAAGTCTTTCCATTTAATCAACAATTTCATTCTGCAAGTAGTTTCCATTCTATTAGTAGTTTTTCATTTAATCAACAATTTCCTTTCTATAGAGTACTTTCCAGCTTTAAAGAAAATCTTACAAAAACCAACCCAAAAACATTTCCTTTCATGCCTCGTAGGAATAGGGATAATTCAGGAAAATTCTTGCCAAATACCCCCACTACATCCAACAGTCAACCTTCTCCCTTCTTCAGTGACTGTGAATTGGAAGAACCTTTATGTGAGCAACCTGATATATTTGAAGAACCTATAGGGGAAGAATAAGAGGAAGAACCCATTCCTACTGAACCAATGGCAGAAAACCAAGATGACAGAGCAGATAGAGAGAGAATTTAGGGTGCCTTCCCCATTAGGGAAACCAATGGGGACACTAAAATGAAGAATATAAGCCCCTCTGCTCTACCTCATTTTCATGGCTTGACCACAGAGGACCCTGGCACTTTCTTATTTGAGTTTGTTGTTATATGCCAAACCTATGACTATACAGAGGATGGGAAAAAGTTAAAATTTTTTCCATCTACCCTCAAGGATGCAACTTTGCGTTGGTTCATGGGTTTACCTGGAGATAACATCATAACTTGGGCTCGGATGCAGCAGGCCTCTAACAATAAATATCGGGACTACTGTAGGTCAAAGGACACTAAAGAAGATATTTCTAGGATGACCATAGGCGAGTATGAATCCTTAGAAGACTATGAAGAAAGATTCCAGCTCAGTTACAAAAGGGCCAGGCGCACACTCGACCCTGAATCAGTGAAGCTGGTCCTGCTTAGAGGAGTAAGGGAGGATATCCTAGATACCTTGCTCTTGTTAGCAGGAGGAGATATCAAACAAATACCCTATGAGGATATCAAGACTGTCTTTAGAAACCATTCTAAGGCTACCAAGAAAAAGGGTAGGAGTAGTCAACTTATGGCCAGTACATCATCTTCCAACTCATCCATCAAGGGTGAAATTGGAAATATGCTGGAGGACTTCAAAAGTGACATGCTGCAAACCATTGCCTTGCAATTAGATACCATGAATATAAAAAATAAGCAAGAGTAAGCAGTGAGAGTCTTGGCCATTTTTTGTCCTAGATGCACTAAGAGGCATCTTAGGAATGAATTCCCATTTTACTGTATTGAGATTTGCTCAGTATATGAAGAAAACCACTCCATAGACAAGTGCCCTTCTTTACCTGGACTCAAAGCTGTATATCAAGGAGCTGAAGGGGTCACTAAGTAGCTTTGCTACATCAACCAAAGGAGACCTCCCGGGCCTAAACCATACCAGCAGGGTATGCAAGGATCATGCCATGCATATTACAGACCCAACCAAACCACAACTATACCTTCTTGGGGAACCCGTTCCTATCCTTCCTGGTCTACAACCCCTCCTTGGTCTTACGCACCTTAGTATCATTCCTTGCCAGCCAACCAATCATTTCAACCTTACATTCAGCCACAATATCAATGGAATACCCCACCCCATGGGTGGAGGCCCCAATTCAACAATGTTCTAGCCCTATTGCCTCCACCACCTACCCAACCACAACTCCTGCACTCTGCTCCACCTAAGAAACCCCAGATGCCTGCCTAGCCAAATCCAAACCCAAACAATAGGCAGGCTCAACAAGGATAGAATGGAGAGACATCATACCAAGCTTATGCTATAGAAATCCAGGAGATAAACCTAAGATCTGGGAGAATTCTCCCAGACAACCAACCTCCATCTCCACATAGGGAGGTTAAGGAAGAAAGAGAGGAAATGAACCTTAAAGAAAATCCACCCTTTCCTGAAAGATTAGCCCAATCACTGATCTAGATTTAAATAGGAATGCAACAAATTATAGAGGTAACCGTGAATGCAGAGATGCAGTGGATTAATGTAAAATACTGAAATATGCTTACAAACAGGACTTGAAATAAACCAGCTACGACGATGGTAGCTTATCTCTGAGAAGATATGTGGTGGATACATGCCTCTGAACTATCTCGCAATGAGGCTCAATGGCCTTTTTATTATTGAACAATAAGAGAAAACCCTAAACAACCAAAACCCTAACCCAAGGAGATGTAACACTAAGAGTTTATGGGCCCCGTTGGGGTGAGTTGGATAGCCAACTTCCCGGGGTCGCAACTTGGTCATATTATCTCCGTTTGATGTGCATGATAGCCCATTGGAAATATCTCTCCGAGGACTATGACAAAAGAGGCGATTTTAGGCAGAAAACTATTGGCGGTATATTTCCCAAAAAACGACGTTTAGGGCCTCAAAATGGCTCCGGAAGTTTAGGACCTGAAAAACTACTAAAAATAGTAAACTGTGCTATAATTAAGGAAACTGAAAAACTAGAAGAAGAAATGGTAGGGGTCTAAGTGGAATTGGTGGGTGGCCACCAATATCCACCTGGATCATTCCTCCCCCCTTAGGAAGCAATGGTCCACATTGCATTGAGTTCCTCCATGAGATGAGGGAACTTCTACTGAACTTGGTCCTTGGTGAGCCACTTGCCTTAGTGAAGGAGTTGGCCTGCTTTGAAAACACGATACGGTTGGATATTCTGCTGGAGAGTGTGCTTGATTTATGAGTCCATGATCCGATCAGTTGCAACTTGTTTCATGCAATCTAGATTTAACTCTATGGGTGTGAGCTGTTCTGCAATGTCGGATGTGTCTAGTAATGGTGGAAAGTATGGCCGAAGGTGGTCCACATTGAACACTGGATGCAGGCCAAGGAATGGGGGAATACTAAGCTCAAATGCATTGTCTCCCACAGCCTTGGTAATGGTGTAAGGACCATATCGGAGTGGTCTGAGTTTCCGATAGGCTCCAGTAAGGCATTCCTTTTACAAATGCAACCAGTCTTTGTCACCCACCTGAAACTTGTGTGGCACCTATTGTTGATCATGTCGCTACTTGTACTTGGAATTTGATTTCTCCATAATGTCATGGACCTGCTAGCAAATATTTTGGATGTGCTCAATGAAGTTGTTTGCCTTATCTGTTTCAGATTGGACATGAGCCGAATCTGTGTGAGTAGCTCCAAATGGCATGGCCACATCAATGAGACATAATGGCTGGAATCCCAAGCCCACCTAAAAAGGGTTGTGGCCAGTTGAGCTATGGAGAGCCCAGTTGTAGCTGTGTTGAACATAGGGGAGGCTCTTGTCCCATGTGCGTGGATGCTTTGAGTTGTACATGCGCAGAATGTGTACGATCATCTTGTTGACAACCTCTGTCTGACCATCAGTTTGAGGATGGAAGGCTGTGGACTTAGTGATTTTGGTGTCCAACATTGACCAGAGACTGGACCAAAATGTACTGAGGAACCCGTTGTCCCGGTCTGAGATGATAGACTGTGGGATCCCAAAGATATTTAACTTTTTCTTGACACCTAAATAAGAGATCTATCCAATATGTCTATTCAATCATTTTCCCTTGAACTTCTAAATATTTCATAATCAAATCTCCTAAATTACCAGGTAATTTTGACAAGAATGAAATCTTTTGAGTAGAATCATTGGTAATATTAGCTTTATAGATCTTAGCCATATATTCGTTGCCAAACTGATCTAAAAACTTTAAATCTTTCAATTCCATTCTTGTTAGATTTGTTATAATCTACTTCTTTTCATCTGCTAGTTCAGGGACAAATTGGGTTTTGATTAGCAATTCTAAGGTAGCTAATCCTACAACAGCTACATGCATTCTTTCTTCTTCTGATGGTCCCATCCACTAGTCATATACAATTCCGGCCATTCTTTTTTCAGCTAAGGCAAAAATAGAAATATTATCTAGTTTAGAGACAACTTGCATTTGATAGAGGGCAACAATCCAAAATCTGATGGATTCAGCTGGATTTGTAGATTTGTCTAAATCTAAAACATATCCAATAGCATTGGCTGCAAAAAATTCTTCTTCAATCCTTGGATACTTTGGTGCTTCATGGAAAGCATGGGCTTTTTGGAGAGATGGCAAAATGAAGGAGGGAAACTTAGAGGCAGCATTTTCCAAAGTAGCTATCTCACTTTTTGTTTTTTGGAGAGGAGATTGTTAGTTTTAACAATCTTTTTGAGAAAAGAACTTTCTTCAAGATTAACAGATGTTGGAGAAGGCAAGGATGATGATTGAGAAATTGTTTTTGGATAAGGGCAAAAAGAATTCAACGTGGATTGTGGAGGCAGAGAATTTAAAACGGATTGTGAATTCTTAGTACCTCGTTCTCTAGAAGTGGATAGAGAAGGAATAGTAGATACAACATCATTTGAAATGGACTAAGATGTCTCATTAGCGTAGTCATCTGAACTAAATTCATCAGTGAAATGCAATTCATTTTCATTCTCTGATTCAGAACAATCATAGCATATATTCATTTTCTGACACGTGTCAGGAACTAACTCAGTATCTGTCAGAGAAGCATCAGTTAATATATATACATCTGATACTTCATCTTGAGAATCAACCATATACCAATACAATGCCTGTCTTCTATAAAATAAAAAAATATTCCTTCCTTGACATAGAGATAGATCCAATGGCTTATGTTAATAGGTGGACAAAAGCTGATGATAAATATCTCTTTCCACAAAAGAATCTCTATGTTACAACCGACATGATAAAGTTTGATATAGGACAATCATCAAAGGCACTACTAAAAGGAGAATCTTCTATAGTCTCGAGAAAAGAAAAAGCAGCTACAACAAAAGGAAAAGAGAAGGTATCCGATGATAAAGCAACCATTTTCGTAGACTTGTACCAAGATGCTCAGGAGCAACAGGACCACGCATGGAAAAAAAAATATTTTGAATGGTTAAATCAATCATGGTTAAAGCAGAAGCCTCCCTCATCCTCATTCGAAGCAGATGAACCTGACCTCGACCATGATAGTGACCGAAGTCTGAAAGGACCTTGGTAGGATATTTTCTTTTAATTATTGTACTTGAGAATATTGAACAGACACCGTCTGGACTAGTAATGTCTGATAGGACCTTCAATAATTCTCATATGTTTTTAGGATTTATAAGTAAGTGTCTGTGTGTGTGTGTGGGGTGCAAGAGGGTGAAAGAGTCTTTGTATTTTGTGCTTTAAGAGACCAGCGACGAAAAGGCTCTACTTTGAGGCATAACTTGATATGTAACATATTTATTTAAATCATACCGAAGCCTACTGAGCCGCCTATCTGAGGACAATTTATTCCAAGATCACCTTAAGTTGGGATTTTAAAGCGAGTAGAAGATCGAAAGAGTCGTGTGTGTCCTCGTATTTCCAGTGCCAGTGGTGGATGGTGTGAGGAATTTCAGCTATTCTTCAGTTATTCAAGTAAGTTACTGAGTCCATCATCTCATCTCAGTTAATTTTGGTATCAGAGCCCCGTTCTGGTCCTAAGTTATAAACTACAAACAGAGTCTAAATCCAGCCAGGAAGCTTTCAAAAAGCTCTTGTTATACAATTTCTGAGTAGATAAACAATTCTTTAGTCAATCTCTAGTCTAGTTTGTAAACATGGCAAACCTGTTACGCTCTTTCTCTTCTATTGATCGTAAAATCATAACTGAAGTCTCTTCTAGAGCTACTGAATCTGACTTAGAATCTACTGAAACTCATGAGGCTATTGAAAATCCTGAGAGTTGGAATCCTCCTGCTCTTCGTGCTACTGATGTCTATAAAATTCCTCTGTCTTATGCTTTTAAAAGAAAATCTTTTCTGAAAGAAGTTGAAGTCACTATAAAAATCTCTGGTCCAGTAGTTCAAATAGTCACCTTAAATCTCTTTTCTGAAGAAGAGATTAAGAAATTTCGACAATATGTTAAGGAAAAGAAGTATTCCTATCTTCATTTTGGAGGTATTAGAATTGGTCTTGCTCCTCTTTTCCGACATGGACTAAATACTCCCTGCATTGCTGAAGTCTTTGACACTCGTCATCAGACTTATGATCATGCAAGGATAGGAACCATTATGGGTAATCTATCTACAGGCTGTCAATATGGTACGATATTTCCTGATTATTCAATCAGCCTGGCTGATGTCCATCTTAAAGATTGTTGGAAACTCCTGGTTGGAGTTCAAGGTCTTCAAATGATAGAAGATAGTGATTATCTTTCTACACTGGTTCAAACTTCTTTTCAATTAACCAACACAACCCATCCTAAACTTAAACAACCTGTCTTAAAAGACTGTGTTACTGTTGGTCTTTCTAATGCTCAAGTTGAAGGTGTTCTATATGATTCAACTGAATTGCCTAGCGATTGGTATTTTCAATATAAGTCAATTGCAGATGATAAAAAGCCTGAGTCAAAACTCAAAAGAATCTCTATTAATAATGGTCAAGTCAAGATTATTCCTAAAAAACTAGAGATTCCTCGACCCATTGTCAGGCCTCGTCGCTATGTAATCCCTGTACCTTCTACTAAAGTGTCTTCTTCCAGAAGCATCGACCTTCCTCCAATTGAAGAAGTCTGTCTCTCTGAACCGCAGTTGTCTTCAACTGATCTGTATATACCTAAATCTAAACATTTTCTTGTTGTAAATAAGATGCATCATATTTCTACTACCCAGTTTTCTCCTGTTGAAGAATGGCAATATGCTAATCGTCGTTTTGTAAGAGCTGGGAAATGGCCTCCCATAACAAAATTTTGCACCACTTCTTCTATGTCAAAATAGCCAGCAACAAGAGCTGATTGTGCTCCCTTAATAGAGCATAATGCATTAAACACCAATGACCTTGATCAGACCTATCAAATAGGTAATTATCTTACTACATGGTGTTCACATGTTCAAGAAGTTCTGGATGATCTAGGATCCTAGATTGAGTTAATTCTAGCCAATCTTAAGCTTCTCCATGATGAACAGCAAGCGGAAAAATAAAGAAGAGAAGCCAAAGAAAAAAAGAAAAAGAAAAGAAAAGGAGAGAATCAAAGGCTCCCAAATTTTCTATTTCAATGGATACTCCTAACTTTTGGGAGATAGATGAAAAGCAAGAAGGAAGTGAAGAAGCTAAGTCTAGTGCTCAAGCTTTTGAAAATAAACTAGAGCCAGTAAAATCCCTAAACTTCCAAAAACCAAAAAGTGAGATAGCTACTTTGGAAAATGCTGCCTCTAAGTTTCCCTCCTTCATTTTACCATCTCTCCAAAAAGCCCATGTTTTCCGTGAAGCACCAAAGTATCCAAGGATTGAAGAACACTTGTTTGCAACCAATGCTACTGGTAATGTTTTAGATTTATACAAATCTACAAATCCAGCTAAATGCACTAGAGTTTGGATTGGTGCCCTCTATCAAATGCAAGTTGTCTCTAAACTAGATAATATTTCTATTTTTGCCTTAGCTGAAAAAAGAATGGCCGGAATTGTATATGACTGGTGGATGGGACCATCAGAAGAAGAAAGAATGCATGTAGCTACTGCAGGATTAGCTACCTTAGAATTTCTACTCAAAACTCAATTTGTCACTGAACCAACAGATGAAAAGAAGCAGATTATAACATATCTAACAAGAATGGAATTGAAAGATTTAAAGTTTTTAGATCAGTTTGGCAACGAATATATGGCTAAGATCTATAAAGCTAATCTTACCAATGATTCTACTCAGAGGATTTCATTCCTGTCAAAATTTCCTGGTAAATTAGGGGATTTGATTATGAAAGATTTGGAAGTTCAAGGCAAAAATATTGAACAGACTTATTAGATAGATCTCTTATTTAGGTGTCAAGAAAAAGTTAAATATCTCTGTTGGCAGAAGAAAGCTCAAGACTTTTCTCCTGGTCTTGATGTTTGTCATTCTGTATTACCATGGACACCATTTAAAAAGAGAAAATCTAAAAGATATGGAAAATTCAAGCCCAAGAGAGTAGCCAATCCCAGAAGGCCGTTCCGAAAATTTAAATATTTAAAAAAGCGCAGGAAACCAAAAAGAGACAATGCATGCTTCATTTGCAAACAAGAAGGTCACTTTGCCAAAAAATGTCCTAAAAGCTCTTCCAACAAGCTGAAGGCCAGTGTAGAAATCGATGATTTTGTAGATAATTGGTCTATGGTTGATTCTCAAGATGAAGTATCAGATGTATATATATTAACTAATGTTTCTATGATAGATACTGAGTCAGTTTGCTATGATTGTTCTGAATCAGAGAATGAAAATGAATTGCATTTCAGTGATGAATTTAGTTCAGATGACTATACTGATGAGACATCTGTGTCCATTTCAGATGATGTTGTATCTACTGTTCCTTCTCTATCCACTTCTACAGAATGAGGTAATAAGAATTCACAATCCATTTTAAATTCTCTGCCTCCACAATCCACGTTGAATTTTTTTTTCCCTTATCCAAAAATAGTTTCTCAATCATTATCCTTGCCTTCTCCAACATCTATTAATCTTGAAGAAAGTTATTTTCTCAAAAAGATTGTTAAAACTAACAATCTCCTCTACATTCCTGTTGAAGTACAAGTTAAAGGAGAATGGATCAATGTGGATGCATTCATTGATATAGGTGGTTCCAAAAATTTAGCTCGCCCATCTCTATTTAAAGGTTTATGGAAGCCTTTGATGAATATTCTTATTTCCGAGACCATTGGTGGCTCCGTCAATCTCACCCACTATGTTGATAACGTCTCTTTAAAAGTTGGGGGAGTATAATAAAATTTTTTGCAATCCAGTACTATGATGCCTCTGCAAGTTTTTTTCTTGGAATGTTGTTTATCAATTCTGTGTTTCTAGTTACAATCATTGAAGACAAAGTCATTCTCAATATAAAAAAGAAGGCAATTTCAGTTCCAAGATTGACTTTGGCCAATTCAGAATCTAGAAACGAAAATAGCCAAAATAAGGCGGGTATAAAAAGACCCCAGAATGATTCTAATAATTTGCAAGAAGTATTGCGGATTTATGAAGAAAGGAGTCAAACAAAAACTAAACAAAAAGAAAATAGAAATCCTGATTGGTCTCCTGAACAAATGGCTATTTATGATGAATTGTTGAAAAGTTGTTCTGAAAATCCTCAAGCATTTTGGAGTGTAGAAAGTCCCCAGCAAGAAATAGTTACTCTTCATGACAATGGGGTTAAAGGAAAACTTATACCCTACACCGCAACAGATGAAAAATAAATAAATAAGTAGATTGAAGAACTATTAAGTCTCAAGCTGATTGAACCTAGTTCTTCTCATTATTCCTATTCCACTTTCCTGGTAAGAAATCACTTTGAAATAGTCAGAGGTAAAGCTCAGATGGTAATTAATTATAAGCCATTAAATGCAATCACAAAAAGCTTCAATTATCCTCTACCCCGCCAGGAAAAAAATATGCAAAAAAATTTATAATAGTAAGATCTTCAATAAGTTCGACATGAAATTTGGCTATTACCAGATACAAATCAAAGAAGAAGATTGTCACAAAACTGCTTTTACATGTCCTACATGTTTTTACCAATGGAAAGTAGTTCCATTTGGTCTGAAGAATGTTCCAACTTTCTTTCAACGATGAATGGACTATATTTTTGGTAAATATGATTTCATTGTTGTCTATACTGATGACATTTTGATTCACAGTCATGATCTCGAATCCCATTTGAAGCATTTACAGATATTCATTGAAGCAAAAGAGCATGGTATTGTTTTGTCTGAAAAGAAAATGCTTATGTTTCAAGATAATATTGATTTTTGGGTATCTATGTTATAAATGGTAAAATTTAGATGCAGCCTCATGTTTTGACTAAGCCATCTGAATTTCCTGATCAGTTACAAGATACTAAAATGATTCAGCGATTTCTAGGAATACTAAATTATGTTCATAAATACATTCCTAGACTGTCAGAAAAAACTGCTCCAATTCGACGATATATGAATTTTGGATGGTCACCATAAGCCACAGTAGCAGTCCAATTGTTAAAAGCTAAATGCAAACATATCCCGGAGCTCAAACTGTCGGGTAATGGATTTCTCATTCTTCAAACTGATGCATCTGATACTTTCTGGGCAGCTGTCCTTTTTCAAAGAATGGAGGATACGAGAGAAGAAATTTTATGTGCATATGCGTCTGAAGATTTTTTTATTCACCAGAAAAATTATTTTACAGCAGAAAAGGAAACTCTTACCATTTTCAATGGCATACAAAAATTTGAATTATATTTAGCCCCTGCCAAGTTTTTGATAAGAACAGACTCAATGAATTTCAAGTATTTCTTATCAGTGAAAATATCAAAACAAATCGCAAGAGGAAGATTATTGGCATGGCAGATATGGTTTCAAATGTATGATTTTGATGTTGAATGGGTTCCAGGTATTTCAAATTATTTAGCCAACTCTCTTACCAAAGACATGAACAATGTCCATAATCATAACCAAATAACTGATCTTTTTGTTATTCCTGGTAAGACTTCTGCAGATGATAATTTCAAAACCTTTGTAAAAAGATTTCAGATTCTTGAATTGGTTCTTGGTGATTTGGTTGAAGAAATTAAAAAGGTTGTTGGGCTGAGAATTAGGAGAAATCAATGGATACAAAGATGTCAAGCCTGGCAGTCCAAAAATGTTGGTGTTTCATTGGGTTTAGATGAAGAACTGGTAAAAGTATATCCTCTAACCAATATAAAGGTGAAGCTTTATTTTAAAACTATTGATGAGTACTGGACAAAAGAATTTACTGAATCCATGATTAAAGTGTTACAAAATTTGAATTATTATCAGATTATTGGAGGTATAGATTTCTCCTTTGCTGTTTATACCTCTGCTAAAATGCTGGATTTGGATGAAATAAATATGACTGAAAAGGTTGGAAGGTTTTTAAAGTCTTTAAGAATTCCTGATCTTTTCGAAGAACTTGATGCTACATTTCTTCAAAGAAATGATGAAAATTTTGCAGGAATAGATTCATTTCCCCAATATGAACTTTTTTAACCATTTACAGATTGGGAAATAAAAAATGGTCATTGCCAGAAGAAGCCATAGATGAGAGCTTCTCAATGTATTGAAAGGACATTGCAATATCTGAGAACTTTCTCGACACCTTGGGATTATCAAAGTTTAGAATTTAGAAATCCCATTGTCCCAAATCATTTTGCACAATTATATGGACCTGAAAGAGTTGTTGAATCTTTGTTAGCTAGAAATACTGAGGAAATCAAGAAAATTACTCTTTCGCTCAAAGAATTTCATAGCCTCAAGTTGCCTGAAAAATTGTCTATGATCAAAACATTAGACAGACTTCAAGGAAGATTTGGAGTGATCAAATTACTGATTAATCAAAAGGCATTAATTACTATTAGTGTTATGGCAGGAAATTGGAGTGATTATGTAGTTTGTCTGATAAGTTTATTACTGTCAACCAAGGTATGTTCATCCATGATTTTTGAATTAGGTTGGCAACAGCAAGAGAATATCAATCATAACTGCAAGCTTTGGATCCAATGTGCCATAGAACGCTCTGTCAGCATGTTTCAAATTTTCAAATGGAATTATTAGATGGAGTTGAATTGTCAGTTTAAACAATGCCTAAATTCCGTAAAAGAAAAAAAGATTCCTTCCTTGACATAGAGATAGATCCAATGGATTATGTTAATAGGTGGACAAAAGCTAATGATAAATATCTCTTTCCACAAAAGAATCTCTATGTTACAACCGACATGATAAAGTTTGATATAGGACAATCATCAAAGGCACTACTAAAAGGAGAATCTTCTACAGTCTCCACAAAACAAAAAGCAGCTACAACAAAAGGAAAAGAGAAGGTATTCGATGATAAAGCAACCATTTTCGTAGACTTGTACCAAGATGCTCAGGAGAAATAGGACCACGCATGGGAAACAAAATATTTGGAATGGTTAAATCAATCATGGTTAAAGAAAAAGCCTCCTTCATCCTCATCTGAAGTAGTTGAACCTGAACTCGACCATGATAGTGACCGAAGTCTGAAAGGACCTTGGTAGGATATTTTCTTTTAATTATTGTACTCGAGAATATTGAATAGACACCATCTGGACTACTAATGTCTGACAGGACCTTCAAGAATTCTCATATGTTTTTAGGATTTATAAATAAGTGTGAGTGTGTGTGTGTGTGGGGTGCGAGAGGGTGAAAGAGTGTTTGTATTCCGTGCTTTAAGGGACCAGAGACGAAAAGGCTCTACTCTGAGGCATAACTTGGTATGTAACATATTTATTTGAATTAATACTGAAGCCTGTTGGGCCGCCTATCTGAGGACAGTTTATTCCAAGATTGCCTTAAGTCGGGATTGTAAAGCAAGTAGAAGACCGGAAGAGTCATGTGTGTCATCGTATTTCCCGTGCCAGTGGTGGATGGTGCAAGGAATTTCAGATATTCTTCAGTTATTCAAGTAAGTTACTGAGTCCATCATCTCATCTCAGTTTCCTGATCTTTTTGAAGAACTTGATGCTGCATTTCTTCAAAGAAATGATGAAAATTTTGTAGGAACAGATTCATTTCCCCAATATGAAATTTTTGAACCACTTGTAGATTCGGAAATAAAAAATGGCCGTTGCTAGAAGAAGCTACAGATGAGAGCTTCCCAATGCATTGAAAGGACATTGCAATATCTGAGAACTTTCTCGACACCTTGGGATTATCAATGTTTAGAATTTAGAAATCCCATTGTCCCAAATCATTTTGCACAATTATGTGGACCAAAAAGAGTCGCTGAATCTTTGTTAGCTAACAATACTAAGGAAATCATGAAAATTACTCTTTGGCTCAAAGAATTTCATAGCCTCAAGCTGCCTGAAAAATTGTCTGTGATCAGAACCTTAGACAGACTTCAAGGAAGATTTGGAGTGATAAAACTACTGATTAATCAAAAGGCATTAATTACTGTTAGTGTTATGGCAGGAAATTGTAGTGATGATGTAGTTTGTTTGATAAGTTTATTACTGTCAACCAAGGTATGTTCATCCATGATTTTTGAATTAGGTTGGAAACAGCAGGAGAATATCAATCATAACTGAGGTCTCTTCTAGAGCTACTGAATCTAACTCAGTGTCTGTCAGAGAAGCATCAGTTAATATATATACATCTGATACTTCGTCTTGAGAATCAACCATAGACCAATTATCTATAAAATCATCAATTTCTATATAGGCCTTCAGCCTGTTGGAAGAGCTTTTAGGACATTTTATGGTGAAGTGACCTTCTATGGTCACCAAAAAAACCAAAAATTTAGATAGCTACTTTGGAAAATGCTTCCTCTAAGTTTCCCTCCTTGATTTTTCCATCTCTCCAAAAAGCCCATGTTTTCCGTGAACCACCAAAGTATCCGAGGATTAAAGAAGACTTGTTTGCAGCTTATGCTACTAGATATGTTTTAGATTTAGACAAATCTACAAATCCAGCTGAATCCATTAGAGTTTGGATCGGTGCCCTATATCAAATGCAAGTTCTCTCTAAACTAGATAATATTTCTATTTTTGCGTTAGCTGAAAAAAGAATCTCTGGAATTGTATATGACTGGTGGATGGGACCATCAGAAGAAGAAGGAATGCATGTAGCTGCTGCAGGATTAGCTACCTTAGAATTGCTACTCAGAACGCAATTTATCCTTGAACCAACAGATGAAAAGAAGCAGATTATAACAAATCTAACAAGAATGGAATTGAAAGATTTAAAGTTTTTAGATCAGTTTGGCAACGAATATATGGCTAAGATCTATAAAGCTAATCTTACCAATGATTCTACTCAGAAGATTTCATTCCTGTCAAAATTGCCTGGTAATTTAGGAGATTTGATTATGAAAGATTTGGAAGTTCAAGGGAAAAAGATTGAACAGACTTATTGGATAGATCTCTTATTTAGGTGTCAAGAAAATGTTAAATATCTCTGTTGGGAGAAGAAAGATCAAGAATTTTCTCTTGGTCTTGATGTTTGTCGTTCTGTATTACCATGGACACCATTTAAAAAGAGAAAATCTAAAAGATATGGAAAATTCAAGCCCAAGAGAGTAGCCAATCCCAGAAGGCCATTCCAAAAATTTAAATATTTAAAAAAGCACGGGCAACCAAAAAGAGACAATGCATGCTTCATTTGAAAACAAGAAGGTCACTTCGCCAGAAAATGTCCTAAAAGCTCTTCCAACAAGCTGAAGGCCTGTATAGAAATTGATGATTTTGTAGATAATTGGTCTATGGTTGATTCTCAAGATGAAGTATTAGATTTGTATATATTAACTGATGCTTCTCTGGCAGATACTGAGTCATTTCCTGACACGTGTCAGAAAATGAATATATGCTATGATTTTTCTGAATCAGAGAATAAAAATGAATTGCATTTTAGTGATAAATTTAGTTCAGATGACTATACTGATGAGACATCTGAGTCCATTTCAGATGATGTTGTATCTACTGTTCCTTCTCTATCCACTTCTACAGAACGAGGTACTAAGAATTCACAATCCATTTTAAATTCTCTGCCTCCACAATCCACGTTGAATTCTTTTTTCCCTTATCAAAAAACAGTTTCTCAATCATCATCCTTGCCTTCTCCAACATCTGTTAATCTTGAAGAAAGTTCTTTTCTCAAAAAGATTGTTAAAACTAACAATCTCCTCTACATTCCTGTTGAAGTCCAAGTTAAAGGAGAATGGATCAATGTGGATGCATTCATTGATACAGGTGGTTCCAACAATTTAGCTCGCCCATCTCTATTCAAAGGTTTATGGAAGCCTTTGCAAAATATTCTTATTTCTGAGACCATTGGTGGCTCCGTCAATCTCACCCACTATGTTGATAACGTCTCTTTAAAAGTTGGGGGGAGTATAGTAAAATTTTCTGCAATCCAGCACTATGATGCCTCTGCAAGTTTGTTTCTTGGAATGTCGTTTATCAATTCTGTGTTTCTAGTTACAATCAGTGAAGACAAAGTCATTCTCAATATAAAAAAGAAGGCAATTTCAGTTCCAAGATTGACTTTGGCCAATTCAGAAGCTAGAAAAGAAAATAGCCAAAAGAAGGCAGGTATAAAAAGACCCCAGAATGATTCTAATAATTTGCAAGAAGTATTGCAGATTTATGAAGAAAGGAGTCAAACAAAAACTAAACAAAAAGCAAATAGAAATCTTGATTGGTCTCCTGAACAAATACCTATTTATAATGAATTGTTGAAAAGTTGTTCTGAAAATCCTCAAGCATTTTGGAGTGTAGAAAGTCCCCAGCAAGAAATAGTTACTCTTCATGACAATGGGGTTAAAGGAAAACTTATACCCTACACTCCAATAGATGAAAAAGAAATAAAAAAGAAGATTAAAGAACTATTAAGTCTCAAGCTGATTGAACCTAGTTCTTCTCATTATTCCTGTTCTGCTTTCCTGGTAAGAAATCACTCTGAAATAGTCAGAGGTAAAGCTCGAATGGTAATTAATTATAATCCATTAAATGCAATCACAAAAAGCTTCAATTATCCTCTACCCCGCCAGGAAACAATTATGAAAAAAATTTAGAACAACAAGATCTTCAATAAGTTCGACATGAAATCTGGTTATTACCAGATACAAATCAAAGAAGAAGATCGTCACAAAACTGCTTTTACATGTCCTGCAGGTTTTTACCAATGGAAAGTAGTTCCATTTGGTCTGAAGAATGCTCCAACTTTCTTTCAACGACGAATGGACTATATTTTTGGTAAATATGATTTCATTGTTGTCTATATTGATGACATTTTGATTCACAGTCAAGATCTCGAATCCCATCTGAAGCATTTACAGATATTCATTGAAGAAGCAAAAAAGCATGGTATTGTTTTGTTTGAAAAGAAAATGCTTCTGTTTCAAGATAATATTGATTTTTTGGGTATCCATGTTATAAATGGTAAAATTCAGATGCAGCCTCATGTTTTGACCAAGCTATCTGAATTTCCTGATCAATTACAAGATACTAAAATGATTCAGCGATTTCTAGGAATACTAAATTATGTTCATAAATACATTCCTAGATTGTCAGAAAAAACTGCTCCAATTCAACGACATATGAATTCTAGATGGTCACCAAAAGCCACGGCAACAGTCCAATTGTTAAAAGCTGAATGCAAACATCTCCCCAAGCTCAAACCACCAGGTAATGGATTTCTCATTCTTCAAACTGATGCACCCGATAATTTTTGGGCGGTTGTCCTTTTGGAAAGAAAGGGGGATACGAGAGAAGAAATTTTATGTGCATATGCCTCTGGAGAATTTTTGATTCACCCGAAAAATTATTTACAGCAAAAAAGGAAACTCTTTCCATTTTCAATAGCATACAAAAATTTGAATTAAATTTAGCCCCTGCCAAGTTTTTGATAAGAACAGACTCAATGAATTTCAAGTATTTCTTATCAGCAAAAATATCAAAACAACTCGCAAGAGGAAGATTATTGGCATGGTAGATATGGTTTCAAGTGTATGATTTTGATGTTGAATGGGTTCTAGGTATTTCAAATTATTTAGTCGACTCTCTTACCAGAGACATGAATAAAGTCATAATCATAACCAAAGAACTGATCTTTTTGTTATTCCTGGTAAGACTTCTGCAGATGATAATTTCGAAACCTTTGTAAAAATATTTCATATTCTTGAATTGGTTCTTGGTGATTTGGTCAAAGAAATTAAAAAGGTTGTTGGGCTAAGAATTAGGAGAAATCAATGGATACAAAGATGTCAAGCCTGGAAGTCCAAAAATGTTGGTGTTTCATTGGGTTTAGATGAAGAACTGGTAAAAGTATATCCTCTACCCAATATGAAGGTGAAGCTTTATTTTAAAACTCTTGATGACTACTGGACAAAATAATTTACTGAATCCATGATTAAATTGTTGCAAACTTTGAATTATTATCATATTATTGGATGTATAGATTTCTCCTTTGTTGTTTATACCTCTGCTAAAATGCTAGATTTGGATGAAATAAATATGACTGAAAAGGTTGGAAGGTTTTTAAAGTATTTAAGAATTCCTGATCCTTTCAAAGAACTTGATGCTACATTTCTTCAAATAAATGATGAAAATTTTGCAGGAATAGATTCATTTCCCCAATATGAACTTTTTGAACCATTTGCAGATTGGGAAATAAAAAATGGTCGTTGCCAGAAGAAGCCACAGATGAGGGCTTCTCAATGTATTGAAAGGACATTGCAATATCTAAGAACTTTCTCGACACCTTGGGATTATCAAAGTTTAGAATTTAGAAATCCCGTTGTCCCAAATCCTTTTGCACAATTATATGGACTTGAAAGAGTTGTTGAATCTTTGTTAGCTAGCAATACTGAGGAAATCAAGAAAATTACTCTTTGGCTCAAAGAATTTCATAGCCTCAAGTTGCCTGAAAAATTATCTATGATCAAAATGTTAGACAGACTTCAAGGAAGATTTGGAGTGATCAAATTACTGATTAATCAAAAGGCATTAATTACTATTAGTGTTATGGCAGGAAATTGGAGTGATGATGTAGTTTGTTTGATAAGTTTATTACTATCAACCAAGGTATGTTCATCCATGATTTTTGAATTAGGTTGGCAACAGTAAGAGAATATCAATCATAACTGCAAGCTTTGGATCCAATGCGCCATAGAACGCTCTGTCAGCATGTTTCAAATTTTCAAATGGGAATAATTAGATGGAGTTAAATTGTCAGTTCAAACAATGCCTGAATTCCTTAAAAGCAAAAAATATTCCTTCCTTGAGATAGAGATAGATCCAATGGCTTATGTTAATAGGTGGAAAAAAGCTGATGATAAATATCTCTCTCCACAAAAGAATCTCTATGTTACTACCGACATGATAAAGTTTGATATAGGACAATCATCAAAGGCACTACTAAAAGGAGAATCTTCTACAGTCTCAACAAAAGAAAAAGCAGCTACATCAAAAGGAAAGGAGAAGGTATCCGATGATAAAGCAACCATTTTCGTAGACTTGTACAGAGATGCTCAAGAGCAACAGGGTGGCACATGGGAAACAAAATATTTGGAATGGTTAAATCAATCATGGTTAAAGCAAAATATTCCCTCATCCTCATCCCAAGTAGATGAACCTGACCTCAACCATGATAGTGACCGAAGTCTGAAAGGACCTTGGTAGGATATTTTCTTTTAATTATTGTACCCGAGAATATTGAACAGACACCGTCTGGACTAGTAATGTCTGACAGGACCTTCAATAATTCTCATATGTTTTTAGGATTTATAAATAAGTGTCTGTGTGTGTGTGTGGGGTGCGAGAGGGTGAAAGAGTGTTTGTATTTTGTGCTTTAAGAGACCAGAGACGAAAAGGCTCTACTCTGAGTCATAACTTGGTATGTAACATATTTATTTGAATTAACACTGAAGCCTGCTGGGCCGCCTGTCTGAGGACAGTTTATTCCAAGATCGCCTTAGGTCGAGATTATAAAGCGAGTAGAAGACAGTAAGAGTCGTGTGGGTCCTCGTATTTCCCGTGCCAGTGGTGGATGGAGTGAGGAATTTCAGCTATTCTTCAGTTATTCAAGTAAGTTACTGAGTCCATCATCTCATCTCAGTTTCCTGATCTTTTCGAAGAACTTGATGCTGCATTTCTTCAAATAAATGATGAAAATTTTGTAGGAACAGATTCATTTCCACCATATGAACTTTTTGAACCATTTGCAGATTGGGAAATAAAAAATGGCAGTTGCCAGAAGAAGCCACAGATGAGAGCTTGTCAATGTATTGAAAGGACATTGCAATATCTGAGAACTTTCTTGACACCTTGGGATTATTAAAGTTTAGAATTTAGAAATCCCATTGTCCCAAATCCTTTTGCACAATTATATGGACCTGAAAGAGTTGTTGAATCTTTGTTAGCTAACAATACTGAGGAAATAAAGAAAATTACTCTTTGGCTCAAAGAATTGCATAGCCTCAAGCTGCCTGAAAAATTTCTATGATCAGAACCTTAGACAGACTTCAAGGAAGATTTGGAGTGATCAAACTACTGATTAATCAGAAGGCATTAATTACTGTTAGTGTTATGGAAGGAAATTGTAGTGATGATGTAGTTTGTCTGATAAGTTTATTATTGTCAACCAAGGTATGTTCATCTGTGATTTTTGAATTAGGTTGGCAACAGCAAGAGAATATCAATCATAACTAAGGTCTCTTCTAGAGCTACTGAATCTGACTCAGCATCTCTCAGAGAAGCATCAGTTAATATATATACATCTGATACTTCGTCTTGAGAATCAACCATAGACTAATTATCTACAAAATCATCGATTTCTATACAGGCCTTCAGCTTGTTGGAAGAGCTTTTAGGACATTTTCTGGCGAAGTGATCTTCTTATTTGCAAATGAAGCATGCATTGTCCCTTTTTGGTTGCCTGCGCTTTTTTAAATATTTAAATTTTCGGAACGACCTTCTGGGATTGGCTACTCTCTTGGGCTTGAATTTTCCATATCTTTTAGATTTTCTCTTTTTAAATGGTGTCCATGGTAATATAGAACGACAAACATCAAGACCAGGAGAAAAGTCTTGAGCTTTCTTCTACCAACAGAGATATTTAACTTTTTCTTGACACCTAAATAAGAGATCTATCCAATAAGTCTATTCAATCTTTTTCCCTTGAACTTCCAAATCTTTCATAATCAAATCTCCTAAATTACCAGGCAATTTTGACAGGAATGAAATCTTCTAAGTAGAATCATTGGTAAGATTAGCTTTATAGATCTTAGCCATATATTCATTGCCAAACTGATCTAAAAACTTTAAATCTTTCAATTCCATTCTTGTTAGATCTGTTATAATTTGCTTCTTTTCATCTGCTGGTTCGGGGACAAATTGAGTGTTGAGTAGCAATTCTAAGGTAGAAAATCATGCAGCAGCTACATGCATTATTTCCTCTTTTGATGGTCCCATCCACTAGTCATATACAATTCCGACCATTCTTTTTTCAGCTAAGGCAAAAATAGAAATATTATCTAGTTTAGAGACAACTTGCAATTGATAGAGGGCACCAATCCAAACTCTGATGGATTCAGCTAGATTTGTAGATTTGTATAAGTCTAAAACATATCTAGTATCATTGGCTGCAAACAAGTCTTCTTCAATCCTTGGATACTTTGGTGCTTCACAGAGAACATGGGCTTTTTGGAGAGATGGCAAAATGAAGGAGGGAAACTTAGAGGCAGCGTTTTCCAAAGTAGCTATCTCACTTTTTGGTTTTTGGAAGTTTAGGGATTTTACTGGCTATAGTTTATTTTCAGAAGCTTGAGCACTAGACTCAGCTTCTTTGCTTCCTTCTTGCATTTCATCTATGTCCCAAAAATTAGGAGTATCCATTGAAATAGAAAATTTGGGAGCCTTTGATTCTCTCCTTTTCTTTTCTTTTTTCTTTTTTTCTTTGGCTTCTCTTCTTTGTTTTTCTGCTTGCTGTTCATCATGGAGAAGCTTAAGGTTGGCTATAATTAACTCAGTCTGGGATCCTAGATCATCCAGAACTTCTTCAGCATGTGAACACCATGTAGTAAGATAATTACCTATTTGATAGGTCTGATCAAGGTCATTGGTGTTTAATGCATTATGCTCTATTAAGGGAGCACAATCAACTCTTGTTGCTGGCTGTTTTGACCTAGAAGAAGTGGTGCAAAATTTTTTCTTGGGAGGCCATTTCCCACCTCTTACAAAATGACGATTAGCATACTGCCATTCTTCAACAGGAGAAAACTAGGTAGTAGAAATACGATGCATCTTATTTAAACCTGAATATAAACCTTTTCTTGCTGTAAATAAGATGCATTGTATTTCTACTACCGGGTTTTCTCCTGTTGAAGAATGGCAGTATGCTAATCGTCATTTTGTAAGAGGTGGGAAATGGCCTCCCAAGACAAAATTTTGCACCACTTCTTCTATGTCAAAATAGCCAGCAACAAGAGCTGATTGTGCTCCCTTAATATAGCATAATGCATTAACCACCAATGACCTTGATCAGACCTATCAAATAGGTAATTATCTTACTACATGGTGTTCACATGCTGAAAAAGTTCTGGATGATCTAGGATCCCAGACTGAGTTAATTCTAGCCAATCTTAAGGTTCTCCATGATGAACAGCAAGCAGAAAAACAAAGAATAGAAGCCAAAGAAAAAACTAACAAAGAAAAGAAAAGGAGAGAATCAAAGGCTCCCATATTTTCTATTTCAATGGATACTCCTAACTTTTGGGACATAGATGAAAAGCAAGAAGGCAGCAAAGAAGCTAAGTCTAGTGCTGAAGCTTCTGAAAATAAACTAGAGCCAGTAAAATCCCTAAACTTCCAAGAACCAAAAAGTGAGATAGCTACTTTGGAAAATGCTGCCTCTAAGTTTCCCTCCTTCATTTTCCCATCTCTCCAAAAAGCCCATGTTTTCCGTGAAGCACCAAGGTATCCAAGGATTGAAGAACACTTGTTTGTAGCCAATGCTACTGGATAGGTTTTAGATTTAGACAAATCTACAAATCCAGCTGAATCCATCAGAGTTTTGATTGGTGCCCTCTATCCAATGAAAGTTGTCTCTAAACTAGATAATATTTCTATTTTTTCCTTAGCTGAAAAAAGAATGGCTGGAATTGTATATGAATGGTGGATGGGACCATCAGAAGAAGAAAGAATGCATGTAGCTACCGCAGGATTAGCTACCTTAGAATTTCTACTCAAAACTCAATTTGTCCCTGAACTAGCAGATGAAAAGAAGCAGATTATAACAGATCTAACAAGAATGGAATTGAAAGATTTAAAGTTTTTAGATCCGTTTGGCAACGAATATATGGCTAAGATCTATAAAGCTAATCTTACAAATGATTCTACTCTGAAGATTTCATTCCTGTCAAAATTGTCTGGTAATTTAGGAGATTTGATTATGAAAGATTTGGAAGTTCAAGGGAAAAAAGATTGAAAAGACTTATTGGATAGATATCTTATTTAGGTGTCAAGAAAAGGTTAAATATCTTTGTTGGCAGAAGAAAGCTCAAGAATTTTCTCCTGGCTTTGATGTTTGTCATTCTGTATTACCATGGACACCATTTAAAAAGAGAAAATCTAAAAGATATGGAAAATTCAAGCCCAAGAGAGTAGCCAATCCCAGAAGGTTGTTCCAAAAATTTAAATATTTAAAAAAGTGCAGGCAACCAAAAAGAGAAAATGCATGCTTCATTTGCAAACAATAAAGTCACTTCACCAGAAAATATCCTACCAAGGTCCTTTCGGACTTTGGTCACTATCATGGTCAGAATTTCTCTGATACCAAAATTAACTGAGATGAGATGATGGACTCAGTAACTTACTTGAATAACTGAAGAATAGCTGAAATTCCTCACACCATCCACCACTGGCATGGGAAACACGAGGACACACACAAATCTTCATGTCTTCTACTCACTTTACAATCCCGACTTAAGGTGATCTTGGAATAAACTGTCCTCAAACAGGTGACCCAACAGGCTTAAGTATTAATTCAAATAAATATGTTACATACCAAGTTATGCCTTAGAGTAGAGCCTTTTTGTCTCTGGTCTCTTAAAGCACAAAATACAAACACTCTTCCACCCTCTCACACCCCACACACACACACACACACACACACTTACTTATAAATCCTAAAAACATATGAGAATTATTGAATGTCCTGTCAGACATTACTAGTCCAGACGGTGTCTGTTCAATATTCTCGAGTACAATAATTAAAATAAAATATCCTAACAAGGTCCTTTCGGACTTCGGTCACTATCATGGTTGAGGTCAGGTTCATCTGCTTCAAATGAGTATGAGGGAAGCTTTTGCTTTAACCATGATTGATTTCACCATTCCAAATATTCTGTTTCCCATGCGTGGTCCTGTTGCTCTTGAGCATCTTGGTACAAGTCTACAAAAATGGTTGCTTTATCATCGGATAACATCTCTTTTCCTTTTGTTGTAGCTGCTTTTTCTTTTAACGAGACTGTAGAAGATTCTCCTTTTAGTAGTGCCTTTGATGATTGTCCTATATCAAACTTTATCATGTCGGTTGTAACATAGAGATTCTTTTGTGGAAAGAGATATTTATCATCAGCTTTTGTCCACCTATTAACATAAGCCATTGGATCTATCTCTATGTCAAGGAAGGAATATTTTTTGCTTTTACGGAATTCAGGCATTGTTTGAACTGACAATTCAACTCCATCTAATAATTCCCATTTGAAAATTTGAAACATGCTGACAGAGCGTTCTATGGCATTGGATCCAAAGCTTGCAGTTATGATTGATATTCTCTTGTTGTTGCCAACCTAATTCAAAAATCATGGATGAACATACCTTGGTTGACAGTAATAAACTTATCAAACAAACTACATCATCACTCCAATTTCCTGCCATAACACTAACAGTAATTAATGCCTTTTGATTAATCAGTAATTTGATCACTCCAAATCTTCCTTGAAGTTTGTCTAAGGTTCTGATCATAGACAATTTTTCAGGCAACTTGAGGCTATGAAATTCTTTGAGCCAAAGAGTAATTTTCTTGATTTCCTCAGTATTGTTAGCTAACAAAGATTCAACAACTCTTTCGGGTCCATATAATTGTGCAAAAGGATTTGGGACAATGGGATTTCTAAATTCTAAACTTTGATAATCCCAAGGTGTCGAGAAAGTTCTCAAATATTACAATGTCCTTCAATACATTGAGAAGCTCTCATCTGTGGCTTCTTCTGGCAACGACCATTTTTCATTTCCCAATCTGCAAATGGTTCAAAAAGTTCATATTGGGGAAATGAATCTGTTCCTGCAAAATTTTCATCATTTCTTTGAAGAAATGCAGCATCAAGTTCTTCGAAAAGATCAGGAATTCTTAAAGACTTTAAAAACCTTCCAACCTTTTCAGTCATATTTATTTCATCCAAATCCAGCATTTTAGCAGAGGTATAAACAGGAAAGGAGAAATCCATACCTCCAATAATCTGATAATAATTCAAAGTTTGCAACACTTTAATCATGGATTCAGTAAATTCTTTTGTCCAGTAGTCATCAAGAGTTTTAAAATAAAGCTTCACCTTCATATTGGGTAGAGGATATACTTTTACCAGTTCTTCATCTAAACCTAATGAAACACCAACATTTTTGGATTGCCAGGCTTGACATCTTTGTATGCATTGATTTCACCTAATTCTCAGCCCAACAACCTTTTTAATTTCTTCAACCAAATCACCAAGAACCAATTCAAGAATCTGAAATATTTTTACAAAGGTTTCGAAATTATCATCTGCAGAAGTCTTACCAGGAATAACAAAAAGATCAGTTCTTTGGTTATGATTATGGACTTTGTTCATGTCTCTGGTAAGAGAGTCAGCTAAATAATTTGAAATACCTGGAACCCATTCAACATCAAAATCATACATTTGAAACCATATCTACCATGCCAATAATCTTCCTCTTTCGAGTTGTTTTGATATTTTTGCTGATAAGAAATACTTGAAATTCATTGATTCTGTTCTTATCAAAAACTTGGCAGGGGCTAAATATAATTCAAATTTTTGTATGCCATTGAAAATGGCAAGAGTTTACTTTTCTGCTATAAAATAATTTTTTTGGTGAATAAAAAATTCTCCAGATGCATATGCACATAAAATTTCTTCTCCCGTATCCTCCTTTCTTTCAAAAAGGATAGCTGCCTAGAAATTATCAGATGCATCAGTTTGAAGAATGAGAAATCCATTACCTGGCGGTTTGAGCTCAGGGAGATGTTTGCATTCAGATTTTAACAATTGGACTGCTTTTGTGGCTTCTGGTGACCATCGAGAATTCATATGTCGTCAAATTGGAGCAGTTTTTTCTGACAATCTAGGAATGTATTTATGAAATAATTTAGTATTCCTTGAAATCGTTGAATCATTTTAGTATCTTGTAGCTGATTAGGAAATTCAGATAGCTTGGTCAAAACATGAGGCTGCATATGAATTTTACCATTTATAACATGGCTACCCAAAAAATAAATATTATCTTGAAACAGAAGCATTTTCTTTTTAGACAAAACAATACCATGCTTTTTTGCTTCTTCAATGAATATCTATAAATGCTTCAGATGGGATTCGAGATCTTGACTGTGAATCAAAATGTCATCAATATAGACAACAATGAAATCATATTTACCAAAAATATAGTCCATTCGTCGTTGAAAGAAAGCTGGAGCATTCTTCGGACCAAATGGAACTACTTTCCATTGGTAAAAACCTACAGGAGATGTAAAAGCAGTTTTGTGATGATCTTCTTCTTTGATTTGTATCTGGTAATAGCCATATTTCATGTCGAACTTACTGAAGATCTTGTTGTTCTGAATTTTTTGCATAATTGTTTCCTAGTGGGGTAGAGGATAATTGAAGCTTTTTGTGATTACATTTAATGCCTTATAATTAATTACCATTCGAGCTTTACCTCTAACTATTTCAGAGTGATTTCTTACCGGGAAAGAAAAATATCAATAATGAGAAGAACTAGGTTCAATCAACTTGAGACCTAATAGTTCTTCAATCTACTTTTTTATTTCTTTTTCATCTCTTGGAGTGCAGGGTAGAAGTTTTCCTTTAACCCCATTGTCATGAAGAGTAACTATATCTTGCTGGGGAATTTCTACACTCCAAAATGCTTGAGGATTTTCAGAACAAATTTTCAAAAATTCATCATAAATAGCCATTTGTTTAGGAGAAAAATAAGGATTTCTATTTTCTTTTTGTTTAGTTTTTGTTCGACTCCTTTCTTCATAAATCTGCAATACTTCTTGCCAATTATTAGAATCATTCTGGGGTCTTTTTGTACCTGCCTTCTTTTGGTTATTTTCTTTTCTAGCTTCTGAATTGGCCAAAGTCAATTTTGGAACTGAAATTGTCTTCTTTTTTATATTGAGAATGACTTTGTCTTCACTGATTGTAACTAGCAACACAGAATTGATAAACGGCATTCCAAGAAACAAACTTGTAGAGGCATCATAGTGCTGGATTGCAGAAAAGTTTACCATACTCCCCCCAACTTTTAAAGAGATGTTATCAACATAGTGGGTGACATTCACAGAGCCACCAATGGTCTCAGAAATAAGAATATTTTGCAAGGGCTTCCATAAAAATTTTAATAGAGATGGGCGAGCTAAATTGTTGGAACCACCTATATTAATGAATGCATCCACATTGATCCATTCTCCTTTAACTTGGACTTCAACAGGAATGTAGAGGAGATTGTTAGTTTTAACAATCTTTTTTAGAAAAGAACTTTCTTCAAGATTAACAGATGTTGGAGAAGGCAAGGATGATGATTGAGAAACTGTTTTTGGATAAGGGCAAAAAGAATTCAACGTGGATTGTGGATGCAGAGAATTTAAAACGGATTGTGAATTCTTAGTACATCATTCTGTAGAAGTGGATAGAGAAGGAACAATAGATACAACATCATTTCAAATGGACTCAGATGTCTCATTAGTATAGTCATCTGAACTAAATTCATCACCGAAATGCAATTCATTTTCATTCTCTGATTCAGAACAATCATAGCATATATTCATTTTCTGACACGTGTCAGGAACTGACTCAGTATCTGTTAGAGAAGCATAAGTTAATATATATACATCTAATACTTCATCTTGAGAATCAACCATAGACCAATTATCTACAAAATCATCAATTTCTATACAGGCCTTCAGCTTGTCGGAAGAGATTTTAGGACATTTTCTGGTGAAGTGACCTTCTTGTTTGCAAATGAAGCATGCATTGTCCCTTTTTGGTTGCCTGCGCTTTTTTAAATATTTAAATTTTCGGAATGACCTTCTGGGATTGGCTACTCTCTTGGGCTTGAATTTTCCATATGTTTTAGATTTTCTCTTTTTAAATGGTGTCCATGGTAATACAAACCGACAAACATCAAGACCAGGAGAAAAGTCTTGAGCTTTCTTCTGCCAACAGAGATATTTAACTTTTTCTTGACACCTAAGTAAGAGATCTATCCAAGAATTCTATTCAATCTTTTTCCCTTGAACTTCCAAATCTTTCATAATCAAATCTCCTAAATTACTAGGCAATTTTGACAAGAATGAAATCTTTAGAGTAGAATCATTAGTAAGATTAGCTTTATAGATCTTAGCCATATATTCAATGCGAAACTAATCTAAAAACTTTAAATCTTTCAATTCCATTCTTGTTAGATTTGTTATAATCTGCTTCTTTTCATCTGCTAGTTCAGGGAAAATTTGAGTTTTGAGTAGCAATTATAAGGTAGCTAATCTTGTAGCAGCTACATGCATTCTTTCTTCTTATGATGGTCCCATCTACCAGTCATATACAATTCCGACCATTCTTTTTTCAGCTAAGGCAAAAATAAAAATATTATCTAGTTTAGAGACAACTTGCATTTGATAGAGGGCACCAATCCAAACTCTTATGGATTCAGCTGGATTTGTAGATTTATCTAAATCTAAAACATATCCAGTAGCATTGGTTGCAAACAAGTCTTCTTCAATCCTTGGATACTTTGGTGCTTCATGGAAAACATGGGCTTTTTGGAGAGATGGCAAAATGAAGGAGGGAAACTTAGAGGCAACATTTTCCAAAGTAGCTATCTCACTTTTTGGTTTTTGGAAGTTTAGGGATTTTACTAGCTCTAGTTTATTTTCAGAAGCTTGAGCACTAGACTCATCTTCTTCGCTTCCTTCTTTCTTTTCATCTATGTCCCAAAAGTTAGGAGTATCCATTGAAATAGAAAATTTGGGAGCCTTTGATTCTCTCCTTTTCTTTTCTTTTTTCTTTTTTTCTTTGGCTTCTCTTCTTTGTTTTTCTACTTGTTGTTCATCATGGAGAAGCTTAAGATTGGCTAGAATTAACTCAGTCTGGGATCCTAGATCATCCAGAACTTATTCAACATGTGAAAAACATGTAGTAAGATAATTACCTATTTGATAGATCTGATCAAGGTCGTTGGTGTTTAATGCATTATGCTCTATTAAGGGAGCACAATAAGCTCTTGTTGCTGGCTGTTTTGACATAGAAGAAGTGGTGCAAAATTTTGTCTTGGGAGGCCATTTCCCACCTCTTACAAAACGATGATTAGCATACTGCCATTCTTCAACAGGAGAAAATTGGGTAGTAGAAATACGATGCATCTTATTTACAACAAGAAAAGGTTTAGATTCAGGTATATACAGATCAGTTGAAGACAACCACGGTTCAGAGAGACGGACTTCTTCAATTGGAGGAAGGTCGATGCTTCTGGAAGAAGAAACTTCAGTAGAAGGTACATGGATTACATAGCGACGAGGCCTGAAAATGGGTCGAGGAATCTCTGGTTTTTTAGGAATAATCTTGACTTGACCATTATTAATAGAGATTCTTTTGAGTTTTGACTCAGGCTTTCTATCATCTACAATTGACTTATATTGAAAATACCAATCACTAGGCAATTCAGTTGAATCATATAGAACACCTTCAACTTGAGCATTAGAAAGACCAACAGTAACACAGTCTTTGAAGACAGGTTGTTTAAGTTTAGGATGGGTTGTGTTGGTTAATTGGAAAGAAGTTTGAACCTATGTAGAAAGATAATCACTATCTTCTATCATTTAAAAACCTTGAACTCCAACCAGGAGTTTCCAACAATATTTAAGATGGACATCAGCCAGGTTGATTGAATAATCAGGAAATATCATACCATATTGACAACCTATAGATAGATTACCAATAATGGTTCCTATCCTTGCATGATCATAAGTTTGATGACGAGTGTCAAAGACTTCAGCAATGCAGGGAGTATTTAGTCCATGCTGGAAAAGCAGAAAAACAAAGAAGAGAAGCCAAAGAAAAAAAGAAAAAAGAAAAGAAAAGGAGAGAAACAAAGGCTCCCAAATTTTCTATTTCAATGGATACTCCTAACTTTTGGGACATAGATGAAAAGCAAGAAGGAAGCGAAGAAGCTGAGTCTAGTGCTCAAGCTTCTAAAAATAAACTAGAGCCAGTAAAATCCCTAAACTTCCAAAAACAAAAAAGTGAGATAGCTACTTTGGAAAATATTGCCTCTAAGTTTCCCTCCATTTTGTCATCTCTCCAAAAAGCCCATGTTTTTCATGAAGCACCAAAGTATCCAAGGATTGAAGAAGACTTGTTTGCAGGCAATGCTACTGGATATGTTTTACATTTAGACAAATCTAGAAATCTAGCTGAATCCATCAGAGTTTGGATTAGTGCCCTCTATCAAATGAAAGTTGTCTCTAAACTAGATAATATTTCTATTTTTGCCTTAGCTGAAAAAAGAATGGTCGAAATTGTATATCACTGGTGGATGGGACCATTAGAAGAAGAAAGAATGCATGTAGCTGCTGCAGGATTAGCTACCTTAGAATTTATACTCAAAACTCAATTTGTCCCTGAACCAACAGATGAAAAGAAGTACCCACACTCATTCAAAGAATAGTTTAGTAGTGGCTTCTACTATGATATTCTTCTTGCGGGCCACCACAATGGCCATCTTCGAGAACCTGTCGATGACCACAAAAACACACTCATTTCCATGCTTGGTGGAAGGAAGGCCTGACATGTAATCCATGGAGATGGATTCCCAAGGTCGAATAGGAGTAGCTAGCGGGGTGTGGAGGCCTTGCTTCTTGATGGTGGGTTTGGCAATGGCACAGGCAGTGCATGATCTAATGTACTTCCCCACATCTTATTGAAGATTCAGCCAATAGAAATACTTTTACAGTACTACCACCATTTTTTCGACCCCGAAATACCTAGAAGCCCGACTATAGTGTGCTTACCAAATCGTATTGTCACACTCGCTTGAAGGAACATAGACGTGGCCCAGGTGGCATTACAGGGCATCCTAGAGGTGAAAATCTGGAACATGCTGATCCTTCAAGAGTGTCTGGTATGTGTATCCGAATTCTGGGTCGCTTTTGTAGAGAAGTGTCCAATCAGAAGTCTCGTGCCCACAAGAGTTGAGCACAATGGTTAACGACATGATCGGTGATCGACTGAGGTAATATACAACATTATTGGTACTGCCCTTCTTATACTTGATATTCAAATGGAACTGTTGCAGGTATGTGGACCACTTCTGATGGCGATCATTCTGCAATTTCCCTTGGGTCTGTATGAACTGCAGGGGTCGATGGTCTATGTGGATGATCGTTTCCTTTCCCAAAATGTAATGCCTCCATCGTCGGGAGGCCTGCACAATGGAATACATCTCTTTTTCGTAAGTGGGATACTTTAGTACTTTGTTTGAAAGTGTCTCACCATGATATGCCATTGGATGCCCGTGTAAACTAAGCCCCCAATAGCATAGTCAGAGGAATCTGTATCGACCTTAAATGGTTGTTGCAAGTCTGGTAATGCAAGAACTGGTGCTGAGCAGAGGCGATATTTCAACTCTAGAAATTCCTTCTGTTGAGATTTGGACCAAAAGAATTTTTCTTTCATTCCTCCCTTAGTGACCTGACTCAAGGGCCAAGTGATATGAGAAAATCCCAACACAAACCTGCGATAGAAGTTGGCAAGGCCTAGAAAGCCACGAAGCTCTGTCGGAGTGGTTGGAGATGGTCAATCCCAAATGACTTGGATCTTAGCTAGATCCACATGCACCCCCTGTTCATCAATAATGTATCCTAGATACTGAACCTGGGTCATGCCAAAAGTGTATTTCTCAAAATTGGCACATAACCTGTGTTGTCACAGTGTTTAGAGAACCTATCAAATGTGGTGGAGGTGCTCTTCCCAACTCTGGCTGAAGCTCAGGATGTCATCCAAGTATACCACTACAAATGAATTGGTGAATGGCCACAATATGTCATCCATTAGCCTCATGAAGGTTGCAGGAGCATTCGTCAATCCAAAAGGCATAACCAACCATTCGAAAATGCCCTCCTTGGCTTTAAAGGTAGTCTTCCACACATTAGAGGGTTCAATTGGTACCTAGTGATATCCTGACTTCAAATCGATCTTGCTGGAATATTTTTCCCCCTTTAGTTGGTCCAGGAGGTCATCAATCCATGGGATTGGGTACCTATTACGGACAATGTGTTGGGTGTGGAGCTTGATTATCTTCTGTATTCAAAGGTATCGCCACATTGGACCCCAGTTCGAAATGGGGCAGCAACGCCGCCCGTAAAATATTCACTGCAGGGGGGCTCCGGGGGGGTAACTGCGACCTTTGGGGAGGTCCCCACTTGGCGGGGGGTTTCGGGGGTAGTGCCCCCAAAGCTAAAAACAGATGTAAAATTGCCTTGTAAAAGTATAGTAATTTCTAGTCAATCTGGGCCGTTTATTAGGCAGATGATCTGACGGTAGAACTTATGTTTTGTTTAGGGTTTTTTTCCCTAGAAGGAAACCCATCTCTTTGTATGAGGGCATTGTATTGAGTCTGTGTAATATATGTATATTCTCCGAGTGAGAAGCAGAGGTGTGTGAGACTGTAAGAGAAAATCGAGGATATTACAGCGGATCTGTTGTAGGTTGTGTCTCTTCATTTTGCTAGATAATAGAAAGGAAGGACTGGTTGTTCAGGGTGGACGTAGCCCAAACTGGGTGAACCACGTATATCTATGTCTCTCTTGTTTTATGTGTTTTCTGTGTTTATATTTCTGCAATATTTTATGTGTTCCATTGCTTCGTAATATATAATTTTCTAACAAGTGGTATCAAAGCCAAAGGTCTATTTGGCTAATAAACTCGCAGGAAAGAAGGGTTCCTTGATTCGAGTGGGAGAAATGGTGGAAGATGGTAAGTTTACGGTCAAGAAATTTAATGGCCAAAACTTCTTGTTGTGGAAGATGTAGATGGAAGATTATCTATATCAGGAAGACCTGTACCTACCATTGGGTGGAAAAACAAAGATGCCGATGGGAATGACAGATGAAGAATGGAACCTTCTTGATAGAAAGGCACTCAGAACAATACGGTTGTGCCTCGTCGGTCGCCTTCAACATTTCAAAGGAAACAACGATAGAGGGTTTGATTAAGGCGTTGGAGAAACTATATGAAAAACCCTTGGCCTCAAACAAGGTATTTCTTATGAAACGGTTGTTTAATATGAAGATGTCGGAAGGTGGATCTGTTGCAAACCATTTAAATGATTTTAATACTGTTGCAAGTCAGTTATGTTCTGTAGGGGTAAACTTTAATGATGAAGTTAGAGCTCTGTTATTCTTGTGCTCATTACCAGAAAGTTGGAATGGTTTAGTAATGGCCATTAGTAACTCTGTTTCTGGATCTAGTACTTTAAAGTTTGATGATGTTGTCGGTGCTACCCTTAGCGAGGAAATGCGACGGAAAAGCTCCAGTGAGACATCGGGTAATGCTTTGAGTGCAGAGTCTAGGGGAAGAAAAATGGAAAGAGGAAAGAGCTCAGGATATCGTAATAAATCAAGGAAAGGCAGATCTAAGTCTAGATCGGGGATAGTGTGCTGGAAATGCAGAAAGAAAGGACACCTAAAGAAAGATTGTAGATCTTAGAAGGGAAAAGAAGGAGATGCATAGCAAGAAAACAATCACGAAGCAAATGTGATAGGTGAGGTGTTACAAGATGCTTTGATTCTTTCTTTCGAAAATATTACTGATTACTGGGTGGTAGATTCAGGGGCCTCATTCCATGCCACACCTGATAAGAAATACTTTCATGACTATGTTCAAGGAGATTTTGGACAAGTTTGTTTGGGTGATGATAAACCCTGTAAAATTGTTGGAATGGGTAAGGTTCTTGTAAAATAGTAGAATGGAAACCCATGGCTAGTAAAGGAGATAAGGCATGTTCCAAATCTAAAGAAAAATCTGATTTCAATAGGGCAGTTAGGTTGTGAAGGCTGTGTGACAACTTTCACAGATAAAGCTTGGAAGGTTACTAAAGGAGCCCTGGTAATAGCAAAAGGCGAAAAGGTTGGTACATTGTATTTATGCAATGGTATTTCTACCTCTATTAATGCTTTAACTTCCAAAGGAGCAGATGCAACATTATGGCATCATAGGCTCAGACACATGAGTGAAAAGGGGATGAAGATTCTTCACTCAAGGAATTTGTTGCCGGGTTTGAAGAATGTTGATTTGGACTTCTGTGAGAATTGCATTTATGGAAAATAGAAGAAAGTCAGATTTCTTAGAGTTGGGAAATAAAAGAAGAGCGAAAAATTAGAGCTTGTGCATACGGATGTATGGGGACCTGCTTAGGTATCATCTCTCGATGGCTCTCATTATTATGTTACTTTTATTGATTATGCAACTAGAAAAACTTTGATTTATTGTATTAAGAATAAGTCTGATGTATTTGATACTTTCAAGAAATGGAAATCTTTGGTTGAGATTGAGACAAGAAAGAAATTAAAGTGTCTCATATCAGACAATGGAGGTGAATATTGCAGCAAATATTTTGATAGGTACTGTTCAGAGCATGGAATTCATAGAGAGAAGACAGTTCCAAGAACACCACAAGAAAATGGTGTGTCAGAAAGGATGAACAGAACAATCATGGAGCGTGCAAGGTGCATGATATTGCATGCAGGATTGCCTTTACAATTTTGGGCAGATGCTATAGGTACTATTGTTTATCTAATAAATAAAGGGCCTTCAAGTTCCTTGGATGGTGGTGTTCCAGAGGAAGCATGGACAGGTAAAAAGGTAAACTACTCTTTTTTAAAGCCTTTTGGTTGTGAGGCCTTTTTCCATATTGATAAAGAAAATAGAACAAAGCTTGAGGCAAAGTCAAAGAAATGTACCTTTATTGGATATGGTGTTAATGATTTTGGTTATTGCTTATATGATTACAAAAATCACAAAATCATTAGGAGCAAAGATGTAATATTCAATGAAAAGGTCTTGTATAAGAATCCATTGCAGGAAAAGAAATAGGAAAAAAAAACTAGGAATGCGCAGTTCTTGATGAAATCACTGAAAAAGTAAAGGTGCCTGCAAATAATCAACAACCACAACAACAGCAACCACCACAACAGAAACAGGCACCCCAAACACCTGAAAGTGGTGTTAGAAGATCTACTAGGATAAGTAGACCCCCTGAACGATACTCTCCTTCATTATATTATTTATTGTTGACTGATTGTAGTGAACCCAAATGTTATGAAGAAGCAATGCAGGCTGAAAGCAAGAAGAAGTAGGAGGTAGCCATGGAAGAAGAGATGGACTCCTTAATGCATAACCAGACTTGGGACTTAGTCAGGTTGCCTGCAGGAAAAACTACATTGAAGAATAAATGGGTTTACAGGCTGAAGGAAGAAGATGGAGGAAAATAGAGGTACAAAGCTAGACTTGTGGTGAAGGGGTTTGCACAGAAGAAAGGTATTGATTTTGATGAAATATTTTCTCCTGTTGTTAAAATGACTTCAATCAGAACTATTTTAAGTCTAGTAGCAGTTGAAGATTTGCATCTTGAGCAGTTAGATGTAAAGACAACGTTTCTCCGTGGGGATTTGGAGGAAGAGATATATATGCAACAGCCACAAGGATATGAAGTGAAAGGGAAGGAGAAACTAGTGTGCAGGTTGAAGAAGAGCTTGTATGGCTTAAAACAGGCTCCAAGGTAGTGGTATCTAAAATTTGACAAGTTTATGTATGAACAAGGTTATACTAGATGTCACTCTAATCATTTTGTTTATCTGAAAAAGAAAAATGATGGCAGCTATATTATATTGTTATTGTATGTAGATGACATGCTTTTTACAGGGTCTAACATGCAGGAAATAAATGTGCTCAAAATAAAATTGGCAAATTCATTTGCAATGAAGGATTTGGGAGCTGCAAAACAAATCCTTGGTATGAGAATAACTAGAGATAGGAAAAATCATAAATTAACATTGTCTTAGAATGAGTACATACAAAAGGTGTTGAAAATATTTAATATGCACAATGCAAAACCAGTTAGTACACCTTTTGCTAGCCATTTCAAACTTACTAAGGAAATGTGCCCAAAGACCCAAGAAGACATGGATTATATGTCTAAAGTTCCATATGCATCAGCAGTTGGAAGCTTAATGTATGCAATGGTCTGCACAAGGCCTGATATTGCACATGTAGTGGGAGTTGTGAGAAGGTACATGAACAACCCAGGAAAGGAAGATTGGATGGCAGTGAAATGGATTCTCAGATATTTGAAAGGTACCACAAATCAATCATTATGCTTTGGTGGTTCAAACATTTCTCTATAGGGATATGTTGATGCAGATATGGCAGGTGACAGAGATAACAGTAGGAGCACTATAGAATAGGTATTTACTGTTGGTGGAATAGCTATTAGTTGGGTTTCAAAAATCCAAAGTATTGTTTCACTTTCAACAACAGAAGCAGAGTATGTTGTTGCTACAAAGGCTAGAAAAGAAATGATTTGGTTACAAAGGTTTATGTGTGAATTGGGTAAGAAGCATGATATGGGCACATTATATAGTGATAGCCAAAGTGCCATTCATCTTGTAAAGAACTAAAAATTTCATTCCAAGACTAAACACATACAACGCAATTACCATTTCATGGCCAGTGTTGGAAGATGGAGAGTTGAAGCTAGAAAGGATACACACTAGCCAGAATCCTGCAGATATGCTAACAAAAGTTGTAACCAGGGAGAAACTGAGAATATGATCAGTTTTAATTAGTCTTCAAGGATGACGATGAAGATGAGAAACAACTAGGTCCAAAGAGGAGTCATTGTCCAAGAAAATGAAACAGCGGTGGAGTTGCTATAATCAGTCTCCAAGTGGGAGATTGTTGGGTGTGGAGCCTGATTATCTTCTGTATTCAAAGGTATCGCCACATTGGACCCCAGTTCGAAATGGGGTGACAATGTTGCCTGTAAAATATTCGCTGCAGGAGGGGCCTGGGGGGGGTAGCTGCGGCGTTTGGGGAGCCCCCCATGGTGGGGGGTTTCAGGGGTAGTGCCCCCGAAGCTAAAAACAAATGTAAAATTGCCTTGTAAAAGTATAGTAATTTCTAGTCAATCTGGGCTATTCATTAGGCGGATGATCTAATGGTAGAACTTATGTTTTGTTTAGGGTTTTTTTCCCTAGAAGGCAACCCCTCTCTTTGTATGAGAGCATTGTATTGAGTCTGTGTAATATATGTATATTCTCTGAGTGAGAAGCAGAGGTGCGTGAGACTATGAGAGAAAACAGAGGATATTACAGCGGATCTATTGTAGGTTGTGTCTCTTCATTTTGCTAGACAATAGAAAGGAAGGACTGGCTATTCGGGGTGGACATAACCCAAACTAGGTGAACCACGTATATCTGTGTCTCTCTTGTTTTATGCGTTTTATGTGTTTATATTTCTGCAATATTTTATGTGGTCCATTTCTCCGTAATATATAATTTTCTAACACAGTGATCTTGTTCAGCGCCTGATAGTCAATACAAAGTCTCCAAGTCCCATCCTTCTTCTGTACAAACACGATCGGGCTCCCACAGGGCGATGAACTTGGACAGATGTGACCTTTTTGCAGTAGCTCCTAAATCTTCCTCCTCATTTCATCGTTCTCCATAATGGAGCACCGATAGACTGGTCCATTGGGCAGCGACGCACCTGGGGTCAGATCAATGGAGTGCTTGACCTGACAGTGTAGAGAAACCCCTGCGAGGGAGGTGAAGATGTCCTCGTACTCCTCCATGACCTTGTCCATCTATAGTTGCCGTGCGGACGGGCCCTGTCTGGAGGTCGTGGCCACCATCTTCTTCTTTCCTCGAGGGCGTATCATCAGGAAAACAAATTTCCTGGTTTTGGAAATGATCTTATTGCATTGTTTTGAAGTAACCAAAGAGATGGCGATAGGCCGTGCTACCTCTGGTATCCTGTACAACTTATTTCCCAAAGTAACAATAATAGCACGGGGCCTTCATTCATACACAACATGTTGCTTGCTTCCACAAGTATGGTTGTCTTAATAATACATCATAAAATTCAAGGGGAGCAATGTCACACAATACCTCATCCGTGAAGGGCTTGATGTTGTATGGAAGGTGACACTGTTGGCTCACGTGAAGATCCCATCCTTGGTGAAGCCACCCGATGGTGTGCGGTTGTGTATGTGTTGTGGTCGGTAAGCCCAGCTACTTCATGAACTCTACCAAAATGAGGTTCTTTTGGATCCCGCTATCGATAATGAACTGTAGCGGGGAGCCCTTTACCCACATCTGGGAGTGGAAGAGATGCTCCTCATCCTCTGGATCTTCGGGTTCCTCCTTCTGGATCTTCGTGGTGGAAACGGTGGCATTGGGCTCCGCATCGATGATATGCTTTCCTTTGTCATTCCCCTTATCAGGTTCTATCTCAGAGTTAGAACATGCATCTGATTCTGAAACCTTTAGCTCAACCACCAGTGACTACTTGGCCTGACACTCACTTGTGTTGTGAGTGGAGCTCTTATGGAACTCACACCACTTTCCCGTGTCCTTTTTCAGCTTTACGGTGCTGTTCTCTGCTTGCAGCTTTGGCGGGTTGAATTGGGCTGTCCTGCCTTGGCTTTGTCCTTTGTGCTGCGGTTTGGGGGCACCTTTCCCTTGTTTCAGATTCACAGATCCAAAGTATCGCTTCTTCTGTTTAAACTTTTGCTCGACCTTGACGGCATACGAGTATGCCGTGCCGAGTGAGGGGATGTGCAAGAATTTTATTTCTTCCTGGATGTACTTTTGCAAGCAGCCACGATATTTGAGTACCAAATGCTGCTTTGTATCCTTGATACCCAAATTTGTACGAAGGGTATGGAAAATATTGGTAAACTCTGGCACGTCTTGGTCCCTTCCCTGCCATAGCGTGGTCCACTTTATGTATTGATTCTTCTAGCATCCGATAGGGTAGTACTGCTCCTTGATGGCATCCCGGAATGAATTCCAAGTGGGTGCGATGGAAAATAGTGAGCCTATACTTTCATCCTTCTACTCGCAGTAGGTTTCCCACCAATCCTTGACGTGGGGGGCTGCTTTGAGAAGAGCGAAAATAATATTTTCCCGACTAGAAAAATCATGAACAGAAAAATAACCCTCTAGCACATTTAACCATTTATCAATGACATATGCATATATCTAACCCTCAAATATGGGGATTTCAAAATTAACTTGTACCTTAAAAGGTGTGGCGTTTCCAGAGTTGCTGTTGGAAGCCGATGCGTCGCCCCTGGGTAGCCACTGAAGGATCTGGGAAAGTTTATCCATCATCGCGTTCCTTTGTCGCTAGAGGGCTTCTTCAAGCAAGATTTTGATAGGATCTCCTACCCCCTCATCTTTCTTTTCATCCGCCATGGGAGGCTGTCGGGATTTGCGAGGTTGGTCTTGCAAAGGTTCGACTAGTTCAAGCCCTAACTCCTTATATCCCTATCTCGTTGGGGACATGCAAAGAAAAATAGAGAAGAAAAGAAGACCGCTCTAATACCACTGATCCAGATTTAAATAGGAATGAAACAAATTACAGAGGTAACCGTAAACACGGAGATGCAGCAGAAATAATACTTCATTTCATTAATGTAAAATACTGAAATATGCTTACAAACAAGACTGGAAATAAACCAACTAGGGCGATGGTAGCTTATCTCTAAGAAGAGATGTGGTGGCTACATGCCTTTGAACTATCTTACAATGAGGCTCAAGGGCCTTTTTATTATTGAACAATAAGAGCAAACCCTAAACAACCAAAACCCTAACCTGAGGAGATGTAACACCAAGAGTCTATGGGCCCCGTTGGGGTGAGTTGGAAAACCAACTTCCCGAGGTCGCGACTTGGTCATATTATCTTCGTTTGACGTGCATGATAGCCTGTTGGAAAGATCTTTCCGAGGACTACGATAGAAAAGATGATTTTAGACAAAAAAATCACTAGTGGTAGATTTCCCAAAAAACGTCGTTTAGGGCCTCAAAATGGCTCTGGAAGTTTAGGACCCGAAAAACTGCTAAAAATAGTAAATTGTGATATAATTAAGGAAACTAAAAAACTGGAAGAAGCAATGGTGGGGATAAAAGTGGAATTGGTGGGTGGCCACCCATATCCACCTGGATCAACCACTCCAGCCTAGCCCAGAAGAAACTAAACTTCTAGGAGAATTGAAGAATCTATGTGTAAAGATCCCCCTTCTCCAGGCAATCAAAGATGTTCCTATACACAATAATTTGATTAAGGAGAAGTGCTTCAAGCATCAAGGAAGAAGAAAAAGGGATGCCCCTACCATTAATGTCATTGTGAAGTTATCTGGCTTAATGCTAGGGCAGGTATTATCTCCAAAATACTTAGACCCTGGAAGCCCCGTAGTAGATGTGCACATCAATGGCACCATTGTCCAACACACTTTGATTGATCTTGGGTCTGCCATTAATGTGATGACCAAGGACACCATGCTCAAGCTTAACGTCTAAGGGTTATTAAGGAAGACCACAACAGTTCTGCAACTTGCAGACCATTCCATAGTCACCCCTAAGGGAATTGTGGAGGATTTGATGGTCTCCATTGACTCCTCGGAGTACCCTGTAGATTTCCTAGTTCTCTAGCCTAAGGCTGAGCTTACTAGTTACCCTATCATCCTTGGGAGGCCATGCTTGGCCACAGCTGATGCCTGCATTAGCTGCAAAGCTAGGAATATGACCATCAAGAATGGGCATAGGTCCAAATAGTTAGTCTTATACCCTCCTGCTCAACCCTCCCTATAACATGATTTACCTTTATGGTTGGAGGAGGAGGAATAAAATGAGCTTTATTATACCCAACTTTATGCTTTGGAAGCAATAATAGGAGGAGGACAACAAGAGGAGGATGACTTAATTGAACACCTGCTCCAAAGCCTAACTCCTAGTTCATTACCATTAGAAGAAGAAGTAAAGCAAACACTGAACAATCATCAAATTGACTTATTCCTGGCCAATTCCAACCCACTCCGAGTCAAAACCATAGAATTTGGCCCAGATAAAACTTTGAAAATCAACCCATCTCTGTCTACTCTTGAAGAGGAAAAGCTATTCAATATGTTGAAAGAAAAACTAGAAGCCTTTGCTTGGAGCTACAAGGAAATGAAGGGAGTACATTCCTCAATGTGTACTCACCACATATACATCAAGGAAGGTTGCAAGCCAGTCAGGCAACCACAAAGGAGAATGAATCCAGCCCTTAAAGACATAGTCAAAGAAGAATTGCAAAAACTGTTAGATGCAGGGTTCATTTACCCTATCTTTAACAGTGAGTGGGTCTCTCCTTTAGTTTTAGTTCGCAATAAGAATGGTAAGTGGAGGATTTGTGTCGATTATAGGGAGTTGAACAAAACCACAAAGAAGGATCATTTTCCCCTACCCTTCATTGACCAAGTGCTAGATGGCCTAACAGGGAAGAAGTTATTTTCTTGCCTAGAAGGATTCAGTTGGTACAACCAAATCCAAATCTGCCCAGAGGACCAAGATAAAACCACATTCACCTATCCTTGGGGTACTTTTTCCTATAGGGTCCTTCCTTTTGGCTTATGCAATGCTCCTGCCACTTTCTAGAGAGCAGTCTTGAGTATTTTTGTTGAATTAGTACATGATGCTGTAGAGATCTATATGGATGATTTTACACCTTATGGCTGTGATTTTAAAGAAGCCCTAACTAATCTAGGCAAAATATTACGTAAGTTCATTGAAATTAACCTATCTCTCAGTCCAGAAAAATGTGAATTCTTAATGACTGAAGGGACTGTGCTAGGTCATTCCATATCTCAGCAAGGACTGCAGGTGAACCCAAACAAGATAGCCATCATCCAAAGGGTCCCACCTCCACAAAAGTAGAGAAATTTCAGGAGTTTCTTAGGGTTAGCTGGATACTATAGAAGGTTCATAAAGGACTTCAACAAGTTGGCCTCTCCTTTGTTTGGGTTGTTGGCCAAAGATTCTGAATTTATATGGTCAAAGAGTTGTCAAGAGGCCTTAGACATTCTAAAGGGGAATTTAACCACTGCACTAATTCTCGGATGTCAAATGTGGGCCCTCCCTTTTCATATTCATGCTAATGCCTCACACAATGCCATAGGAGTAGCCTTAGGTCAGGTAGAGGAGAAATTACCCTACGCCATCTATTTTACTAGTAAAAACCTGTCAAAGGCTGAGTTAAATTATACTATGACCGAAAACAAAATCTTGGTTGTTGTGCATTCATTGAACAAGTTTAGGCATTACATTATAGGCTATTAGACATTTGTGCATACTGATCATGCTACAATTAAATATTTAATGAACAAACCAGATGTAAATCCTAGAATCATAAGATGGTTACTTTTATTACAGCAGTTTGATCTAACTATTGTTGATAAGCCTGGTAAGGAGAATGTTGTTGCTGACTTTCTATCTACGATTAATCTACCTGCAAGTGAAGAAGGAATGGTGGATGATTAGTTACCAGATGAGAATTTTTTTGCTATTTCGGTGCTCTCCCCATGGCTCTCTAATATAGCAAACTATTTGGTATCAGCACAGTTCCCACCAAACCTGCCCTCCAGAGAAAAGAACAAGATAATCGGGAAAAGTTCCCCCTTCACCTGGATTGGGGGCAATCTATTCAAACTTGGCCCAGATCAAATCTTGAGAAAGTGTGTAACAGAAGAGGAAGTATTTGACATCCTTATGACCTGTCATGATGGGCCTTGTGGAGGTCACCTTGTAGCAAAGAGGACATCATTCAAAGTGCTGCAAGTAGGCTATTATTGGCCTACTCTTCATCAAGATGTGAAAAAGTACATTAGTCAGTGTGACCGGTGCCAGAGGATGGGAAAGCCTACTCCAAAAGATGAAATGCCCCTACAACCTCAAGTGACTTTCGGGCCATTTGACAAGTGGGGCATGGACTTCATTGGGCCTATCAATCCTCCTTCAAAGCAAAAATAACACATTATTGTGTGCACTGATTACTTGGATAAGTCGGCTAAAACCAAGGCAATTAAGGCAGCAATAGAATAAAAAGTGGCTGAGTTCCTAAGGGAGAATATATTCTACAAATTTGGGTACCCTAGAGAGCTAGTCACAGACCAAGGCAACCACTTTACCTTTAGCATGATTGAAGAACTGCTCAAGCATCACAAAATCAAGCATAGGACCTCCAATCCTTATCGTCCATAAGCTAATGGGAAAATGGAGGTGACCAACAGAGCACTGGAGAACATCCTAACCAAGGTAGTGAACAATAATAGAAAGGATTGGGTAGAAAGACTAGTTGAGGCCACCTGGGCTTATAACACGACATGGAAGACCACCATTGGATTTACACCCTATGAGTTGGTCTATGCGGAAAAGGATTTGTTATCCATTGAATTTGAATATAATACATTGAGGATGGCAGCCCAACTAGATTTGGATCTAAGTCATGCACAGACAGAAAGATTGTTCCATTTGAATGGCTTGGATGAATTCAGAATGCAGGCCCTCCTCCATACAGAGATAGTTTAGCTTCAGAGGAAAATATGGCATGACAAGAATATTAAGGAGAAGTAATTTCAAGAAGGAGACTGGGCATTTTTATATGACTCCAGGTATAAGGACTTCAAGGGTAAGCTAAGGACAATATGGCTCGAACCTTATGTGGTGGAAAGCTGCCATGACAATGGTTCAATGCAGATCAAAAATATAGATGAAGAAGCCATTCCATTACTAGTTAATGGACATATATTGAAAATGTACATGAGGCCTTTATCTAAACAAGAGTTCATTTACAGTATCAAAAAGATAGTGATGATGATGGAGCAAGTTTCATCTCCTCCCTCATCAGGTCACTAAAAAAGAAAGAAAACAGAATAAGGGTTCAGGTGAAAACCTCCATGAGGCACCTGAGTCCCATATTTGGGTTGAAAACCTGCATGAGGTAGCCCAAGGATGTGAAAAATGGAAAGAAAAATAAGATCCCTGGGTGAAAACCTTCCTTGAGGGGCCCAGGGAAAATATCTAGGGTGAAAACCTCTTTGAGGCAGCCTAGGTGTTTAAAAAAAGAAAAAACATAATTGTTATTTGCAGGAGGATGAGAAAGACAATCAGGGAGAAAAGAGAAGATCCAAAGGGAGCCCTGCCTCACATATGTTCATCTCCTCCACTACTTACCATGCATCCCTCCATAAATTCCATTGTTTTTCACTTCATTGCTCCAATTCAAGTGAAAAATGTGTTTTCTACGGGACCCATCACTTCATCCATTACCATCATCCCTGCATCCACACACACTCCAACTCCCTCCGTCCATTCAACAACAACAGATCTCTAGTCAAGAAGCCATCGACAGATAATAGAGGAGGAAGAAGAATGACCATCAGCAGCACCTCTGATCTTTGACAACTACATCGTGGCATTAAGGGCACATGTAAGTATCCTACTCACTCACTCATATGCATCATTTGATCAAAAGTTGTAAAGGTTAAGAGGTAGTTGGTTTGTAAGTAAAAAGGTGGCCAGTTTCCTCTAGAAAGATAGTGGATTACATACACAGGAAAATCTGTTTTTTCTCAAAGAATTTTCTTATTTCCTCCTCAAGCCTCACAAGCAAGATGCTCATCAAGTATATCTCATGTGAGGGTAGATACAGTGTCGTTTATGGCTACCATTTTAGAGAGCTTGAAGAATTAAGATTTGGGGTAGAAACACCAGTTCACCAAAGACTCAGCATACACTATTTTCTGATGAAATCACTTCTGGACTCCATCAACATAGAAAATACAGGAAATTCCCAACAGTTAGCTCACCATGGGTTGACCAGAATCCTCATTGAGGATGCCCTCCAAAACCTCAAGATCCCTATAACATGGTTAGTTTTCCGAGACTTACGAACAGAGGATAACATCAAAACCCTCATCTATGATGATAGTCATGTCAGTAAGGAGGAGGAAAAACAAGAAGAAGAAGATACAGAGCTAGATGGGGATGAGATGGATGAAGAAGGAACTAATACCAAGGATGATGCTGAAACAGAAGAGAAAGAAGGCATTGAAACAGAGGAGGAGATGAAGCAATAAACTAATAGATATGAGGAAGAAAAAACAGAGAGGAAGAAGGCATTGAAACTGAAGGGGAAGATCAAAAGGAGGAGTCACCTAGGGTGTCTCTAGAGGTCCCCGAGTAGAAGGCAGTAGCTGCAATCACTGCTCTTAGCACACCAATCAAGCAAACAAGGAAAAGGAGGAAAACCCCTCTACATTTTAGAGGAAGAAAGAGCATCAAGAAACAAAAGATCTAAGTGGCTTCAACGACAGAGAAGCAGCTGAACAATCAAATCCCATGGCCCTAATCAACACCCATAATCTAATTATAAACAATCCTCGGCTAGCACCTCGATATCTCGTTGCCTAAGAGCAAGCAATTTCACATTTTGAGGACATGTTTAGGTTGCCAAGAAATGATAATATACATGCCTGCATAAGGAGATGGAAAGCACTGCCACATAGCTTGAAGATCAGAGAATATTAGTGGGAAGAAATAGAAAGGAAAGTGGGCTTCTATAAACAAGAAGTAGAGACCAGAACAAAAGCATGAGATGTCAGAGAGGCTACAAAATCCACTAAGTTAATCAGAGGATGAGAAACACTTTCAGTACGGGGGTGATGATAAGCCTCATCATTGAGTAATTATATGGGCATTAATTGACCTTAATTCACCTCCTAGCTTAGTCAAACCAACTATTCTCACAACTGATTGCATACTTTTGATTATATTTTGTTTATGAGGTGAGTAGAGTTGGATGTTTTGCTTTGTGGTCTAATGTGCATGTAATGCAGGAAAAAAGGATAAAATCAAGGAAAATGCAGGGATAAAAGATAAAAGAAAGGAACTATGGTAAAGACCATGGAAAAAACTCGAATGGGACAAGGGAGAGGAAATACAAGAGGTAAATCCTCCTCATTTATTGCCCCTCCATTCAAATATCCCTCCATCAGCTAAAAGTACAAACAACCAAATCAGATGTCCTAGAAGGTAGCCAAGCAAGTGAAAGTATGATTTTATCCTAAGTTGGGAGCCAAGCCTCCCTACTAGGAGGAAGCCAAGCTAGTAAAAGGGAAAGCATGATTTTATCATTGAATTGGGAGATGTGCCTCCCTAATTTTGAAGGAAGTCGTTGGAGACTTTAGATGTATAAGTAGAGAGGCTTAGGACCTCAACTTTTTTAATTAGTCACCAGTAGTCACCAAGAGTTAGGAAGAATTCAGACTTCTCACTCTAGAACTCTACTTTGTTTTCAAGCTACAAGTCTTGTAACAGTTCCTGATTTATAATGAAGATGAGTTTTGTTTTGAGCCAGCACTGAGTTAACTCAGAGGGCTAAAGCTCTTGGGTTAGGGCCCGACCCTAGTAGCCGAAGCTCCTCTTTATTGTATTGTTATGCTAGCATAGATTCATGTTTTCTGTTCATTTTCTTAATTAGATGCATTTTCATTACAGTGGTACAATAGATTCATGGTTTGATTGTTCATTTACTTTAGTAGTTCATTTCCATTACAGAGGTTTATTGTTTAACTGTTTATTTGTTTGAGTAGTTGCAGTCTCATTACAGTAGTGTAGAGTAGATTAGTTGTGTTTCAGTTTGCTTCATTTATGCTTTCATTCAATTAGCAGGTTAGCAAAGAAAAGATCCACAAGGTTTCCCACAAGTGTCTCGGTCTCACCTCCTCCCTCTAGGACCATGACGTGAGGAAGAAACCTTGCAACAACCCCAAAAACACAGGGTTTTGGGTTTTCATAGGGAGTTTTTTGTTTAACACAGTCACTGGATTCATTACATTGTTACTCTATTCCTTTCATGATCATCTACTCCTTCACTCTCTCCCTATCATTTGAACTCTTACATATCCCTTTCATTCCCCCTCAGCATGAAATACTTCGGAGGACACTGTTAATTCATGGCTTCAACGATTTTTACCATAGGTTGCCTTTCACAGCAAAACCGGACCAGTCACTGCCCGATTCACTTTTAATGCTAACTTTTTTCACTTTAAATCCCCATCGTCGATCTGCCTCATCAGCTCTGATGGCTATCACGCCATATTGCGTGGATTTCTATCCAATCGTTATCCACCTGAGGGCACACGAAAAGAGTGCTTTCCTTGTGCTATGTGTCACCCAGAGAGGCTAATCGCGTAAAATTCTAGGAAACTACTTATAGCTTTGACGACATGCGATAAACAAATCACCGCCCTCTAAACCTGCTTCATCATTTCCGCATGTTTTCTTCTCCTGCTTTAACCTCCATTGTCGATCTGTCCCTTGATCTGATGGTTGTCACTTCACCTGATCACCAACTCGCTTGGCCGATCTCCACCGTTGATTAGCCTAGCCTGATCCAACGGCTGTCATGCCATATCACGCGGATTTCTATCCGCTCGTCATCCACCCGAGGGCACATGAAAAGAGCGGTTTCCCCATGCTACATATTTCTCAAGGAGGCTAATTGTGTGAAATTTCAAAATACATCTTATAGTTTTGAGGCCACGTGAAATACAGATTAACACCTCCACCAACCCGCTACCATTTCCGCACGTTTCTTTTTCCCGCACCCTAATCTCAGCCATCCATCCTATTAGTTAACCCTGTTCACCCATCTACCTATGTACCCTCCTATGGTCCGATCTCAGCTGTTTGTTTTCCTTTCACCCACCTGATCTAATGGTCCTTATGCGTTGTTGCTCCCTTACATCTTCTTTTGACCAATTTTGATCTCTGACTACTCTTCCACTTAAACATAGACATAGCTTAGTTTCCTTTGCTTACCCCTTCGTCTAGTTTTGATGCTTTTACTTCTGTAACTTAGAGAAATATCATTAGATTAGTGATTAACCTAGTAATTTTGCTTAGCATATTTGTTTAATTGGTTAGCTAGGGTCTGGTGTGAGTTTAGCATTACATGATTTTTTTCTTCATTATTGCAGTAGAGTAGCTCTCCCTTAGAATAGATTTTCTCTTCTTCCATCAAAATCAAGCTTCTTCTGACCCTATAGACTATGGCTTGGAACCTATGGGGTCTCTTTCTAGATGAGTAGTGACAACAGGTAGTACCTTCACTTCTACTTGTGCATATGGCACTGTCACCTCCAAGTTTGTACGAACCTCGGGTTAATAAGTAAAGCTGGTAGTTGTGGGAGTTGTAGCATTCTTGCTGCAATATCTAGGCTCATCATGGTGGAGGGCATGTTAGGCTCCAACCCTAACGCCCTTTATTTATGTATTAAACCCAATAGGGTCAAGTCATAGTCATAGTAGTTAAAGAATCAATAAAGCATATATTAATATTGTAAGTGGTTGACCCACATTTCAAAAAGGTACCATAGTTAGTTGCAAACGGGCCATTGTATTAGATATATGGTATTGAGAGAACCATGGTAATGACCCATGGTATTGTATGTATGAATCCTATATAGAGGCTAGAGACTCCCCATTGAGAAATATTGAGTCTTATTTTGTAATCGAGCTCTGCTCTACTAGAGGTTGCCTCCTCGAAGAGGCAAGTGAACATTGATTTTATCTCTAAATAATAAAATAATTCTTGTTTTTCTCATTTTATTCTGTGTTATGGGTTGTATTTCTTCGCATATTTGGTATTATGGAATTTCTCGCAGGTCAAGAGCATAACATAATATATTCTCCAATGCAGAATTAGGGAAGTAATGTACATGAGTGAAGTGGCCCATACACTAAGGTATTTGACTTGTCCCAATGGTACAACTTGACTACATGTGAATGGATGAGCTAATGTCAAGCATGTAGGGAGACCACCTAATTATCAAGAATTGAGGGATCCAATTAACATATGTGAGGGAGTTCACTAATGACAAAAATGGTGCCCAAGGTACCTAGCACAATATACAAAGTGTGAGTGAATGAGTTGATGTCAAAGACCTATAGAGTTGGTCAACATGCGTCAATGGGAAAAACCCACTATCAAATGTGAGGAAACCTGCCACTCAAGATTGTAAGTTCCAAGCTACTAGAATGTTTCTATATCTACATCTTAGATAAGGTGTTAGAATTTATGGGAACAGATCTATTTAAAGAGGTCTGTGATGTATCTCCCATCATTTGACACGAAAAGGACACCAAGATGAGGTCTCTAATGATAACAACTGAATAATTGATGCCCAACTAACATAAGGATGGCTGAAATGGAGTGTACAATGATTCTTATAGATGCTCAACTCTATCTAGGAATTCCCTTGAACATATAATTACATGACACAAATATGAACTTGGCAGATGAAGCTAAAGAATACTATACAAAGGCAAAGTTGCCATAGGAGGCATAACCACATCTTAGATATTTTGGGTCAAATATTGACTCAATAACAAAGTAACTTGACTTAAGCTAATGGTGTGGATTTAAATCCCATCAAAGACCAACTATAAGAGAATGACTCAAACAAGTGTCATGTTCAAGGGAAATGAATAAATACTGTGATAAAATATAGAACAAATCACACTTCCCCACTTTCATTTTTGTATAGTAGATCTCTTTCCTAGTTTAGCGAGCATGAAAGAGAAGACACGTGAGCTCAATAGGTGTCTTTTTCATTCAGTTTAGTGATCTTGAATAAGAGATAAAATTACACTCAGGTCCTTCTCATGATTTAACAAGTGTGAGAATAGAGAGTAGACTGCTTATTGACTTTCATGTTGACTAACGAGTAGGAAATGATGAAAAGAACTTGGCATTTTCAAGTAGTTTAATGAGTATGAAAAGATGGAAAAAGAAGCTTGGTATTTTCATTGTTTAATAAGAATACAAATAAGACCAAAATAAATCTCGTTCCAAAGAGACAAGTGGTATAATTGTATGCGTAAGCAAAGTAGGAGGTGTTAACACCCAGGTTGTTCCCTTTGACTCCTAAGGGAATACGGCCGGGGTAACCACTAACCAAGCTTTGGATTACAGGTTCTAGCCAACCTGTAATCAGAGAGGGCTCTCTCTTATGATTTTTCACTATGTTCTTGGGGATCTTAGGCTAGCTATGAGGTGAGGGTTTTGGTTTTATATTTTGGTTGAATGATGTCTTTCAGTACCTAAGATGATATCTTCAGATAGTTTTAGTCCATTGGGCAATGGAGTCTGTGGTTACAGGCTGTTTGAGATGTTTAAGTGGGATTGTTGAAACTGCAGGGCCATTTAAATATTTCATGAGACAAACTTGAAATTGTGATGATGAAGTATGTTTAACCAGTGGAAGGCAATTAAGAATTTTCCACTAAGCTGGTGGTGTGAGAAAGAGATATATTGCTCAGGAGCAGGTTTGAATTCCAGAACAATAATCACTGTGAAAGCTATAGTCTGAAGGTGCAGCAATTAAGAATCACACTCTTATAACTATAACTGAGGAAAACATTCATAACAGCATAGATTGAGTTCAGGGTATTCTATGAATAAATCCTGAAACTATTCTTTTTCTTTGCCATTAAACTGTGAAACATAGAACATGAATGGATTATGAAGGAAATAACAAACATAACGAAGAGGTTAAAGAAACTTATTGTTCCATGAAATACGCAGGAATCCTGTAGCATTCAGCAAAACACACCATAACGCATCAGACAACACAGAACTTTGGAAATTCCATCAGCTTTTTGTATTAAAACTCTGAACATTTACAGCATAGGATCTCTTGAAGAGAAAATCAACAACCCTTGCAAGCTTATGCGAGGGGGAATATATACAATCAGTTTTACAAAAATATCTAAACCGCTGAGTCATTTGATTAATAAATACATTCACCAACTTTCAAAATAGCAGATAAGGAAGTTATTGCTGCTCTAAATACAAAATGAATGCTCTTTAATTCTGTCAGAAGTCTTTTTGACCTTTGGAGGCCACTGAGTCGGTTGAGCGTTCTGCATTTATGCTGAATGATGTGTCTTTATGGCTGTGTCGTGCTGTAGCTTTCTCGGCCCTGTCCCCTGTAGCTGTCAGTGTTGCTTTGGTGGCCGAATCTGTCTGCTGAGTTGGCTCAGCCCAGTCTTTTCCAGTCATATTAAATTTTCTGAACATGATGACTTATATTTAATGAAAAAACTTGATGAAAGCCTGTTGTTTACAGTAATAACTGTATCATGCTGGTCCACCATTCCTGTGTAGGCAATTGATGCCTCAAAATTGCACCTAAGGTTTCATCTGCCTCTGTATATTTGTAGAAATTTGGAGGCACCTCGAACAAATGGCTGATTTCATTCATAATAAAAAACAAATTTTCCACTTTTTCATAAAGGCTCTGCCCAGATGCAGGCCCTGCTTCCTCTGGAGTGCTTGATCCTACAGTGATCTGATTAGTGGCAAATGCATTTACCCTTTTTGCATAGTTCTCATGTGATAGTAGCCTTCCTGCGCTGTTCAGTAAGCTGGGAAGGCCTCTGTTATGCAATACTGTGAATTTTTCCACAAACTTATTTACTTCTGTTTGCATCTCCTGGCACCTTCTATCCAAGGTCTGCACCAGGCTTCTCAAAGTGAGCACTCTTTTTATCAATAATATGGTATCAGTTCTACCAAAGATACCCATGGCTGTCAGCTGAGAGCCTGTACGGTTGTTGAGAACATTAATCATTCTGTTGGCTACCTCAGGCATATAGCCTAGAGATGCCCTTGCCTTTTGAATTTCCTTGTGTGCTCTGTTTATGAGCTCCATATGCTCATGAATAGTCTCTATATACTGCCATTGATCTGTTATTGATTGGCCAATGTTGGCCCATAAAACTTTCTTGATCTCCGCCACCACTTTGTCAAGAGTGAGCTCTTTCTCCAGCTCCTTTATCTTCTCCTTAAGAGCTTTTATTTCTCTTCCTTTTTCAGCTACACTTTGCTTAGACTTGTCATATTTTTCATTCAGGGTAGCTAATTTTTCCTTGGCTTCATTCAACTCTGCCATCTGGGCTTCTAGGACTTGAATCTCATTCATCAACTTCTGCATGTCAAGGCTTGGAGCCTGCTCTGATGTTGGTGCTGGTGCTGATGTTGATGGAGCTGTCTCAACTGTCTGTACTATAGGAGGAGTGACAATTTGAGGGGGTTCCTCAAGGTTGATTACTTGCTGAGGGGGCTGAGATGTTTGGCCTCCTTCTTTCTGTTGTAGGGCTGCCTGCAATGCAGCCTCTGTTTCTACCAATTTTCCCTCTGTCTGTACCAGTTGCTTATGGAGTGATATCAGCATGGCTGCTACATCTTGGTCCTGCCTTCGCTGGGCAACCTCTTCTATTTTGAGGGTGAAGGGTTGTTGGGAGCTTCACCATCTTTCTTAAAGCTGCAAGGTCTGAATCTCTTATCTTTAGCAGCTCCTTTATAGCTTTGGGATCCTTTGGGTCATGCCCAAGCTCTATGATTATATCCTCCAAAGACCTGATTCTGTTTTCTTTGGCTTGAGAAGATGCCTTCTCCAACTCAAGTTGGGCAGTTGTATTGTTCAGGCTATTTTCCAACCTGTGTGCCAAGAAGGTCTTATCTGCAAGTGTAGAATACACCATCTCACCCATTTGCTTGTGAAGTTATATTTGATCCATAGGGTGGATGTCCTTTGCAAGAACTTCAAGGTTGGTCCTTATATAGTCTGCAGCATGGTTGGCATGAAATGACTCATGGTCATTTTCCCCTCTGTTATGTCATAAGCTGACATAAGCCTCTGCTGGTTTATAGGGGCCATTTTAAGCAATTGATTATAGAGCTGGAGCCTGAGTGGATCATTTCTCTTTTTGATGTCAATGAATTGTTGCTTGATGCCTGTTTCAGCTCTCCTTTGCTGACTTGAGGAGCTGACCTCTCCTCCAAGGGTTCTCTCTTGTTCCTGCTGAAAGGAACTGGCATATGCTTCCATGCTTGGTGGGCCCATGCCTAATGATTGTCCAATAGGCATTTCTTCTTCAGAAAGGGGATTTATTCTCTGTCTTTTCTCCCCTTGAGTTGTGGATGTGGTGAGGGGAGTCTCCTGCTCTCTATCCCTCTTTCGGTTTCTTTCTTCATTCTGTGGATTTTGGAGCACCGAAGCCTCCACTGTTGTTTCTTGCCTAGGAGGCACAGTTTCTTGTGCCTGCTGCTCTTTGGATTTTGGGGCCTCAGCTGTTTCTTCTTGCTGCATTGGCTGCTCTTTTTGTTGTTCTGCTGTAGGAGGTGGTTGCTCCTGCTCCATCTGCTTTTCTTTACCCTTGCTAGATACCTGATGAACAGTTCTAGCTGCTTGCTGGTGGGCTGTAGAGGATGAGGCAGCTACTCCAAGTTGCCTTTGATAGGAAGAGGAAACCTGCCCACAAGTTTCCAAGTCAGCCTCTTTCTCAATATTCTTTGCCTCTCTTTGTAGCATTTTCTCTCTAGTAATTGCCTCTTCTAGAGTGCCCTCTTTCCAACTTAACAAATTGGCATATTTCTCAATATGAGGCAATCTGATGTGATCATAGCTACCCAATTTATATTTTACCCTCCTGAGAGAAATGAAATGATTAGGGTCATAAGGTACCCAGCGGAAACTGGTTTGCAATTGGAGGTGCTCTAGGATGCTATCTGCTTCCTTCCATCCTTCTTCCCTTTTGTTGTAAAGAAATGGGCCTAGCTGGTTCCTGACTTTTAGTTGCACCTTCTTGTTTTTACTGTGGAAATGGACCTGGTCTGCATTTCCAAACTGCCTGAAATACTCTAAGGCAAAGAGTCTCATAGGGACATATCTTGGCAGCCTATAAGGGTTCAACTCACAGCCATATATTCTGATTACTGTATGGTGTTGGTAAAAGTATCAATCACCAATGTTGTAGGCCTTTGAGAGTTGGAGTACTCTTTGCATCTCATCGATCAATCTTGGAGGAGGGACACCCAATAACAAGGTCATAGCAGGATGGATAAAAAGGTCTATGAATTCACAGTAGGTGTATGGTGAACAGGAGGTGTGATGAAAAACTGAAGTCCAAAATACCACAGACCTTGGGTTTCCCTGGGCATCAAGCTTCTTGAGAGGAATAGGGAAACTGTCAGGCTGATAAAATAAGAACAAGTGATAGATGTATGAAGTGTATCTAAACACCTTTTCCCTTTCTAGATTCATCAGTTGCTCATGAATCTTATTGGCAATGTATGCAGCATAATCATAGTGCACAGCAGGAGGCTTTCCAGGGGAAAAAATGGACAGCATGGCCATAATGGTGTCATCAACATCCTCACGTCCCCTGTACCCTAGGACATAACTGATCAAGTCCACAAGCATTTTGCCCAAGTCATTGAGATATGGATTTCCAATAGGAGGTGTTCTCATGGCTTCAGAGCTTGGATGAACAAATAATTGATTAATCTTGATGATCTAGGCACTGGACAACTTTCCCCCTTTCTTTAACAAGTCTATCATGGAAAGAGGAGTTAGTGGCTTTGCAGTGTGAAAGTGCAGCATCTCATTTATGGCCTCAGGGGTGATATGGAACAGAACTGATCCTGAGGGGCTGAGAACAGCTCTTTGACATGGATCATAGTTGGCACAACATCTATGGATCAAGTCTGGAAGGACATTGACTTGAGGAAGGTTGAAAATGGGCAAATTGGAGTCCCAAATCCCTAAAATATCAGCTCCACTGAGGTGTTGAGCCTTTAACTCATTTAGCATATGAATGTTAAACTTGGAATTCATTGAGAATATCTCAGTCATCTGGTAATCTTTATCACCTAGGGCCTTCCACTCTAACTCTCTGTGTGGGGCATTCAAAGGTGGAATGTTCAGTGCTATTAGTGTTTCCATGGTTGACTAGTACTCTGAATTGTCTTAGGCCTTGTTTTACTAGACAGAGCAACATAGAGGGGTATTTTTGCAAAGAGTGAGGCAAATTGCATGGGAAAACGGGGTAAATTGTGGTGAGAGCAATTGAAATGCTCCAAAGAGAGCTGAGTGAGCAAATGCTGGGACTAGTAAAACTGTCTTCACGGTGAATTAGTGCAGCACGGGTTTTAAGTTCACGAATGCATGAACTGATTGTGAATTTATGAAAACTTGACTAAATGTGGGCTCTGCTGGTGAATTTCTACCCAACAACTGAAAATAAACGCGGGACACCGGGGATTTACTGGTAATTACACTGCTTTTCACTCTCCTTTCTTAATGGTTTTGGGTGAATTTATACAAAAACCAGGCACGGAAGAGAACTTGGATAAATACCTGGTGAACCTTCGTCAATGGAGGCGAGTGCGGGCAGACTGAGAGCGCCCACGGTTCTTAAGTTGTTTTTTGCAGGTTGGCGGCCAAATGGTCGTAATTCGCATGCAGAGCGGAACAATATTTCTTTTGGCAAAAGTGACAAAAAACGCGATTTTTGGCAAAAATATGGACTTTTTGGGTTATTGGCGCTTTTTTGGATGACATCAGCATGACGTCATCGGGTGGGGTCGGGTACGAAAAGGTGACGTGGCGGCCTGCGAGTGGTCCACGAGGACTGGTGAGGTGGCGGACAGGTCGGAGCAGTGGCGGGCCAGGTGCTGACGCGGCTCTGAGTGGCATGACGTGGGCGTGACGTAGCGGCGACGTGGGCAGGCGGTATACAAAGGGTGGTAAGGGGTTCCATCGGACCGCCTATGGTACGGTGGTGGTATTGGCAGGCGGCCTCCCGATAAGATTTGGGAGCGACGCGTGGCAGAGGCCTGACGTCACCTTCTGCCATTTTCTCGGGAGGTAACGTCCGGTCATCGGGGCGACCCGATATGGATGTGGGCCGTCGGATGGGAAAGCCCAGATCCAACGGTCGACGGGTCGATAACATGCAAGGACCATACAGCAGCGGGCGGGGAATATTTTAATGTATTCTTTGAAATGCGCGCCCGGGCGGTACTTTAGGATATGATGAAAATTTTGGGTTTTTTCAATGTTTTCGGGCAAAATGGGTTATAAGGGGTTTATTTACAAAGACAGGGTTAGGCTATTAAACCAAGCGGGTCTTGGTTTAATCCCAAAAATTAAACTCTCGGCGCCTTTTTGCATTGCGCTCTAATGTTTAGCGCTCAAACCTTTTAGACCATATATAAAGCTATAACGCTTGGGAAAGGGGATATGTACATATTTGGGATTTTTCTATAGGATTAACCTAATAATAGGGGAAAGGGAGTATAGGGAGTTAAATAATAAGAAATTAGGAGTTAATATGAGTGGAAGAGGTGGATGAGGGGGGAAAAACACTAAGTTTTATATGAAATCAACTTAGTTTAGGAAGTAGATCAAAATGAAAAGAATTTTACACAAGAAATGTGGCTCTTAAAGAAACAAGAACCAACAAAAGACTTTGACTTCTTCCATGAACATAGGTAGTATTGGGATGTTAGTAATGAATGTAATGGGGGATAATCAGGGAGTTAGACATGCTTCATTGTATTGCTGCAAAACTGCTGAATAAGAGACCTGCACTGGCACCATGTTTTTCCTTTGCTTGGGCCAGTGACATAAAAGAAATCATGCTTCTGCAACCCCATCTACCTACCCACTCTATTGCCTAGCATTTTTTGTTACTCCAAGGAGGGTGCACTTAGACTTGCAAACCCTTATGTGCCTTTTCTTTTCCTTTGGCTTTTTCTTTTGATTTTCTATCTAAGGCTAGCCTTATTGCTTCCAAGGCCCCAGATTAAACAGTTGGGAACCTTCATTCTCTACCTAACTACTTTATCTGCCAAGATTGAACTGTTTGGACAGATTTCTTTCTCTAATCTACAACAAAAAATTGAAACATGGCATGACCCAGCTTAGACTGTTGGATCACCCATTCAGAAGTGGGGCAGCATCAACCAACTGTAGACATGTGTCTTTTACCAAAATATGAGATCTTTGCATCACCAAAGCAGATCATATTGGCACTTCCCCTGCCAATCATGAAAAATGAAACCTATTGGTATAGGTAGCTAACAGGAGGTAGTGGAAAAGTTCTTGGCAATGAAAATGCACTCATTGTAGGGGTCTCTTGGAAAGGATGAGATGGGTTGCAATATGGAGGCAAGTAAAATAAAAATGAAAGAGGTCAAGTGTGGCTAGAAGGTTGGTGAGTAGAATGAATATGAGAATCATTATGATAGCATCTAGCAAGACATTGAAGACTGTGAGTACACGACCAAAAGGAAATGATAAAAGGAGTGGGGACCCCTTAAAAGGTGATAATGGCCAAAAAGAATATACAAAGAGATGCATGAGGCTCTATTTTTATTCCATGGAAGGTACTAAAAAGGATCCTTGAACCTACTAATGAACACAACATGCACACAAAAACAATAATCAAGTGTTATTCTAGGGCTCCTATGAAGGATAGCCTCTGTTATGAAACCAACTCAAAAAAAGATAGAAAAGATAGATCAACGACTTCAAAATCAACCTCTTCGAGGGGGAAACCTCCTTTACATTACACAAATGAACAATCCTTGGATGATACAAATGACAAGACCTTCTTTCTATATATAGGATTCTAAACGGTCCCAATGCAATCAAAGCCTAACAATAATATTATAGGGGCACAACAATAACAATAGTGGGATTCTATGGGGTACAATAATAACAACATGGGGACTATATGGCCACAATAATACAATGAGGGGGATGCACTAATAACAATAAGGGTTTACACTAGTAGTCTAGGGACCTAACATGCCCCTCTCCTTCAAAAAGTGTTGTCCTCAATGCTTGAGTAGTTCTGGATGCTTCTATATAAAATTCTCATCCTCCCATGTGGAATGTTCAGTGGGTAAGTTCTTCCACTTGATGAGATACTCTGAAATTGATTGATTTCGTAGCTGTCGATTTCTTATTTCTGTGACTGCTTCGGGTTCCAATATGATTTTTCCTTCTTTGTTAAGTTCTAGAAATATTGTTTGAACTGGGATCTTCTGCAACTTTTGAATGAGTTCCCACACTTCTTCATCATTGTTCCATTCATCCTTTGCTGCGTTTCTCCAATCTAGTTGGATAATATAAATGGCACAAGACAATGTTTCCACATCCTCATCCTTTCTTTAGAGTGCATCTACAACCACTTTGTTCTTCCCATTTTTGTAGATGATTTCAAAATAATAACCCCACATCTTTGTGACCCATTTTTGTTGTTCTTCTAAAGATAATCTTTGTTCTAAAAAGTATTTAAGACTATCATGATCCGTTTTTACCTTGAATTGAATTCCCATTAGGTACGGTCTGATGTTTGGAGGAACACTTCCTGAAATAAAATGAATAGCATTATCATGATCATGAATAGGTGGGAGGCATTTGGGAGTCTCAAATACCTTGGAATGATTTTCCAAGAATTTTTGGAGATCTGGAGAAATAGATGATTTCGATGTGGTAACCTCTAGCGAACATAATTGTGTAATTACACCTCGATGTTATTTCTTTAGAAGCTTTTCCATTCTGTTAGAGCTGATTATCTTTCCCGGTTTCCATGTGATACCCCTTAATTCAACTTCCTTTCCTTCTGCAAAAAAAATCAAGTTCTTGAAAATTAAAAGTTATTGTACCCAAGGATTGTAGCAATTGGACTCCTAGTACAACATCAACACCACCCATTGTAATGGAAAGCATTGGGCTATTCAATACATATTCTCCCATGGATAGCTTGGTATTATGGAACTTTCCAGAGCAATTTATGGTTCCTCCACTTGAAACCCTCACTTGACACTCTAGTGCTGGATATAAGGCACAATTCAATTCCTTGGCTATCTTACAATGAATAAAATTATTGGTACTACCCGAATCAATCAACACTATTACCTTTTTCTTGTTGATATGTACTTCTTTCTTGATAGTTTTAAGAGTGCTAATTCCAGCCAATGCATTACAAGATATGGTCGGATTCATTTATTCTTTCTCTAGGGTTTTTTCCTCGTGTATATCCTCTTCTTTTAATGTTTCTTGTTCCTTTTCTTCCTCCTCTTCACAATCTATGTAAAATAATTTCTTCTCAACACACTTATGACCTTTAGTGTATTTGATATCACAATTGTAACAAATCCCCTTTTCTCCTTTTTTTTCCAATTGTTGTGGGGTCAACCTCGTAGGTTGTGGAAGGCTAGGGGCCACAACAGTTCTGTCTTTATAGTTGTGTGTGGTAGGCTTCCTTGTTGCCATAATTTTGCTTTCCATTTTTCTTGCTAGCCTGAATGCCTTCTCCAATGAATCAAGTTCTCAAACACGAACCTCATGTTGAATGTTATCCCTTAAATTCCCTATGAAGACATCAATCCTCTGCTTCTCTGGAATATCATTTACCCTTATATTCAATTTTTGGAAGTCCTCAATGTGCTCTACCATTAAACCCTTTTCTTTGATATTTATCAATTGGCTAAAGAAGATGTTGCTCTTTGTATCCTCATAATTTTCTGTAATTTCATCCGTAAAAATTGACCAAGTGACAATTTGTTTATGGGAGCAAAGACATCAACACCATACAAACTGATTGGGTTCCAAATATAAAGTTGCAATGCATATCTTTTGTGTGTTTTTCACATTATGAAGATCAAAATATTGTTCCCTCTGTAGTATCCATGTTGCGGGATCATTGCCATCAAAATTCCTCACATCAATCTCTGGAATGTGGTGGGTATTTATTCCAATGTTCGAGTCTATGAAATCATGATTAACATCTTTTTTGTTCTCATCATGACTTTTCTCTACTACCTTTTCGCCATTAGGAAGCATTTCTTGTAGCAACTTTGTAAAACCTTCCTTCAAACCTTCCGTTGGGCATGTTTCTAGTATGCAGTCCTTGGCTACAAAAACTATGGCAGGAAACCAACTCAACCATCCTTTAGGTTCAAGCTGTCCCTTGAACCAGTCAGGGATCCCTCAGTGGTTACGAGGCTTTGTTTAACGTTGTTCACCTATCACTGAACAACAACCTTTGAAGCACAATGGCCAGATTTATGGTTTTAATTAGGGGTTGTTGGTGATCAATGACAATCCCTATCCATGATTAAATGCCTCTCTCACAAGGTCCCTTCAGAACGTGTCAACTTCTTGCCTGACAGAATGAATTACCTTTTCAAGGATTATGATAGAAGAATGTAATGAGATTCCTAATAATTAAGCATTCAAACAAACTTCTTAATAACTAGGGAAATTTGGATGCGTGTAGAAGATTTCTACATCGCAACAAAATATATTCAAAGGGAAATGAAGGCCAAATTGAAACCAATCTAAGAGGAGCTATTTCAGACAGATAGTCCAATAAGCTAATATCTTTTAATGGCTATTAGAAGCCATAAAGAAAAAGCCAGTCAAAGAGGACTTATCTTGGACAAGTAGTCCAATAAGCTAACCCCTTTCTAAAGGTTATGATTTTACAGGGGATTTCAGAGATATAAGACTTAATCTACACTTACCCACACCTTCATATAAATGCTTTGAACATGTGTAGAAATAATATATGAAACACTAGAAAGAAATACTAGAAAACACAAAATTATGTCAAATTCGAGCCAAAAGGCGTTCATTAGAAATCCTATAATAGAAGCTATTAAAAAGTGAACAGCCTTGGCATCAAAATCCCACACATATTACTTCAATTGATGAAGTATTTATACAATTTCTTCATAAAATATCTTGATAAAAATATCAAGAGCTATTACAAATATTTGAAAATTGTATTACAAAAATAGAACACAAATAAAGGTAACTAAAACTATTTGAAGAGTTATGTTACTATCCTTGAGGATTTATATTGATAAATAAGAGCAATTCTAACTTGATTGCAACTCATATTTGATGAGGTGGCCTCCAAGTCACTAACTTTCTTTGAGTTTTTTCCTCCCGAAATTCTGAAAAATAGGGTCCTGTAATACCTTTGTTTCTCCCAAACCATAACATCTGTTAGAAAATGGAGAGAGGTTTTTGTAAATGATTATGTTGGAAACAAAATACTCTTTTAGCTTTTTAAAATTCATTTCCACCTTCTCGGAAGCCTCATTAGAAAACACTGACTAAAAATAGGAAAATTCGGGAAAACTTGCCTGCAAAGATTCATCTGAATATCCCAAACCATAACCTCTCTTACCAAACTGAGAGACATTTTTTTAGATAAGAATCTGAGGAACAAAAAAATCCTCCAGTTTACCACAATTCATTTCTTATTATCCACAATATGCTCTGCAAAAAGGTGACTGAAACAGTAAACTTCTAGAAAATATGCCTTTAACGAATCATTAGCATCTCCCAAATCATAATAGCTGTTAGAAAACTAAGAGAGGTTTTTGTAAATGATGATGTTGGAAACAAAAACCTCTTTCCGATTTTGCAAATTTATTTTTGGTTTTTTTTAAACCATGTTTTAATTTACTTTATTACATCATTTAATCATGTTTAAATGCATGATTAACTAAATCAACCAGCTAATGAAAGTTAAATTTAAATTTTGAGGGAGTGTTTACTCTTGCAGACCCATTTATTATTTCTAAACTACTAAAACCTATTATATCATCAAATTTAAATTATCAAAACTAAATATGTTACAACATCGGCTCCAATGGGGATTGCCTCCCCCTGTGGGATGCAGAGAACTAGTAGACCAACTACCTTTAGTATTGGGCATGGAGTCATACCATAAAACCATCAACCATTGATCTTCCATATTATGTAGAAATATTACCAATCCCCATGGACCAGTGCTGCTATTTGAATACTCTACTACTACACACTGCAACCTGCAACTATGAAATGCAACCATATCTCTGCACTAATTTGAATACTCTTTCATATTGAAATATGAAAACTGAAAATTTCTAAAGACTGACAATATAAGTTGATCTATCATATACACTTCAAGTTGCACAACTCATAAACAATGAACACACTGATCTACTGCACACTGAAACTCAAAATATCTATTCAATCCCCACACCTCTATCTAACTGAACTGAAAAATTTTACACTGTTAGGTGTAATATGCTTTCCAATGTAACCAAGCGTAGAGTGGATTTACTGACAAACCACGTTGCCAGCAACTAGAAATTTGAGGAATATATACAATATGAACATGAAATCCCATGGGAAAATTATACTCAAGGGTGTACTTTAAAAGCTGCATCCTCTGTAGACATTTTAGATTTATGACCATGGCTGAGAGGGAGAGACATTTACTGCTGATTCCAAGTATCAATCAACCTTGCATAGCAGTAAAGGTAGCTGAAATTTGAAAACAGTGGGATCGGTTACCCAGTGGAATCACCATATGACAAAGTGGAGTCAACAGGTGAAAGAAATGCAACCAATACTAAATTCCTACTCCTTTTTCACCAGCAAGGAATAGGTCTAATCTTTATCGTTCCCCAAAGAAATATATCTTCGTTACTTTGCTTCCCGGTAACGATGTTAAATGTTGTACCTGTTTCCCGTAGGAAGTCCTTGGCTGCAAAAACTACGCCAGGGAACCAACTCAACCATCCTTTAGGTTCAAGCTGGCCCTCGAACCAGAGGGGGCTCCCTTAGTGGTTATGAGGCTTTGTTTAATGTTGTTCACCTGTCACTGAACAACAGCCTTTGAAGCATAATGGCCAGATTTATGGTTTTAATTGGGGGTGTTTGGTGATCAATGACAATCACTATCCATGATTAAAGGCTTCTCTCATAGGGTCCCTTTAGAACCTATCAACTTCCAACCTCACAGAATGAATTATCTTTTCAAGGATTATGATAGAAGAATGTAAGGATATTCCTAATAATTAAGTAGTCAGACGAACTTCTTAACAACTAGGAAAATTTGGATGCGTATAGAAGATTTCTACAGCCCAACAAAATATATTCAAAGGAAACTGAAGGCCAAACTGAAACCAATCTAAGAGGAGCTATTTCAGACAGATAGTCCAATAAGCTAATATCTTTTAATGGTTATCAGAAGGCATAAAGCAAAAAACAGTCAAAGAGGAGTTATCTTGGAAAAATAGTACAATAAGCTAACCTCTTTCTAAATGTTATGATTTTACAGGGGATTTCAGAGAGATTAAGACTTAATCTACACTTACCCACACCTTCATATAAATGCTTTGAACATGTGTAGAAATAATATATGAAACACTAGAAATACATACTAGAAAACAAACAATTCTGTCAAATTGGAGCCAGAAGGCTTTCATTAGAAATCCTATAATAGAAGCTATTAGAAAGTGAAGAGCCTTGGCATCAAAATCCCACACATATTACTTCAATTGATGAAGTATTTATACAATTTCCTCACAAAATATCTTCATAAAGATATCAAGAGCTATTACAAATATTTGAAAACTGTATTACAAAAATAGAACACAAATAAAGGTAACTAAAACTATTTGAAGAGTTCTGGTAAAATCCTTGAGGATTACTGTTGATAAAGAAGAGAAATTCGAATTTGATTGCAACTCATATTTGATTAGGTGGCCTCCAAGTCACTAATTGTCTTTGAGCATTTTCCTCTTGAAATTATGAAACATAGGGTCCTATAATACATTGTTGTCTCCCAAACCATAATAAATGTTAGAAAACTGAGAGAGGTTTTTGTAAATGATGATGTTGGCCACACAAATTTATTTTATCCTTTTAAAATTCATTTCCACCTACTCAGAAATCGCATTTGAAAACACTTGCTAAAAATAGGAAAATTTGGGAAAACATGCCTACAAAGATTCATTCGAATCTCCAAAACCATAACCTCGGTTACCAAACTAAGAGAGGTTTTTGTAGATTAGAATCTTAGGATGAAAGAACTCCTCACGTTTCTTATTATCCACAATATTCTTTGGAAAAAGGTGATTGAAACAGGAAATTTCTGGAAAATATGCCTTTAAATAATCATTGGCAACTCCCAAATCATAATAGCTGTTAGAAAACTGAGAGATTTTTTTTAAATGATGATGTCAGAAACAAAAACCTCTTTCAGGTTTTGAAAATTCATTTTCATTTGGTTTAAACTATGGTTCAATTTACTTTATTACATCATTTAATCATGTTTAAATGCACGATTGACTAAATCAACCAACTAACAAAACATAAATTTACATTTTGAGGGCACATTTACTTTTGCATAAACATTTATTATTTCTAAACTACTAAAACCTATTATATCAGAAAATTTAAATTATCAAAACTAAATATGTTACAACACCTTCCAAACCTTTCTTCAAATCTTCAATGTTGTCATTCTTTGAATCCTGATTAACATTTATTTTGTTATCATTCTGAGTTTTCTCTACTACCTTTTCGCCATTAGGAAACCTTTCTTGTAGCAACTTTGTCAAACCTTCCTTCCAAATTTACATGTCCTTATTCCAATCTTCAATGTTGTCTTTCATGGCATCCATCTTAGCTTCCACTGCTTTCTTTAAACCATCCATCTTATTGTTGGCATTATGATATAGGTATTGTCCTTGACGGCAACTCATTCAGATGAAAGATCATAGTAGAACAGGTTAACAACAAAGAATTATAGATCAATCTACATAGAATGAAGAAAGAGAGGTATACGTAGGTTCACCTTAACCAAGTTGTGTATACACGGAGGTTCACTGACCACAAGTAGCTTGTACGTACACACGCACTTTCACGGAAGGAAAAGCGCGTATACCTTGGAAAACTAAGTTTTTGGTCCAAAGTATTTGGTCCATGGTATTTTGATCCATGGTATTGGTCCAAGGTATTGGTCCTAAGTGGTTTTTGTCCATGGTATTGAGAAAGGCCTACAACTATAAAAGGAGGAGAAGATCTTTAGGCCATGGAGTGCAAGTATCGAATATCTGATGAAGTGTGAGATCTAGTATGCAGGTTATTGGCTTATGGTGTTGTGCTTGATCTGAAATAGGGATGAACCTTAGCGGTTGATGGAGCATAAGATCTAATGATGGATTGGGATCTTAAGGCTTGAAATGAATTATCTCTATATGGTTTGATCATGTTTATTCTAGATCTGTATACTGATGCATGTGTTGTTCTGTAAATATTATGATCTGGGTATAACTGAAGTCTGGAATAGCTACATAATTATGAATTAATATTTGCAGATGTATATGCTGGTTGGCTTTGAGAAAAGCATGTATACACGCAGGTTCAACACATGGAAGTAGTGTATACCTTATAAAATATGTTTTAGTTGTTTCTATTTGCTATTGCAGAGTTCTGGGTTCTGGTTTGAGTTGTGGTTACTGTATTCTAGTGACAGTATTCTAAATGATCAGATTGATGGGTTGTCAAAGTGATTGATTGATTCGGTTGTGGTTGGTTTAGAAAGTGATTTGTTGATGTAGATGTATTTGATGATTGAATTATAGTTATGATGTTTTTGATGGATCCAGTCTGAAAATTTATGAAACTTGGTCCTTGGAGGAAGAAAGAAGGTTGTAGCCTTCTGTAGGTCACAACCTACGTACTAGTAAACATATTGGCTAGTACAAGAGTTAGGGGGTTGTAGCTCCCTTCCAGGAGAAGTTGGAGAATGAGAGAAGGTTGTAACCTTCTGCAGGTAGAAGCTTGCATACTGGTATAAGTTTGCACTAGTACAAAATTGTAAACAGATTTTCTTATTATTAAAAGAACACAAAGATGACAACAGTAGGTGGTTTTCACCCACATTGGGTTTCCACCTTATATCTTGGTGTTCATGTGTGTTGCTTATGTGTGATGCTTTATTCTACTTTTACTACCTTGTCTAATAAATATCTGATATACTGGTTAAATTTCAATGCATGATAAATTGGGTAAATCACAAGTTCCCTGCATATATGCTAGTTTCCTTAAGTACAGTCGCGTATACATGCTAGTTCACTTAGCTGAAGTAGCGTATACAAATCTATTTGGAAAATTAAATTATTGATCTAATAATACTGACTCACCCCCCTCTCAGTGTTATTTCCAATAATTGGTATCGGAGCAAGTCCTTCAGAAGAAGCTTGATCACTTGAAGGGAGATCCATCATCATGAGTAATCAAGAAAGCATGGGATCCATCAGACCACCAATCTTTGATGGGAAAAACTTTGTTTATTGGAAGATAATAACCACAACTAATCTACAATCACTTGGAATAGATGTCTGGGAAATCGTGGAAGGAGGATATACATTTCCATCAGCAATTCCTATGGATATGACAGGTAGAAAGCAATATGAAACCAATTCTAGGGCTGTCAATAAATTATTGGGAAGTCTGTCACAATCATAGTTTGTCAAAGTTATGCAGCTCAAATCAGCCAAAGGAATATGGAACAAAATCATTCTAAGCTACGAAGGAGACTCTCAGGTAAAACGTGCTAAACTACAAACTCTCAGAATTCAATATGAAACTCTTAAGATGCACAAAGTATATCTAGTTACTTCTTACGTATAAATGAGGTTGTTAATTGCATGAGGAATCTGGGTGAAGAGATAAAGGAAGTTACCTTAGTTGAGAAATTTTTAAGATCCTTGTCTGCTAAATTTGAATCAAAAGTATCTGTCATAGAAGAAAAACAGGATCTACAGACTATCACTATGACACAACTTCACGCAATCTTAACTGCCTTTGAGATAAGAAAAGGAGGCCCATCAGATATGAGAGAAGCCGCATTTAAAACTTCAACAAAAGGAAAGGAAGAACTCAATGAATCAAGACATATTTAAGAAGAACAAGATGGAGTAAACTTTGTCAAGAAGCTTCAATGGGGTTCCGGAAGATTTAGAGGTAAACTACCTTTCAAATGTTTTTCCTGTGGTAGGGTTAGTCATTATGTTGCGAAATTTCCTCATAAAGATAAATATGATAAAGGGAAGGAATCTACAAAATGGAATAGAAAACTAAGTGTAAGTAAAAAGAGTTACTATACTCATGAAGATAGCGATGGTTTATCAGATAGTGATGAAGATGAAAATAGTAATGACTATAGACTTCTAATGTCTTATGAAGATGATAATTTCTGGGATGCTTTAGAAGAAGATGACCTTGATGAAGAAATCTCTAAATTCAAAATCTATTTAGAAGAAAAGAATATGATTATAGATACCTTGACATACCAACTTGCTGAAAGAGAAAAACACAATGAAAAACTAGAATGTGAAATTGTGGGTCTAAGAAAGGATCTTGAGAAAACAAAATCTCTCAATCTTAGATTTGCTAAAGGATCAGAAAACTTAAATGAAATTATCAAAGTGCAACGTTCTCCTCTGATAAAAACTATCTTGTATATACTGAAGAAGCATCTCAATCACAGAAGCTATCAACCTCCACTAAAATCTATCTTGATGTAGCAAAGAATAGTGAATAGTATGACAATCGTCAGCAAAGGCATAAAGCAGATCACCAGGCAAATCAGGCTCAATTGGCTTCAAGGATGAACAGAAGCCACAACCAACCTCAGGTAAATCATACTCAATTTGCTTCAAAGATGAATATCAATAGAAACTACAATCACCAGGTCAATAGATTTGATAATCGCAGGAAAGTTTTTAATGGTCAATGTTTCTCATGTCATAATTTTGGACACAAAGTTGCTCAATGTGTTGCTTAAAAAACCATCATGACTAGAGAAGCATGAAATCAAAGGAATGTGACAGGGATCAAGAAAATTTCCTATAATAACCTTTCTCTTCTTGAAAATGAAATAGAATGTTCAATTTGTAACCACTTTGGCCATGAAGAATCTGAATGCAGGAGTAAATTTAAGCAAATATCTCAAAAGGAGCAAACTCCATTAAATCCCAAAATATGGAGAAAGAAAGAACCGCAAACAGAAAGATGTGGTATAACCTTGTATGCAGAAGGACAAGAAAATCAGTGGTATAACGATAGTGGATGCTCAAAACACATGACAGGTGACAAAGAAAAACTTCAATCATATAATGCCTTAGAAAAGGAAAATAATGTCTCATTTGGAAACGACACTCCTGCTATCATAAAAGGTAAAGGCTATGTTTTCTTGAAAGAAAAGGTTAAAGTTGGGAATGTTATGTATGTAGATGGTATAAATCATAACCTGTTGAGTTTCAGTCAAATGTGTGATCAAGGAAATGAAGTGGTGTTTCGATCAAACAGATGTGTTGTTCGTGAGCTTGATACATGAGAAGCCGTGATCAAAGGTACAAGAACTCCAAAAAAATTATACATACTCAAGGGAGGACAACAATAGTGCTAATAAGCAAAATTGATGAAAATTGGCTATGGCATAGAAGATTGGGAAATCTAAGATTTTCTCAAATAAGAAAAGCATGCAGATTCCAGGTTGTTCGTGATCTTCCAGATATCAGCATTCCTGAAAATACAATATGCAAACCATGTCAATTCGGTAAGTAAACTAGATCTCACTTCATTAAAAAAGAAGGGTCAGCTAGTAAGCCTCTTGAACTTGTTCATACTGATTTGTGTGGACCATCAAGGAAAAAGTCACCTCATGGAGAAGCATGCTTTATATGTTCATTGATGATATTTCCAGAATGTGTTGGATACTTCTTCTAAAGCATAAAGATGAAGCATTTGAAAAGTTCAAAGCCTTCAAAGCTTTGGTTGTAAATGAATTAGATCACAAAATCAAATGCCTCAGATCTGATCGAGGAGGGGAATTTACCTCGGATGAATTCTTTGACTTTTGTGAACAACATGGAATAAAAAGGTAGTTCTCCACCGCAAGGACTCCTCAGTAAAATGGAGTGGTAGAAAGAATGAACAGAACTGTTCAACAAATGGCTCGAGCTATGCTAAATGAATCTAGAACTCCTGCAACCTTCTAGGGTGAAGTTTCATTCGCCGCCATCACTATTCTCAACCAAGAAAATGTTCAAGTAAACAACACTCAAACTCGACATGAAATTTGGTATGGTAAGACTCCTACTATAAAATACTTTAAAGTTTTTGGAAGCAAATGTTACATCAAAAGGACTGATGAAAAACTTGGTAAGTTTGAACCCAGAGCAGATGAAGGTATTCTTCTTGGTTACTCTTCCCGAAGTAAAGGATATAAATTTTATAATAAAATACTTGGGAAAATTATTGAAAGTGTTGATGTTGTGGTTGATGAAGCATGCAAAAATCCAAAACAGATTAAAACCAAAGATTATGACAATGAAGAAAATGGGGATCATTTTCCCACATCAAATCACACTGATTCTGAAGAAGAAACCAATGAAGCACCAGAAGAAGAGATAACAGTAGAAGAAAAGACTCCATCCAGGTATGTTCAGAAAAATCATCAAGAAACTCAAATTTTAGGGGAAAAAGAGGCAGGTGTACATACAAGAAAAACTATTACAGAACCTCAAGCTATCTAGCATTACTATTCTCCACCGAACCTCAAAATGTAAATAAAGCATGCAAATATGAATGTTGGATCAAGCCATGAATGAAGAACTTGAGCAAATTGAAAAAAATAATACTTGGAAATTAGTTCCTCGACCTCATGATAAGAATATCATAGGAACTAAATGGATATTCAAAAACAAGCTGAATGAAAATGGAGAGGTTATTAGAAACAAGGCCAGACCTGTTTGTAAAGGATATGCTCAACAAGAAGGTATAGATTTTGAGGAAACTTTTGCACTTGTTCTGGAGTTGAAGCCATAAGGATGTTTCTTGCTCTTTCTAGTTTTCAGAGATTCAAAGTATACCAAATGGATGTAAAATTTGCCTTCCTTAATGGAGACTTAGAAGAAGAAGTCTATATTGAACAACCAAAAGGATTCATTCTTGGAAATGAAGAAAAACTTGTATGCAGACTCAGAAAGGCACTCTATGGTCTAAAACAGACTCCAAGGGCCTGGTATTACCGTCTTAACAAATATCTCCACCAACAGGTTTTTTCAAAGGGGTCAGCAGATAACAATCTATATACAAATATTGACACTATTAAATTGCTAATAATTGTTGTTTATGTTGATGATATCATGTTTGGTAGCAATGAAGAATCCATGAGTCAGAATTTTGCTTTAGTAATGCAGCAAGAATTTGAAATGTCCTTGCTTGGTGAGCTTACCTATTTTCTTGGTCTACAAGTTCAACAAAATAAAGATGATATTTTTCTTTCACAAACCAAATATCTCAAATAGACCTTGAAAAAGTACGGCATGGAAGATTCTAAACTAGTATGTAACCCAATGGTAACAGGATGCAGTCTCAGCTCAAATGATGAATCAGTAGTAGTACATCAACCAACTTACAGATCCCTGATTGGCAAACTACTTTATCTAACAAGTACTTGACCTGACATCATGCATGCAGTAGGAATAGTTGGAAGATTCCAAGCAAATCCAAAGGAATCACACCTTCAGGCAGTCAAAAGGATTTTCAAATATCTTCAAGGAACAGAGAACTTTGGTTTATGGTATCCTACAGACACAGATCTTACTCTTCATGCATATATAGATGCAGATTGGGCAGGGAGTGTTAATGACACAAAAATCACTAGTGGTGGTGCATTCTATATGGGTTCCTGTTATAGACATATTTGGGCACTGCAACCCCAATCACATATGTCCATAAACCAAGGACTTCTAAGCCCCTAAAAGTTTTGTTTCATACCCTAAAAGTAAAAGGTCAACTGATTACATAATTTCCCAGAGGTTCTCCCTGAAAAACTGCTCAGAACTGGTCAAAACTAGACCATACAGACTGATCCATGCTAAGGGTGTGATGCATCTCACTTGTCACATGCAAAGGGTGTGATGCATACTGAAAAAGCCCTTCTGTAGGGTGCGATGAGTGAGAGCAGACAAATGGCAGAGGCAGTTTTCTAGGTGGAAACCTAGATAATCTTCTAGAAACTGCTCATTTGACACTTGCCTCCCTAAATTCGCCCAGGGATGAGTAAGAGATCATGAAATCTGCAAGTGGAACCAAGAACTATCAGTGAAATGACACTAATCAAAATCCCAGAAGCTAACTCACCCACCTGCAAATATCTATAAATGGATCCCTCATCCTAGAGATCTAGAGGCTGGAATTTTGTATTTTGTAAGGAAGTGCTGTTGGTTTCTTTGTGAAGCATTGTATTACTGGGTGATCTAAGATGTTTATGAGGTGAAGAGGGCTTTCATGCTATGAGGATGGCACTGGATCAAACCACTGTGTTGTAATCCTCTCTTCTACTACTTCTATCAATAAAGCTATCTGAGTTTTCCTTCATATGCTTGTATATCTTTGAATCTTGTATTTGTGTATGCATTTGTATGGTTAATGTACATCTGATTCTACATTGTTTATGGTTATAGATCTCTATGCTTTGATGGTATTTTGCTGCTTTGACTCTACAAGTGTTCTTTGAAGTGAGACAAGTGAGAAAGGAGTGGCGAAAGCTCTATCAAACGAGAGAGGAAACAAGCAAGGAGCCAAGAAAAAGACTGAGGTTGGTACTCTCTGCTTCTCTCTCATCTATCTCTCATAAAGGAAAACACAAGTGACTTTAAATTTTTTGTTTCTAAGATAGCTATCAATCTTAGTGGGACTAGCAGCACTGAATGGACACTATTTTTCCCAATAACAAAATGGAAACTCCACTGGGGAGAAAATAGTTTGATTGTTAGTTACTGTTGTTTGCTTTATAAACTATAGACGAAGCCTGAAGTTAAGCCAGCTAGCCTTCAAACTGCTTTTGCTATGCAACTACAAAGTAGATCAACGCTGCTTTAGTCAATCTCCAAGTTAGTTTATGAACTAAACATCTGACTTGCAAACATCCTAAGTGCCCTGGTGGTAGCTCAAGTAACCTCATTAGATTAGCCCCTATACTTTGTGTTTACTGTATATCATTAGCTTAGCCTAAATCCCTAAACTTAGCTGCAAACTGTGAGTGAAAACCAAGCTCAGTCTCATCCCTGGACCATTGCATTGTCTATCATTAGCAACCTGGATGCATCGCACCTCCTGTGTGTCGTAAGTGGTATGCATCCCTATTTCCCTGTGTTACAGGTCTGATTATTGAGTGATACTGTTTCTGCCTCCAGATTTTGGTTGTTCCTTCATTGTTTTCAGCTCTATTCAGTAGTTTTGCTGTCTATGATCAGTATATCACTGTTGAAACCTTCTTCCTTTGCATTATTCAGCCTCCATTGATAAATAATTGTGAATTATTTTATGTATTTTTCATCATTTACAGTTCTCTTTTGCAAATAGTAGCTTAATCGAACTATCACCTTTTGATTTGAAAGTGTCGCAAGTGTTGTTTTTAGTCAAAGAAAAGAGTGTCATAAAGTCTTCCTCTTTTAGATAGTCGATTACACTTCTGCCATTGTATTTTTGAATCATCAATTCTTTGAAGTGTCGAAAGCATTTTTCAAGTCGAAATTGAAAGTGTCGTCTAAATCTGCCTTTCTTTTTTCGAAAAGAAATTGCTAAAGTGTCACTTTGAGGAAAGATAGTTCAGATCTGTACTTATTTTTCTTTTTGTCATTCTCACATTAAGGAAACTGAAAAAACAAATACATGCATGTGCATTTGCATTTAGACCGCATGCGAAAATTGATTTAGGATAGTGCATCTTAGTGTGTGCTCTCTGCTCTATGTTGAAAAAATTTTACTTCTCTTTCCTTAGTAGCTAGGATTTTCATTGCTAAAAGAATGTAAATGTCTGTTTATCATCTTGGATTGCATATTTAGGAATTGTATATCTACATCACGCAGTGAACCTTAAAGGAAAACTTCTTAAGAAAGATCAACAGTAAAATAAACCTTAATGAACATAAAAACGCTTTGGAACCTAACGCACAACATATAGAAATCTAGTCTAGAGACGTATTCTGGCGTCATAAAGCCTGGTAACTATCGTTTTCATTGTAGGTTGGGTGATTCCTCCTCTTTGATATGACAAGTGCCAGTACGAACTTGTGCTCCCATGTACCGTCGAGTGTATATTGGGAGACCATAATAGGCTATATCCTTTATCCTTAGGAAGTTGTGTCTGTCGCCTTATCGATCGCAATGCACTGAACACAACATTTGGGAAGATTGGCTGGCGTATGTAAAAAGTATTCTGCAGTTTTGCGATTGGTTTGGTAATCCCTCTGTCTAGATTTCTAGAGTAGTCACCTTCATTCCTTTTCAGACTCCTTAAAAGAAAAGGTCCATCTGAGCACTTGTCACTTCAAGATCATTAAAAATCGAAGGTGACTAGAGTCATATTTAGCTTTTTCTTGACTCTTAAAAATTGAAAAAGAAAGTTGTGTCAAAGTGTCATAAAATTTATTTTATTCAGAATAACATCATTGTTCCCTTGTTGGTCTTAGGTTGAGATAATGGAGTCCACCAATCAAGGATTTCCCCTTGGGGGAAATCCTAGTCCTTTCTCTTCTTGGGGAGATTTTGGTGCTCCACATATGACTACATTGTCCATTCGAGGACTCACAATTGGCCTTCCAGTATGGCTATTCTCGACCTCTGTCATTCAAAACACCGTAATTCCTCGACAATCAAATCAGAAACCAGATGATACTAGAATTGTTCCCCGACCTTCTACTTCGTTTGTTTCTCCCTCTCCTTCTTCATCTTCACTTGGTGAAACTAGTAACACTAAAAACCAAGTAACTAAGAAGAAGAAGAAGAAGCCAATGGTGAAAGGGGGAAACCATGCATCGTCTGGCGAAAATCCACACACTGCACCATCCAAACCTAAATCTCCATGTGTCATTTGCAAAGAAGACCACTATCATCAAGATTGTCCTTTCATCTCGCGGATCCTAAGGGACTGGTCTCCTCGTTTGCACAACCCGATGTCTTCAACCTCTGACGATCATGTTGAGAGTACACTATCAACTAGTGAAAAGGAAGTCAACGGATAGAAAGGAAGATCTAAATTTCCTTGTAGGTTGTGTGAAGGCAATCATGCCCTCCACTATTGTCCCTTTTTGGATGAAGCTAAAAGAGTCTTGGATAACTGTCCTACTTCACCGTAGCGACTTCCTCTTGGATACAAGAAACTCTTGTTTAGTCCGTCGCAAGTTGAAAATCCAACTGACGCACCTCTGTTGTCAGTCGAAGCATCTGTCATTGAAGATAAACCCTCTAAGTCCACACTGGACCAAAGTCAACAGGTTGAGATGGCAGTCGACCCAGTCTTGTCTTCATAAGGTCCATCTTCGAATGATATGGTCTTCAAAGGGAATGAGAACGACACCGTTCAAATTCTTTTTGTTAACATAGAGTTAGACGAACATGGGGGCAATCTACCCATTCCTTTACCGCAGGAAGGAAGTTCGTCAGAGATTCATCCGGTCATTTATTCGGTCCCTCCTCCAAGCAATCTAGTCGTTTCCTTCGATTGGAATCTACTAGGGAGACCCTGCCTACCATCTAATGTACCATTCCGAATCATAGTACAAGCTTACAGAATGATCATGGTTGGTACTATCATAGATGAAGGGGCTTCTGTGAGTATCCTTTCCTCAACTGCTTGGAAAGCGCTTGGTTTGCCATCGCTTCTACCTGAGATTCAAAATCTGTCAGGCTTCAACAAAGGAACCAGTCGACTGTTAGGGATCCTTCCAAATTTACCTATAACTTTGAGAAGGAAAATTGTTTATCTAAATGCGATGGTAGTCCAAGGGCCTCTATATTACAATATACTCCTCGGGCTTGACTACAATTACAGCATGGGAGCTATTGTTTCCTCATTGTTTCGAGTGATGTGCTTCCCATATGAAGGCAGAATGGTCAAGCTCGTAGACCAGCTTTAATTCCTTGGTTCAAACACAACTACTAGTCAAATGCCATCCCTAACTAGTCCTTTTTGCACAAGGAATGTCTCATCAACCTCCAGTCCATCCACCTGATGAGCGCGAGTAATTCAGTGAATGTGACTAAACCTAGGGGGCATGCGCCCTAGTCTGCTTTGGTAGGAAAACCCCAGATATAAGGTAGGTTTCCGCATAGGATATATGACTAGTCTGACACACCCGTACATTTAGGAAAATGGGATTAGACTGGAAAAGGATTCCCTCGTCAAACGTTATGTGAGTGGAAGCTCCCACCATTCACCTTTGTCTATTTCGATGGTTAGATCCAAGGAAGCGTTTTGTCTGTGCCGGAAAAAACAACCTTGCTTTAATGTAAGAACTTCCATATGGTAACCTGGAAACTCTACTTTATACCTAGGGGCATGCAAACCTTTTGCTTGCGAGTGAAAATTGACCTTTTGTTTTCTTAGTTTGTAGGATTATTTTCTTAGTTTGCAGGCTCTCAACCCTTTAACCTCATAAGTTGGTCGTTCCTAGATTGTATAAAAAAGGCTCCGGAGCAAAGTTGCGCATGGGGAAAGCTCCCTAAAAAGTGAACCTACTAATGAAAAACATCCTTATTATACAAATGGCACGAGCAGGTTTACACGAAGTTCAAGCTCATTAAAAAATAAACCTAGAAATGAGCATATGTTCCCCTAGAGTTTAAGCTCATTAAAAAATGAACCCACCTTTCAGTAAATAACCTTTGTGATCGCATTATTATAAGCTTTTGAGCCTTGGTCGTGTTCTTACCATCACCTCTAGTTTTTAGCCGATCATACGCCTCCACTTGTTTGTTTACCCGTTTGAGGAATAGTTGTGACGAGTAATCCTGTTAGCCATATTCTTTACACTAACGTGATTGAAAAGTTCCAAACCTTACTTGGAACCGGCTGCTACCTGAAAATATCACTCGTTCGTCAAAGACGAGTCTCTTTTAAGCTATTTTTAGACTTGTAAAATATAAAAGGATTTCCAAGAAATTGGCCTCTCCAGCTCGTTAAAGTGATTGGAAGTGCCATCCCTCTTGTATTTTAATCTTTCTGGACTTGAGGGATCATTACATGAAAAGATCGAGCGCTTGTCTTTTTTGGCTCGTTAAAGTGATCGGAAAAGTCATCGCTTTTGTATTATTTTATGCTTTTTCGGACTTAAGGGATTATACTATGAAAAATGATTACTTGAGTTTCCTTTCTGTCTCTTTTCAGACTCTCTAAAACTGAAAAGGACCGAGTTATCTTTGTCGTTAAACTCGTTAAAATGATAGTGAAAAACTTGTCCATTATAGAGAAGGGTGAGTTTCACTGTCGCTAGGCTTGCTAAAACATAGCGACAGGTTTTCCCGAAGGGAAAATTATAGAACAAGCATATGTTATCCTCCTCAAGCTTGACAAAAATAAAGAGGTACTGGTCAGCAGTGACTAGGGAAAAATGGGAAAAAAAACTTAAAGAACTTCATTGGTAGTAGGTCGCTCTTGAACATGACACTTTCACTCCATCACCATGATTGAGTCGGGTTGGGTTATTCCGTTCACTGGTCATATCACCATTGGTCCTCCGTACCATCCATTTTTGGGGTTAATGCTACCAATCCATTTCAGTGTCACCGATATGTTCAAGAGAATTCGCTCAAAGAATTCACCAACCTTGCTAACGCCTCATCCGCTACAATACCTTCACGCTCCATTCTTTCATGACCGCCACCCTGAACCTTGTATCATCAGATTGTTTTCACCTCCACAAAATCATTTGCTCCATTCCATGTTGTAGATGTGGGATTCATTAAGGCCCTCCTACGACGGGTCACTTCTTGTTGACATCATTTTATTATCTAAGAAGTCGACTTAGGAACAACCCTTTCAGTACTTTGAAGCTTGCATGCCTCAATTGCAAGTTTCTCACTTCCGGCGACAGGTTTACATCAATGGCCTTCGACCGAAAGATTTTGTGTGGTGTTCAACATTGACTCATGTATTCACACCACGTGAATTGTACTGCAGTACCTTGAGGGTCATTATCATTATCGGTGATTCCTCTCGCGCCTATTAACAATTTACATCATTGGCTGGTAATTAGGCAATGTCTTTCCATGTTTGACACCAGAACATCTTTTCACATGGATCAACTTGTACTTCGGGTGAAGATTGAATGAGTTTGAAGACTCCAGATCTAGTTTCATCCATCTGGGCTGTGATATATTCAGGAAAATAAAGACATCAAATGTACATCAGAGCTGCACAGATAATCATCCAACCTAAGGGATGATTGCTCTACCAGAATCATCAGTTTGCCACACAGACAGTTGTCTGTCCTATGTACATGAAAATGAATTTATAAACCTGAGCATGGGAATGCTCGCTTCAACTAGATCATGAAAATATTATGAATATAATGTATTGTATTATATCTTATTACAGGTCACCTTCCAGTTCGAAAAACCTCGGATCCTCATGATAAAGCATTTCACCCAACATCAGAAGATTTACGACCTCATGCTTTAGGGGGCAACTGTTATAGACATATTTGGGCACTGCAACCCCAATCACATATGTCCATAAACCAAGGGATTCTAAGCCCCTAAAATTGTTGTTTCATACCCTAAAAGAACAAGGCCAACTGATTACATCATTTCCCAGAAGTTCTCCCTGAAAAACGGCTCAGAACTGGTCAAAACTGGACCATACAGACTGCTCCATGCTGAGGGTGCGATGCATCTCACTTGTCACATGCAAAGGGTGCGATGCATACTAAAAATCCCTTCTATAGAGTGTGATGAGCGAGAGCAGACAAAGGGCAGAGGTAATTTGCTAGGTGGAAACCCAAAGAATCTTTTAGAAACTGCTCATTTGACACTTGCCTCTCGGAATTCGCCCAGGGATGAGTAAGAGATCATGAAATCTCCAAGTGGAACCAAGAACTCTCAATTAAATGACACTAATCAAAAACCTGGAAGTTGACTCACCCACCTACAAATATCTATAAATGGATCGCTCATCCTAGAGATCTAGAGGCTGGAATTTTGTATTTTGTAAGGAAGTGTTGTTGGTTTCTCTGTGAAGCATTGTATTGTTGGGTGATCTAAGATTTTCATGAGGTGAAGAGGGCTTTCATGCTGGGAGGATGGCATTGGATCAGACCTCTAGGCTGTAATCCTCTCTTCTGCTACTTCTATCAATAAAGCTATTTGAGTTTTCCTCCATATGCTTGTATATCTCTGAATCTTGTATTTGTGTATGCATTTGTATGGTTAATGTACATCTGATTCTACATTGTTTATGGTTATCGATCTCTATGCTTTGATGGTATTTTGCTGCTTTAACTCTACAGATGTTCTTTGAAGCGGGACAAGTGAGAAAGGAGTGGCGAAAGCTCTATCAAAGGAGAGAGGAAATAAGGAAGGAGCCAAGCGAAAGACTGAGGTTGGTACTCTCTACTTCTCTCTCATCTATCTCTCATAAAGGAAAACACAAGTGACTTTGAATTGTTTGTTTCTAAGATAGTTACCCGTCTTAGTGGGACTAGCAGCTCTGAATGGACACTAGCTTTCCCGATAATAGTTCCAGGTTAGTGTCTTGGTTTAGCAAGAAACAAAGTTCAATTGCATTATCTACAACTGAAGCAGAATATGTGGCTGCTACATCTTGCTGCACACAACTACTTTGGATGATGCAAACCTTGCAAGACATTCAGATCACATGTACTCCACCTATCTCTATTCTATGTGATAATATAAGTGCCATCAGTATTTCAAAGAATCCAGTCATGCACTCCAGTACCAAGCACATACCCATCAAATATCATTTTCTACGTGAACAAGTGCTTGAACAAAAGGTCAAATTGGAGTATGTTCCCTCCAAAGAACATGTTGCTGATATCTTCACTAAACCACTGCCCAAAGAGACATTTGAATATCTCAGACAAAATATGAGAGTAGTTTCTACATCATCCTGCTGTTAAATCCTATTTTTCAGAGAAAGGTTGTTATACGCGAGTTTCATGAAGCGTAGTCGTGTACATACGCGGGTTTCTGTGGGCACAGTCACATATATGTTGGTTTGAGGAAAAGAAGTGGGCCAAACTCAGGAAAAAGGGGTCTAATATGGTTCTGTCAATTATCTGCTCTGTTTGATGATGGTTACAATCTGCTGATAACATGTGGAAATATATTGGTCCTCATAAAGTTGTTGATAACTTGATGTATATATGATTGATGATGATTCTTTGATGTTTCTTACTGATATATGCAATAATCAGATTTGACAGTAAACATCTGGCATAGTTTTAGGGGGAGCATATGCTTCTAATAATTCATTTTTGGCATTATCTTAGAAGATCTTGGCACAGATCTGCATAATTGTTTTGATTCAGGTGATTCTTTTGATGATGGAAGTATAAAGGCTGTCGATCTTGATGTTGCTAATGGTGCAGAACATATATGGTGTATGATAGTTGCTGATGACTATCATGGTCTTGTTGATGCCCTTATTATAAATTTCATGCATATCATTTAATGTAAAGGTCATGAAAAGACATAATTTGTAACCCCACTATGCATGGGACGGATGATGTAATATTTCTTGTTTTTGTCATGTATAAACAATTGGTATAACCCCACTTGGTTGGGAGATGGATGTATATATGAGTCCTTGGTGATAGGAAGCTCATTGGTTATGTATGTATAGAGTCATGTTATTCTTTTTGCAGACTTTTCTTGTGCTCAAGGGGAGCATGGACTCAATCACGGGAGCTCAATTAGTACACTTCAGCATATCAGAGAATTCGGCATGTACTTAGGGGGAGCATGACCAGCATAATGTATGTCAGAACGGGAGCATGACCCTTTGTTGGCATTACGATACATGTTTTGTCCTTGATGGAAACTCACTCAGAGGTATGATACAGGTGTTGTCCTTGATGGCAACTCACTCAGATGACAGATCATAGTGCAGCGTTAGGAGCAAAAATATTAATGATCAGAGAGAGGTATATGCAGGTTAATCTTGATGAAAATGTGTATACACACGGGTTAGAAGAACAAAAGGTGTGTATATGTACACATGCATGTTTACATAAGGAAAGGCGCATACATGTTGGGAATCTAAGTTTTGGTCCATGGTATTTGGTCCATGGTATTTTTGTATTGGTCCATGGTATTTGCTCCGAAGTGTTGACCCCAGGTATTGGGTCCAAGGTATTGGTTCTACATGGTTTTGGACCATGGTATTGAGAGAGACCTAAACCTATATAAGGAGAAGATCCTTAGGCCAAGAGGAGGAAGTGTTCAAGGATTGAATATCTGATGAAGTGTGAGATCTATTATGCTGGTTATGGGTTTGTGATTCTTTGCTTGATCTGAATCAAGGATGCAGCTACGTGGTTGATGATGGATGATGGATTAGGATCATAAGGCTTGGAATGTATTATCATTATGTAGTTTGATCATGGATAGACTAGATCTGAATTATTGACGCATGTTTTATTGTATGAATGTTATGATCTGGGTATGACTGATGTCCAGAACAGTTGAAAAGTTATGAGTAAATATTTACAGATCTGTACGTAGGTTGGCTTTGGTAAAAGTGCGTATGTACACCGGTTTGGTTCATCATAGTAGTGTATACATTATGAGATATGATATTTTAAGTTGCAGTTGGATCTGGTTATTGTTGCAGAGTTCTATGTTCTGCTCTGTGTTTGGTGACTATGTTTTTTTGACAGGGTTTCAGTGATTCAGTGTTGGGTGATTCAAAAATGAATGACGCAAGTGTATTGCAGTGGAGATTGATTTTTTGCTTCATTGTTGTTGATGGGTCCAGTATGAAAATTGGATGAAACATGGTGTTGTGCTTCAGGAGTATCCAGTATGAAAATTTATGAAACGTGGTCCCTAGAGGAAGAGAGAAGATCGTAGCCTCCTATAGGCCGGTGCCTACGTACTGGTAAACATATCGGCTCGTACAAGAGCCATAGGGTTGGAGCTCCCTTCCAATAGCATCTAGAAAACGAGTGAAAGTTGGAGCCTTCAGTAGGATGGCGCCTACGTACTAGTAAATAGATTAGCTAGTACAAGAGCTAACGGGATTGTAGCTCCCTTCTAGTAGAAACTAGAGAACGAGAGAAGGTTGTGGCCTCCTATAGGTAGAAACCTGTGTACTGGTATAAGACTGCACCAGTACATAAATATTGTAAAAAGAAGTTTCTTATGAAAAGAAGATAGAGATGAATTGCAGCAGGTGGTTTTCACCCACATTGGGTTTCCACCTTATATCATGGTGTTCATGTTTGCTTCTTATGTGTGATGATCTATTCTGTTTTATTGCACCTATTTACTGTTCATATGGTTAATAATGTTTTGATGCACTCATTGAAGATCAACTAACTGAATCATAAGTTTACTGGATATACGCTAGTTGCATTAAACACAGTTGCGTATACACGCAGGTATCCTTAACTGAAGTAGCGTATATCAATTTGTTTATGAAAATGGAAAATATTATTGATTTGCTAATATTGATTCACCCCCCCCCCAGTATTATTTCCAACAATTGGTATTAGAGCAGGTACTTTGGTAGAAGCTTGATCGATTGAAGGAGATCCATAGAATAATGGGAAAGAATGCACGTCAAAAGAAGAAGACAGCTCAAAGGAACAATGACAGCCTACCGTTAAGTGGAAGAAAGTATTTAGATTCTGAATCACCTCAGATTGAAGATGAACAAGCAAATGAAGCATCAGATAAAATCATAGATCAACAAGATCTACTTATCAAAAGGGAGAGTGCCCTCAAAGAAGAAATTATCAGCTTAGAAGCTCAGCTAGAATGTGCCTTCAAAGTTTGTCAAATGCTGTAGGAGCTGAATGAAGAACAAGAAAAAGAGATTATAAAACTAAGGCAACAAGTGGAAGAAGGAAGAAAATCTGAAGAAATTTTAAAGAAGAAATGTCTGGAAAAGGAAGAACAACATCATGTTGAGTTAAATATCTTGAAAGGTAAATTAGAAGAAAAGGATAAACTATTACAATTTCAAGACAGTACTAAGATTTTGGATGATATTCTTAGTAGTCAAAGGTCACCTGCTATCAAAACTGGTCTTGGTTTTTATGAATTTGTTGAAGGTGAATCTAGCTCAGAAAGTAAGGCAAGGAACTCTAATGAGAAATCTAAAATTCTCAACAAGGAAATGAGAGGACAACCCCATCAAAAGCCAAGGAAAGAAATTCCTCAAAGAAAATCTTCTGCTCCTAACTCTGGAAGTGATAGATGATTATTTCCTCCGATGAATAATGTTGAATGTTACGTGTGTCATAATCTTGGACATGTTGTAGCCAGATGCAGAAGCAGAATGGTTCAAGACTGTCACATAGAAAGATTGTCACGTTCCAGGTACTTTAAGGGATATTGTTTTGCTTGCAATATGTTTGGTCACAAAGCAATCAACTGTTTTAGGAGGAATATGAAACATGTAAGATGTTTTGCATGTAACAAGCTTGGACATATAGCAAAGGAATGCAAGAGAAGATTTTGGGCACCATACCAAAAGGAGAAATCATCATCACAGTTGAAGATATGGAAGAAAAAGGAAGTACAACCAGAAAGATGTGGCATAGCAGAGTATACAAACATGACAGACTCGAAGGAAGCTGAAAATGTGGAACATCAGTGTTCTGAATCTCATATGCGGCTTTCATGAAGAGAAGTCACGTGTATATGTGAGTTAGACCCTATACAGTCGCGTATATGATGTTCTAAAGAAAAGCAACAGTACAGAAGTCTGATATGGTTCAGTCACTATTTGATGATGGCATGACACAGTTTCAAGGGGAGCATATACTTCTAATAATGCATTGTTGGTGTTAGTGTCAGTATCTTCATCCCTTCTTCAGAGATCAAATCCTCTTGTTGCATTGCATATTAGGTGTCTCGCTTAGTCAACTGCATTCCATTAGGCGCATGGATCATCTGACGGTAGTGGCTTCTTGTACAATTTCCTTCATGTTATTTACTTGCTGGCTCATGTTTATTCATCAAAAATTGTACATAGTCACCTTTTTTGTCTTAAATATTGCAGAAGTCTTTACTAGGGTTTCATTGTCATTTTGGTATAGGTTTTTATTAGGGTTTCATCAAAAAGTGTTTCAAAGTGTCCAATAACAACTGGAAGGCACATGAGGATGCTCCAGTATCAATAAATTTTATAATCAAGTATTCAAAGATGTGTCTTTCCTCAAAACTCTGTTTTGAGGAAAAACAGAGTATTTTTGCTTTTACTGTACAAATTTATGTAATTTTATTCCTTCATCTGTAAATTGCTTCACCTACAACCCTGGTCACTTTTCCTAGCCTTAGTAGCTCCAACCCCCTGCAAAACAAGCAAAATACAGGTCATTCAGTCCATCACAAGCTCTAACAAAGTGAAAAAGTTCAAAACAGAGTTTAAAATAAAGTCAAATTCCAAACATTATGAAAGTGGGTTTTGTTAAATAAAAATTAAAGGCTCCATGAATATAAGTCATTGTTTCAATTTGAAAGCTCATTTGCACTCTTGGAAGCAAAGCAAAGCCGTGTCTAGCATGAGAAAGAGAAAGTGGGAGAAATTTTCCAAAAAACAAAGGCACGACACATTGGGTAATTGGCGTAGTGCACATAACTAGCGCAGCGCATTGGGCCATGATCTTCAGTGCAAATTTACATGGGCGCGACGCACATAACTGGCGCGGTGCGTTGGCGTTGGGTTTGATGCGTGGTGCATACAGCCAGCAAGCCCGAAACCTTCACCAACTCACTCCAAATCATTTGTGCAAGTAGGTTGAGCCTCTATAAATGCTTTTCACCCAATTTTGGTGGTTGTCTTATGGTGATTGTCTTATGGTAGTTGGCTAAGAAAATCAAACCCTACCTCTCTCTCCAAAGAAAACAGTGCTAGGGTTTGTATCAATTATTTGGCTACCAAGTCATTCCATCCCCTTTCTACTCCCTCACTCCATTTTTCCTCATTTCCCTATTCCCTAAACTCATATATCCCTAAATTCACTAATCCCATATCCCAATCCCATATCCCCAATTCCCATTTCCCAAATCCCAAATACAAATTCCCAAACCCTAGTCCTATACTAAAAACTCCCAAAACATTCCCTAATTCCCTATTCCCTTAACTAAACCCTGTCCCAACAGTCCCTAAATCCCTCATTGTTTCCTCCCCCCACAGTCCCTCATATCACTGTTTCCCTTGGTGAAAACAGTCAAAAAACATCACAATCACTTACTTCTCATCAAGGCAGCTCCAAGACCATTCACCCACTAGCAGAAATGGCATCTGATCCCTCATATGATTATGAAGAGGAGACACATAGTGACTCACCTACAGAGGCACATGCACCCAGGAGGCCTCATAGAGGTGGAAAGCATATTCGAGAAGAACCAACCACTCTTGTTGAGTTACAGGCCTGCCCTCTTGCCATCACTTATCTTCAGCACCAGTCCTACTATGAATTTTGTGAGAAGGTTGCTAGCATTCAGTTCCATCATGAGTTGGCTCGTTTGTTTTTGTTGCATTTACATGATGGTCAAGCCAATCTAGCTGGTGTCACTTTCACATTAACACCAAATTCTATTTCACTAGCAACTGGCATTCCTAACATTGGAGAGCAATGGAACAAGAGGAAACAAATTGACCGGCAACATTATGAACCATACATCAAACCCGGTTATTTGAGACAACTCAGCAGAGTGTTTCCTTTCTGGTACCTCAAAGATTCTTATGCTCCTTTGATGAAATTGATCATGAAGTATTTTAGTTGTGAGCGTCGGTTTTCCCGTTTATATGCTTATCATATCAAGTTGCTAATGCACTTTACCAGGGTGAGGATGATGAACCTCCCCTACTTCATTTGCCAAAATATTGAGAACATGACCACTCTAGTGTAGCACAAGACTCCTCAGCAGCAGTTCAACAGTATTTACCATTTTGCTCTCATTAAAATTTTGGTCATTCATCAGCTTGGCTTACAGGACATTATTTGGGAGGACTTCAATTCTCGTGAGTTATCCAAAACTCCTCAGGCACCTTCAGAGACTTTGCATGAGACAGGTGGACCTTCTTATCAGCATGAGGGTCATGAGACACAGACCGCTAGCATGCCTGTGTTTATCACCTATCAAAAGGGCACTAGACGGTTGTTCGCAGCAGCTAAGCGAGTATTATCTCCACCCGGGGTGGAAGGGGTCTCACTTCCGTCATCAGCACAATAGGTTCAGGACAAAGGAAAGAGGCCACTATAGGATGAAGGACCATCAGGTGAGCATGAGACTGATTTCATTCTCATTGAGGGTGATGATACTGATATGGGCCCACAAAGCACAAATCTCAAAGAAGTCATTCAAGAGCAGCAGGTGGACATCAATGCCTTGTCCCTCAACTTGGAGAGGGCCAAGTGGACAACAAAGTATTTGGAGCAAAGAAATAAGCAACTTGAGGATCAACAAGCTATGATGGAATTACAAATCATTAAAGAAAACCAGCAAGAAATCAAGAGGGCATAAGGCAAGTTGACACCCATTGAGCAAAAGGACGAGGACCGGGAATATGTGTTGGAGAAAGTGAATATTTATTTGGAGAAGTTGCTGGAGAAGGCCAATAGGGAGAAAGCAATGTTGAGGCACATGGCTCGCCATTACATGGCAAGGAATATGAGTTGCAAGGCAAGAATCAGAAACTTGAAAGCAAAGTTGAAAAGGGTATCGAGGAGGCGAAAGGAGCATGATAAACTTAAAATATTGGCTAAGGCTTCCTTGGCCCAAAACAATGCTTGATGGAGAAGACTCAGCCCAAATTTCAAAAAATTTGGGGCAATTTTTCATTTTTGAAATTTTTGGCACAAAAAACCGGATTTTCTGCCCTATGCGCCACGCCACCTGGCGCTCGCTTTTGATAGGAGCCTCCAAATGAAAAAAGCTTAGCATTTTTGGATTTGGAATGAAAAAATATTCTTTCCTACCAATGGCCAAGAAATTTGGACAGGTTTTGAGCCCTCAAAAAGGTCAAAAACACTCAAAAAATGACCTCACTGCCCTTATTTTGACACACAGAGAGCAGTGTTGGGAGAACTGAATTTTGGAGGGGCAAATGGAGGCCAAATTGGAAAGTTCCACTTGAGTTGGAAAGCAAACAGGCAAACCTTTCCAACAAGCACACTTGGAGTGAATTTTCACACCAGGAAGGCCTTCAAAAGTGGCTCCAAATAGGTGATACACATAGAGAATCAGGCACGGCGCATAGAGGAAATTTGGCCCAGTTTGACCAGGAATGCTTTTTTTTTTGCCTATCTTTTGCCAGTTTGACTTTTTCACTTGCTTAGTGTCAAATTTGTGATGTAATTTATACATTGATGGATCATGATGTAAATAGGTCAAATTTTCACTTATGGAGGTAGATTCATCTGTTAAAAAGTTGTTTGAAACTGAATGAATTGGTTCCCTTGTTTCTAGAGGCATGCTGTTCTGTTGCCTGATTTCTAGTTCTCAGTTTGGAATTAGTTGAAACAGCTCCTAAACATGTGAGCTCAACCCCTAGAGGCTAGTATGAGCTATGGTTTGTCTATATTATGTTGTTTTTCAGTCATTAGCATGGTTGGACTTTTGAGAAAGGCTTGAGCTTCATTGTACACTCATATCAGCATTTTGGCTAAGGAATTGAAACCAGGGTTTGCAGCACTCTTTGGGATCCATGTGGAAATTTGTCTTGGTACAATGCTTTCTTTTGTAATTGTGAATTTTATTATGTGTTATGTATGCCATTATCTATCTTGTTTCTTCTTAACTAAACAAACAAGAGTGTGAGTAGAATCCATTGAAATTGCAGTGCTCTACGTGAGGTTTACTTTAGTTTTTTTATTTTTTCAGCTGTTTGGAGAGGATCCATGACCTTCCTTTCCCTCTTCAGCTCCTCACCTGTCTAATCCTTTGATCTCATTCAAATTGAAGTGCCAAAAATAATTTCCTACCTTGCCCCATTGAGATCTCTGCAAGACTGAGCCTCAATCCCCACACCCAAAATCTACCTTTCCATCTGAGCCAACAAAAACATCATTTTATTCAACCGAACTCTTTCACACACATACCTAGCATAAGATCAGTATTTTTATTAGTCATATCAAGCCCCAATCAATCATATTTTGCTGAGATTAACCCAGAGAGAGCCCTCTCCCGACTTGGTAGGGCTAGCTACCAGGTTAAGCATGGTTTGATGTTGGTCCTGGATCCTACCTTTCTCAGCCTAAGATAAATCTAGACACTAACATAGTGGCGACCATACTAGGGAAGAGATTGTTTGTTTGTTAGTGTTCTTCATTTTATAAACTACAGACGGAGCCTGAAGATTAGACAGGTAGCCTTCGAAACACTTTTGCTTTGCATTAGTGCAAGTAGATAAATGCTACTTCAGTCAATCTCCGGTATAGTCTTATAAACGAAATATCTAACTTGCATATCACCCCAGTACATCTGATAATTCTAATATTTTGGATGATAAGTTTAGGATTTGATAGGCTGAACAAGTTGTTAATGTCCATTTGATTTCTTGGAAATAATAACACACTAGCTTCCAGAAGACATACTAGAGCAAATTTGGATCCTGATCCCCCTCCAGTGTACGAAAATCCCAATCTTATTCCGAGAATCCTTCGCCAAGGTAGTTCTATGATTCCTGTGTTCAAGTCTCATTCATGTCCTGTTGGTTTTGAGTATCTCAAGGATCTTGAGTTTGATGAGCAGTTCGAGTTGTATTTTTTTGAAACCAAATCTGACAGCGCTATTGCTTCAATTGCCTTAAATCTTGAGTTTATTAGAAATATTGAAACTGAAAGGGCCAATAAATCCATTGATGATTATATCTTGAATCAGATCTAGACTTCAATTGTGGCTTCCAATATTGTTGATTTCTTAGAGACTGCTTCTGCAACCCTTGGGTCATCTGCAATTGCATCTAGCTCAAGAATTCCTATTGAACGCCTTTCATTCCCTCCATCCCCGTGCAGCCTACTGTCTCTGATCAAAAATCTATAGTAGTGTCACCCCCATCCACTACTTCTACTCCTCAAACATCCAAGATTGCTTTGCCTCCACACACACCTCCTCATACCCCCCATACATCAGCTCCACCCACTCCCCCAACATCCCCAAGACCAATTGCAACTCCACCAAGTGCAATGGCTGATCATTTTGCACCCCTCGTGCTGCCTCAAAATTTGGATGACATGCCCGCCGATTATCAAAGCAAAATTCCTTTTTTTGATGACACTCCTCATAGTGTTACAACTCAGCAACATGTGGAAAGAATGATGGATTTCTTCAATCTTCAAGAGATTGATGCAGAAATGTGACAATGAGACTATTTGTACAAACATTTGGTGGTGAAGTAAGGAAATGGTTCAGGGCTTTGCCGGCTGTGTTAGGTTCCTATACCAATAGGTGTCATAATTCATGATTGACTGTGGAAATGTAAAATATGATCATCCTTTCCATGCTGCAAAGATTCCATATTTTCAAAAACCAAAAGATTTAAAAAATGTAAAGAGGGTATGCCCTAAAAGAAAAATCAAAGGGCAAGAAGAATGAATTGGTCAATAAAGAAAGAAAATGAACCCCAAAGAAAATACCAAGAAAGTGTGCTAGTCAAAATACCACTACTGTCTTATTTTTTGCAAACAAGTTCAGATTATGCAATCAATGACTTCTGTCACACTTGATGGATGGTCCAATAGCTCAATCTTGGCTAGTCCATGTTTAAATTTCTTGTTTAGCATTAGAGAATAAAGTTTGTCCAAACAGTTCAAGCTTGGTAGACAAATAGTTAGGTAGAGAAGCAAAGGGAGTTCAATAGCTGAATCTGAGCCCCTGGAAGAGATAAGGGCAGACTTAGATAGGAGGGCAGTCAAAAGAAAATAAGAGAGAAAGGGTTTGCTAGCTTAAATGCACCCAAGGAGAAAGAAGAAAAAATGTTAGGTGTATTAGGCTAGGTAGGCAGTTTGGTGTTGTCGAAGCAAGTTTGTGATTAGTTTTGTCTTTTTGAATAAAACTTATCTCATGGATATCACAGGTACCATGGCAAAGTGGCTGTAAAATAGTTGGAGCATGACTAATTTCCCTCCCATTCCTCCAAGAACATTTACTAACTTTCCTCAAGGTCATTGAGATCTGCTCAGTGGTCCTAGTTCACTTCATTTCATGAAAAATACTAAGTGGAACTTTGTGTTTACTTAGCCAAAACAAGCCACATTTCTTGTGTAGAAAGATCCTTCCATTTCCCTTTCATTTCCCTAAACACCTAATTTTTTACCTTACAAACTTAGCCTTCTACACTCATAAAACCATATTAACATTAACTTTATTATATAACTCCTATGTATATTTCCCTTCCCATACTATGTAAAACTATATAAAAACCACAAAATACTTAAATATTCCCCGCCCTGGCATTTATAGCCATAAAACATGGCATTTCGGGAATTATAGGTTCACTTGGAACCTTATAATAACCCCTCCGCATACATAAAGTTTGGAGTTTATTTAACACTCGGTTAAATAAAGAATTGCGCCTGCAAAAACACAATAACCAAATGTTTTATACCCCCCAACACATATAAAACAATAAATATATCGGGCGGGCCCCGTGTCATAAACCACTGCCAACTTACCCCTCCGTCACCTGTCTGATTCGGGCTTTCCCATCGAACGATCCACGTCGATATCGGAAGCCCCTAATGACTGAACGATAGGCTCCTGGAGATTGGCAATTTTCCCACCGTACATAATCCACGCGTTGCCACCATATTGTATCGCGTCCGTTCGGCCCAAAACCACCATGGTACATAAAGTGGCGCGATAAAACCATAAACCACCCTCTCTTCCTACCACTGACATCATCACCCACATCATCACCCACGTCATTTCCCACATCAGCACCCACATCAGCTGCCACCTCATCACTGTTTTGTCTACCGTGTCCGCCATGTCAGCACCAAGTCATCTTCCGTACCCCCGCTAAATGACAAAGATGATGTCATGCTGACGTCGCCCGACCAAAGCGTGCCAAAAACCCACCAAAATCAAAATTTTGTTAAAAAGGCGTTCAAATGTCGTTTTTGTCCATTTCTCTTTGTTTTTATTCGCAAGCTCTGCATGGTTATTTACGTTCAAAACACCATTTTCGCTGCACAGTCCGCCACCCAGGGGAATTCAATCCGCAGCTCGGCCCCTCAGCTCAATCTTCTACCTACATTTCACACCAAGCGTCCATAGAACAAGGATTTACCCGAAATTCACTCATAAACCCTATTTTTCCGAGTTTTTCTATAAAAATCACCCGAAGAACTTAAATTCAAGTTAAAATGTGCTTCGACCTACAAACATCTGCATTATAAGTCACTGTTTTACCTATTTTTCCAAAGAAATCCTATAAATTCTATTCTCTTCTGCAAAATTGCCCATTAAACTAAAATTCAAGCCTTTTCCGCCTGCAATTTCCACAGAAAAGCCCATAAACTATCATTTTACCATATTGTTGCTGCAAAAACCCTAATTACAAGTTGAAAAAGTCATAAAATTTGTTGAAAATGGAGGTTCTAGTGGCCTTGAATGTTGCCCCCTTGAATGCACCACATAAAGAGTTGGAGTGGATACCCCTTGCTGACAAGGATTTCCAAATCAAGGATATGATGGGTGACAAGCCTCACCTATAGGCCTTTTCTGAAATTAGGAATAGCTACAGAAGCAATACCGATGTCATTGGAATTTGGGAGTCCAACATGCCCATCTACTACCTCCCTTCAGTCAATGTGCTTCCTGATCTCATCCATTTGTGCTGTGCAAATTATGACCCCATACAAAGAGTAGTTATGGCTCCATCTGGGATTGTCCTCTTCTATATTACTCCTCAATCCATAAATAAGATGTTGCAATTCAAGCCAACTCAGCCTCTGGCTCCTCTCACAATGAAATTCTTGCTTGACCAAGCTACCAAGCTACCCAACTCAGAAATAACTAGAATAGATCAATTATTCATGAGACTAGAAAGGTAGCCCACACATCCTCCTCCTTTTAATCAGGTATGGTTCAATGAAGCTGGTGTATTCATTACTGATATGATTTCATATATCTTGGGATTCAAAACCAGTGAGCATATTGATGAAACTATTTTAGTATTGATGTCCATATTCGCTCTAAGACAGCCCCCAGTTGTCCACTATGATTATGCCACCTTCATAGCCAATAAATCCCATGAGCAATTCATGAACTTGGAAAGAGAAAGAGTGTTCAAATACACATCCTACATATATCATTTGTTGCTGTGATATCAACCTGATAGTTTCCAAATTCCCCTGAGAAAGTTGGACCTCAAGGGAGAAAAGAGGTTTGTGGTATTCTGGACCTCAGTATTCCATGAATTCCATAACTCCCCTTATACATATTGTGAGTTCATTGACCTATTCATATATCCAGCCACTTCTTTGTTGATGATAACTCCTCCTGCCAAGCTCTCTGCTGAAATGCGGAAAATTTTGCATCTCTCAAAGGAATACAGTATTGGTGGCTGGTAGTTTTACCAAAATCACACAGTGATCAGAATTTATGGCTGTGAGCTATCCCCCTACAAGCTGCCGAAGTATCTTCCTATGAGACTATTTTCCCTGGAATACTTTAGGAAATTTATTAGTTCCGATCTGACTCATTTCTATGGAGCTAGGAAAAGGGCACGGCTCAAGATAAGAAATCAATTGGGCCCTTTCATCTTCAACAAAAGGGAAGCCTGGGAGGAAGCAGATAAAATTTTAGGGGATCAACTTATGCTGAAACAAAGTTTTCATTGGTCACCATATGACCCTGAACATTTCATAAGTTATAGAAGAGTCAAAAACAAGCTTACAAGATATGTTCACCACAAAATCCCTCAAATTTAGCAATATGCTAACCAACAAGAATGGGTAGAGGCCACATTAGTTGAAGAGATCACTGAACAAGAAAGATTGGAAAAAGAAATGAAAGAGCTTGAAAAAACACTTGACCTGGACTCTTTTGGACAGGTCCCTTTCAAATTGCCTCAACACATTGGAGCAGGCACATCATCTGCTACAACTTCACAACAGCCTGCCCAAGAAAGCACTCCACCTGCAGGGACATCCAAAGGAAAAGTAGTGCTGCATTCAGAGTAGGAAACAATGGCAGATCAGCCAGATGCATCAAAGGGGCAAGGCCCTTCAACACAAACAAAGGTACCTGAAATCCTTGTGTTACAAACTCCTCTCAATGAGGAAAGAGCCAAGAAAAGAGATAGGCAAGAAGAAACACCTATAAGTGGATCAGCAGAACAGCAAGGGGAAAAGAAGAAAAGATTAAATCCTTACTCTGAAGAGGAACTCTTGGGAGAGACAACAGGCAACCTGAGCGGTGAGGAAAGAACTGAACAACAGGCTCCTCCAATTTTGGAAACAACATTTGGCTCATATTAGCAAGAGCTATAGAGGCAACATGGTGTGGAGGTTACATCCACCAGGCCACAGAGCAAACAACAGAGCAGGCAAGGCTCGGATATCAAGAAAGCATTTACTAAAATAAAGAATAGAAATGAGCCAGTACGGATCCAACTTTATAATCAATTGCTGAGAATGGGCCCCACCAATCAACAAAGGCTAATGGCAACCTATGATATTCAAGAAGTAAAAATGACTCTTAGTCACTTCAGGCCCACAATGCAGTAGCCACAGTAAACTGCTGATTATATCAGGACCAATCTAGAAGTTCTCTCTAAAGACATCCACCTAATGGACCAGATTGAATTACATAAACAAACCGGAGAAATGGTGTACTCCACTTTAGCAGACAAGGCATTATTAGCTCACAAATTGCAGAATTCAATGCACCATACCTCTGCCCAATTAGAGTTGGAGAAGGCCTCCTCATTAGCCAAGGATAACAGGATCAAATCCTTGGAGGAAATTATTATTGAGCTGGGACATGATCCCAAGGATCCCAAGGGCATACAGGCCTTAATAAGAAAGAAAGAAGAAGACATTGCAACTCTCAGGAAGCATCTCAAGCTGCCAATTACAATGCACCCTCAAACCACAGTAGTTGCACAGCAGAAAGAAGAGGAGGACATGGTGGCTTTACTGATGAGGATGAATGAGAGATTGGCAGAAACAAAGAAGGCATTGGAGGAAGCACTACAAAGAAAACAGGGAGAGTTGGCCTCTCAGCCATCTCAAACAGCTCCAATTGTTACAACTGCTCCTTCTATAGTCACAACAGTAGTCCCTCCTACTGATCTAGCATCAATAGCACCAAGCACTACATCAACAACAGCAGCAACAACAACAGTACCAGATACCAGCATGAGCATGGAAAAGATGATGAAGGAAATAAAAGAGTTAGAACTCCAGATGGCAGAACTGAAGGAAGCCAAAGAAAAACTGGCCAAGTTAGAGGTAAGCTATGATAAATCCAAAATAACTGTGGCTGAGAAAACAAGAGAGGTAAAGGCCTTGGAAAATAAGGTAAAATCCTTGGAAAAAGAGCTTACTCTTCATAAAACTCTATCAGAAATCAAGACAATTTTGTGGACTAAAATTGGCCAGTCCATCACTGATCAATGGAGATCAATTCAAACAATCCATGAGAAAATTGAACTGATAGAAATGGCCCAAATAGAGATTCAAAAGGCCAGGACATTATTGGGAAACATGCCCGAGCAGGCCAACAGATTAATCAATTTTTTGAATACTCACACCAAAGAAGAACTGGCAGCTCTAGATATCAGGGACAGAACAGGCACCATTTTGACAGTTAAAAGGGTGCTGACTATGAGGAATTTTATACAAAATCTAGAGAGAAAGTGTCAAGAAATGTAGATAGAGATAAATTCTTTTACAACAAAGTTTACAGTCTTGTAGCAGAAGGGTCTTCCCAGTTTGTTAACCAGCAATCAAAGACTATTGACACATGAACAATATGCACACAGGGTGAATACCTATGTTACCAATCAGATCACAGCATCATCAAGCACTTCAGAAGACATAGTACCTCCCTCTGGACAGATCTTATATTTTAAATTGGAAAATCTGTTCTACATTGAGCATGAGATAACACATCTTTTTGAAGTCTAGCCCAATTACTACAGGTATACTGAAGCTGATGAAACATTAATAAAACTAAAAAGACACCAGTTGCAAACAGACCAATGGTGGTAGGGCATGTTAGAGGTTTTACCAAGGTAGTTTTGGTTCTCTTTCTTTTGATCATATGCATTTAATCAAATTCAATGTACATGCCACACATCATGAGAATGAAAAACAATTGGAAAAGGGAGGCATGCCAAAACGCACTAAAGCGAAATCGGGCACAGATGACAGGGTTGGGACAGAAACGCAAGAACGCAAATTAAAGAGACCACTACCAACCAACTTGTTGAGTTTAAAAAGTCAAATATATCAGACCACCTAAGGCAGCCAGTAAAGCGGAGTTACTCCTACATTAATTGCGCTCTGTTTTCAATGTCATTTACTTCTTTGAAGAAGTAGATGGATAAAGTTATTGCTTGATATTTTCTCTATGAGATATTTTGTAACTCTTTTTGTATAAATACCTCCTCTAGAGATGTATTGTTGTTGGTTGGTGAATATCATTCTGGAACTGCACTGTAGATTTGAGAACTCTTCCGAATAAAGATTTTTGGAATGCTTTGTTGATGAACTTGCTAGTTGTGGAATTAATGGCAGAAGAATATGTTATAGAATTCTCATATTACCACATGGATCAATAAGTCTTTTTTAACTCATGTTTTACTATTTCTATGTTTTATATATCATCTAAGCATCATGTTTTAAATTGGAGGAAAAAAGAATAGCACATAATTTACTTTGTTGTACTCTATGTTCAATTCCTGTAAATTTTTATGTTTTCTTTAGGACTAGCATAGGCAGGAATTCTTGACTGCTCCTGTCTCCCTGGTTCTTATACTCTGAATACAATTAAGGAATTCTTAACTACTGCTTGGTAGTATTTACTCATTTTCCCTCTGTTAGCATAATGAAATATTCTTAATTTCCTTTCATTCCCTGACCCCATTTCATCCTATTCCAGCTTGAAGATTGTTCCATGGGTAATTATCTTGCTCTGTAGTTCCTCCTTTTGCCAAAGAAACCATACCCAGAAATTCATTTTCACTGACTCCATTAACCCAATGGTCTGATCTTCTCATACCTTGTAGCTCTGTTTTATTGAATGTCACCTTCCAAACATCAAACAAATACTTGTACTTCATAACTAGCCTAACATATAGCAAAACAAAGCTAAAACATAAAGAGAGAGCCCTTTCTAGTTGCAGATTGGCTAGAATTTGCAGCTAAAAGATTGGTTAGTGGTTACCTCGGCCGTATTCCATTTTCTACTGCTTTTGGGGAACAACCTGAGTGTTAACATCATTGGCGCCTCCACTGGGGATTTGAATGACTGTGTTTGTTACTGTTGTCTATTTTCTAAAGCTACAGATGGAGCCTAAAGTTAGCCAGGTAGCCTTTGAAACTATCTTTGCTGTGCAATTACAGGAGTAAATAAAAGCTGCTTTAGTCAATCTCCAACCTAGATTTAGGCTTTAAACAGCTGTCTCAAAAATTTGATCAGTTTCCTCTTATTTTCAAAAAATCTTCAGGAAAATTCAAGACCCTCACAATTTAGAATTTCCTAGAGAGATATTGTTAAAACTATGATCTTCAAATACTCCCAGAAAATACCAAAAACAGACTTAGAAGCTAGCTCCAAAGAAGAAAACTCGTTACACTAGATCAAATCCAGATCCCAATCCTCTAGCTATTTTTGAAAACCCTAATTTGATCTCTAAAAGCCTTAAAAGACAAGAAAGTCTAGAAAATTTTGTTGATTTAAATCTTGATATACTTTAGCAAAACCTTACCCAATCTCCTCCTGGAAAAGCAGCAATCCTTCCTACTGTTGCTGCAGCTTCTTCTAGTTCACCATCATCACTTCGAAGCACCTCTTCCACTCCTCCATCCACTCCATTTATCTCAGCTGTTATCCCTGTGCTTCCAGATATCCCATTTATACCTGTAAATATGGCAAACCGATATGCTCCTTTGCAGTTGCCTGTAAACCTAGGCACCATGCCTGAAGATTATCAGAGCAAAATTACATATTTTTATGGTACTGGCTCCTACCCATCCCAACAACATACTAAGAAAATGATGGATTACTTTGAAAACTATGAAATTGATGATAATGATGTTAGAATGAAAATTTTTGTTCAAAGTTTAACTGGTGATGTAAGGACCTTGTTTAGGGCGCTCGCTGCAAACACAATTGCTGATCCAGATGCCCTGTACCAAACCTTTTTGAACAGATGGGAAAAGAAGAAGGACCCTTTACACATCCTAACAGAATTTGAAAATTTGAAAAGAGGTCCACAAGGGAGTGTTCAAGATTACTGCACCAGATTCAACAATGTATACAATTTTATCCCTCAGAATCTCAGACCTCCACATGACTTAGCCTTAGTCAAATTCCCTGATAGATTTGACTCTAACATGACATATTAGCTAATGGAAAGAGCTCCTCCAAGTCTTGAAGACTGTTGGGTCCCTATAATGCTAGTGATTACCCCATTACTATTGTAGTTATACCCTTATTTATATTGTTGTGCCCCTATTACCCCCATATTGTTATTTCTGTACCCCATAGAATCCCTCTATTGTTATTTTTGTGGATTTATATTATTATTGTTAGGTCGGCTGGATTATATTGTGACTCCTTAGACTCCTATATATAGAAAGGAGGTTTTATCATTTGTATCATCTAAGAATTGTTCATTCATGTAATGTAAAGGAGGTTGCCCCCTCGAAGAGGCTGAATTCTAAGGCGTTGATCTATCTTTTCTATCTTTTCTTGAGCTGGTTTCATAACATTTGGTATCAGAGCTTTGGATTCTAGGGTTTCGCTGCTCCAAACAGGTCATCGTTGCATTTTCACTATAACTTTTTTTCTGTGATGTTTCAGAAGTCGCAAAAAAAACCCATTTGAGAAGAATTGGCGTTGAACCTTGGGTCCGAATTGCGGAGCTTTTTGCGCGATATTTTCGGAGATATGATCTGAGGAAGTTGGCCTTTTTGCAGACTCCTGAATTACATTCAAAACAGGTGACCTGGGGAAAATCGTCATAACTCTCTCTCTGAGGATCGGATTGAAATTTCGTAAAAAGGTACAGAAAGAGGATAGACTATAGTTTCTTGTATGTGTGTTTTAGATTCAAAGTTTGAAACAGGGACTCGTGGCATGTCGTACAAGTTAACTCTACTGAACCAGTCCAAAAGCAAGTCACTGTGGGAGATTTAACATAACTCTTCCTTGGAGAATCCAATTTGGCTCAGACTTGTGGCATTGGAAAGAGGACGTAGAAGGCTACTGAAGGTAGCAATTTCAGAACTGGATGATCCGAAATTACAGAGATACATCAGATTCAATATCAGGCTTCTATAAAGTGAAAAAAGGTGTGTAGTTTTTTTTTAAATTTTTGTGTAAGCTTGGTTTAACGGAATTCAAAGGCCATAGTAAAGCATTATTATTGGTAAGAAAATGCCAACACCTAGTAAGGAACCTGAAAGCTCTAGCATGACTCATGAAGAAGAAGAAGAAATGCTACATGATATATCAAAATTACAAGAACAAGTGCAACAAATGTCACGCTCACAAAAGCTAACAGAAGCTAAGATAAGTGGCGTGGAATCTAAGATAAAGGGCATGGAAGCTAAGATGGATGATTCGAAGATAGATTTGAAGAGAGACATGACAAATTTGAAGACAGATATGGAAGAATTGAAGAAGTTGCTACAAGAAAGGGTCACTAATGGTGAAAAGGTAGTAAAGGAAACTCATGATGAGAACAAAAGAAATGTTAATCATGATACCATAGACGCTAATGTTGGATCGAAGACTCACCATGTTCCAAAAATCGATATGAGGAAGTTTGATGGCAAGGATCCCGCCACATGGATATTACAGATGGAGCAATTCTTCGATCTCAATAATGTGCAAAACACACAAAAGGTACGTATGGCAACTTTATATTTGGAACCAAATCAGTTTGTATGGTATCAATGGCTTTGTTCTCATAAACAATTTATCACTTGGGCAATTTTTACGGAAGAATTGATAGCACATTATGAGGATACAAAAAGCAACACTTTTTTTAGCCAATTGATAAGTCTCAAACAAAAGGGTTCAATAATGGAGCACATTGAGGAGTTCCAAAAATTGAACATAAGGGTAAAAGATATTCCAGAGGAGCATAGGATTGATGTGTTCATAGGGTCTTTAAAGGATAATATCCAACATGATGTGCGCCTTTGGGAACCTGATTCATTAGGAAGGCGTTCAGGTTAGCAAGAAAAATGGAAAGCAAAATTATGGCAACTAGGAAGCATACCATTCACAACTATAAAGATGGAAGTGTTGTTGCCCATAGTCTTCCACAACCTACAAGGTTGACACCACAACAATTGGAAGAAAAAAGAGCAAAAGGGCTTTGTTACAATTGTGATAGCAAATACACAAAAGGTCATAAGTGTGCTGAGAAGAAATTATTCTACATAGATTGTGAAGAGGAAGAAGAAAAAGAGCAAGAAAGGTCAAAAGAAGAGGATATATTCCAGGAACAAAGCCTAGATGAAGAACAAATAAATCCGACCATATCTTGTAATGCATTGGCGGGAATTACCACTCCTCAAACCATCAAGATAGAAGGACAAATCAAGAAGAAAAAGGTAATAGTGTTGATTGATTCAGGAAGCACCCACAATTTTATTCATTGTAGGGTAGCAAAAGAATTGAATTGCTTCCTATATCCAGCACCAGAGTGTCAAGTGATGATTGCAAATGGAGGAACAATAAATTGTTCTGGAAAGTGCCATAATATCAAGCTATCCATGGGAGAATATGTATTGACTAGCCCAATGCTTTCCATTCCAATGGGAGGTGCTGATGTTGTACTAGGAGTCCAATGGCTACAATCCTTGGGTACAATAGCTTTTAATTTTCAAGAACTTTTCATGAAATTTTCTGTGGAAGGAAAGGAAGTTGAATTAAGGGGTATTGCAGGGAAACCAGGAAAGATAATCAGCTCTAATGGCATGACAAAGCTTCTAAAAAAGGAGCAAAGAGGTGTAATTGCACAATTATGTTCGCTAGATGTTTCCACATTGGAATCATCTATTTCTCCAGATCTCCAAAAAGTCCTGGACAATCATTCCAAGGTATTTGAGACTCCCAAAGGTCTCCCACCTATGCGTGATCATGATCATGCTATTCATCTGATTCCAGGAAGTGTTCCTCCAAACATCAGGCCGTACAGATATCCATATGTCCAAAAAAGTGAAATTGAACGTATGGTTGCAGAAATGCTAGAGGCTGGTATAATTCAACCGAGTCAAAGTTCTTTCTCAGCTCCAGTAGTATTGGTGCACAAGAAGGATGGATCATGGCGCATGTGTCCAGATTATAGGGAGCTCAACAAGCTCACTATTAAAGATAAGTTCCCCATTCCTGTCATTGATGAATTACTGGATGAATTGCATGGATCAATTTACTTCACCAAGTTGGATCTTCGTTCGGGATATCATCAAATCAGAATGAAGATTGAAGACATTCCGAAAACGGCATTTAGAACTCATGAGGGTCATTATGAATTTTTGGTCATGCCTTTTGGCCTTACCAATGCACCTTCAACATTTCAAGGTTTGATGAATTCAATTTTCAAACCATTCCTTAGAAAATTTGTGTTAGTATTTTTTGATGATATACTAATCTACAGCAAGTCTTGGAAGGATCATGTTGAACATGTTGACAAGGTGCTACAACTATTGGAGGAGAAACAATTATATGCAAAAAGATCCAAATGTTTCTTTGGAGTCCAGGAGGTGGAATATTTGGGTCATATTGTATCTCATGAAGGAGTTAAGGTAGACCCTAGCAAAATTAAAGCCATTAAGGAATGGAAAATCCCCACATCCATAAAGCATCTGCGAGGATTTCTTGGGTTGACAGGGTATTATCGCAAGTTTGTTAAGAATTATGGGAGAATAGCAGCACCTCTAACAACATTATTGAAGAAAGATTCATTTTCATGGACTCCGGAAGCAACAAAGGCCTTTGAACATCTTAAAGAGGCAATGTGCCAAGCACCGGTCTTAGCTACACCGGACTTCACAAAAACCTTTATTGTGGAATGTGATGCTTCAGGAAATGGAATTGGTGCTGTTCTAATGCAAGATGAAAGACCCATTGCTTTTGAAAGTCGTCCAATCAAGGGAAAGTTTTTAAGCAAAGCTATTTATGAGAAGGAAATGTTGGCAATACTCCATGCACTTAAGAAATGGCGACCCTACCTAATGGGAAGACACTTCAAGGTAAAAACGGATCATGATAGCCTTAAATACTTTTTAGAACAAAGATTATCCTCTGAAGAGCAACAAAAGTGGGTCACAAAGATGTTGGGTTATGACTTTGAAATCATCTACAAAAAAGGGAAGCAAAATGTGGTGGCAGATGCACTCTCAAGAAAGGATGAGGATGTGGAAGCATTGTTGTGTGCCATTTCTATTATCCAACCAGATTGGATAAACGAAGCAAAGGAGGAATGGAAGAATGACGAAGAAGTGTGGGCACTTATTCGAAAGCTACAACAAGATTCCAGTACTTCTGATACATTTAGCTGGCAAAATGATTCGTTATGGTACAAAGATCGCTTATACCTCTGTAAGAATTCCCAGCTAAAACAAAAGATTCTTATGGAATTGCACACTTCTCCCTTAGGAGGGCACTCAGGATTTTTAAAAACTTACCACAGGGTTAAGAAGGAATTTTTTTGGGATGGCCTTAAATCAGATATTCAAAAGTTTGTGGCGGAATGTTTGGTTTGCCAACAAAATAAAGTTGAAACAATTAAGACACCGGGTCTATTACAACCTTTATCCATTCCAAGCCAACGTTGGGAGGAGGTTTCAATGGATTTTATCACAGGTTTACCCAAGTCTGAGGGAAAGAGTGTCATCATGGTGGTAGTTGACAGACTTACCAAGTATGCACACTTTTGTGCATTATCACATCCATTTAAAGCCAGTACAGTTTCTACTGCATTTATGGAAACAGTTCAAAAGCTACATGGAAACCCAAAGATTATTGTAAGTGACAGAGATCCCATTTTCACTGGAAATTTTTGGACAGAATTATTTTCTTGTCTTGGTACTCAGTTAGCTCATAGCTCATCTTATCATCCTCAATCTGATGGGAAAACTGAGATAGTAAACAAATGTTTGGAAGGATATCTTCGTTGCTTTGTATCTGATAAACAGACACAATGGGTCAAATGGTTGCCTCTGGCTGAATGGTGGTATAACACTTCCTTCCATACAGCAACAAAAATGACCCCATTTATGGCACTTTATGGGTACCAACCACCATCCATCACATCATATTTAAGAGAAAATTCTAAGGTTCAGGCAGTGGAACATCACATCGAACATCAACAACAAGTCCTCCAACTCTTAAAGGATAACCTCGTGTTGGCACAAAATAGAATGAAACAACAGGCAGATCAACATCGCAGTGAAAGAAGTTTTGATGTAGGTGATTGGGTATTCCTACGGCTACAACCATATAAGCAAATGTCCCTAAAGCAAGCTAAGAAGGATAATAAATTATCACCAAAGTATTATGGTCCATACAAGGTGTTGGAAAAGATTGGTACTATGGCATACAAATTGGAGCTTCCTGCAGCTTCTCGATTGCACCCAGTTTTCCATGTTTCATGTTTAAAGAAGGTTATAGGCGACAAGCTCCCAGTTCAAACAATATTGCCAGAACTTGACGAGGAAGGAAAAATTATATTGGAACCGGAAGCAGTCAAAGAAACAAGAACTCGACAGCTACGAAATCGATCAATTTCAGAGTATCTTATCAAGTGGAAGAACTTATCCGCTGAAGATTCCACATGGGAGGATGAGAATTTTATGCAGAAGTATCCAGAACTGCTCAAGCGTTGAGGACAACACTTTTTTGAAGGAGAGGGGCATGTTGGGTCCCTATAATACTAGTGATTACCCCATTACTATTGTAGTTATACCCTTATTTATATTGTTGTGCCCCTATGACCCCCATATTGTTATTTTTGTGCCCCATAGAATCCCTCTATTGTTATTTTTGTGGATTTATATTATTATTGTTAGGTCGGCTGGATTATATTGTGACTCCTTAGACTCCTATATATAGAAAGGAGGTTTTATCATTTGTATCATCCAAGAATTGTTCATTCATGTAATGTAAAGGAGGTTGCCCCCTCGAAGAGGCTGAATTCTAAGGCGTTGATCTATCTTTTCTATCTTTTCTTGAGCTGGTTTCATAACAAAGACATGTAGAGCATAGTTGTTAGTGTACAGGCTAATCTGATCTCTAAAAGAGCCTGAGCTAGAGCTGAAAGAAGGACTCCTTTTAAAGAAGAGCCCTCTGCATTTGAGAAAAAACTCAATGCAATCATCAAAGGAATGGATAGATTGGGTGATAGAGTGGAAACCATTGAAAGGAAATCTTCTTGGGAAGGTCAACCAAGTAACACCACTAGAAATCCAAACTTAAAAAAAAATCAAAATCCTAACACCGGAAAGGATGGCCTTGATTAGAATATCAGACCTCCATTTCAAGAAAACTATGTTGAGGATTTGACCTCTAGTGAGCCAACGGAGGACACTCAAATCAACCTAATGGGTCTAAACAGTGAACAACAAATCTTTTTAACACAAGATGACCAAGAAGCCCATAATTTCAACCAATTCCAAACCAAATCTGGAGAATCATTTGATTTCAGATAAGGGTATGATGCAACTATCTATGAGGTTCATAAACAATACAAATTAAGAAGTAGAATGGTAGATGTGCCTGAACCTAGCAAGCTGAAAGATACCAAGTAGCCTAAGACAGCAAAGGATAAAATTTCCCCTACAGAGCTCCTTGCTAAAATAGACCTCAACCCAAAGGAACCTACGGTTGAGGATATATCAGACTTGCAGCCATCAAGTGATCAGCCATCCACCTCTTTTCCTCCAAAAAAGAATGTCAACAGTTCTCCTGAAAATAATTTCAAAACAGATTTAGTTCATACCAGCACTCATGATGAAGAAAAAACCACTAAAAACATAGCAGAAAAGGAAAAACTTGCTGCCCGGAATACAAAAATTCAAGTGGAAAAACCTTTCAACCTAGAAACAGAAATAGGCAGGTTAAAAATAGCCATTCCACTGTCCGAATTGGCTAAACATGAGGTTTATAGGGAAAACATCAGCAGGTCATTTCAAATATCAGAGAATAGAGATGCACTCAATGTTTAAGATGACCAACCAAAACTAATTTTTGGTCCTGAGGTAAATGGTAAAACAGTAGATGGAGGCGTCCCTCCATTCTATGTAAGCTTAAACATTCATGACAAAGTGCTGCATAATGCAATGTCTGATTCAGGAGCTTCCCATAACCTGATGCCTAAGTCTGTGATGGAAAGATTAGACCTAGATATCACCAAGCCACATAAAGACTTGTTTTCATTTGATTCTAGCTAGGTCAGGTGTCTAGGCCTAATCAAAGATTTGTGTGTATCTCTAGTACAATACCATACCAAGACTATTTTAATGGATGTAGTGGTAGTTGATATCCCACCAAAGTATGGGATGCTTTTGTCCAGATCTTGGGGTGCAAAACTCCAAGGATCTTTGCAGCTAGACATGTCTTATGCCACCATTTCAGTCTTTGGCCAGCCAAATAGATTGTACAGGGAAACATTGATGAAATATGTGGTCAATAGCCAAGAGAAGCCCCAAAACTTTGCCATTTATTCCATGCATTCGGATATGGATTCTTTCATATTGTACAATGCTAAAATGTGTCCCAAAACTGATCACAAGTTTCTAGAACCAGCACAAGCAAGAGACATAAATGAAGAATCTACCACTCAAGATCTAAAAGTTATTGAAGTGATGGATGCAACAAACAAACAAGGCATGCCATATGAGTTACAAAATCCAAATCTTCTCATTAAGACAGTTTCCAAGACTCCTGATGATAGTTGTAAGCAAGACATCTTATGGTACTTAGAGTTTGATGGGTCAATGAATAAATTAGGAGCAGGGGCAGGGATTTGGATATACAATATGCAAAATGATCATGCTGAAGGACATTCATATAGGCTGAATTTTAGATGTACAAACAATATGGCCGAATATGTGGCCCTTTTGCTAGGTATCAAACTAATTAGAAGTCTAGAGGCAACTAAGATTTCAATTCTAGGGGACTCAGACTTGATTATGCAACAGATGAAGGGAAACTTTGTTACCAACGATCTCAGGCTAAGAGATTACAGAGGGGTAGCAATTGAAATTCTCAACACCTTCTTAGAATCCCAGCTAACCAAAATTCCAAGAAACCACAATTTACATGCTCACAGTCTAGCAACATTTGACAGCACTTGTAAGCTGCCATTCGAGCCCAACCATCACTTTACTGCTGTGATTAAACACAAACCTGCTGTTCCAGACAATATCAAAAATTGGCAAGTATTTGAAAATGACACACAAATCAATAATTTATTGACTTTGAAAGAAGAATTCTCAAGCACAAACATAGATACAAGCACCATTTGTGAAGAACAACAAATAGACAAAATTGAAAAACATACATCAGCTAAAACAACAAATCAGATTTTGCATCCAACAAATTTTACCAGCAAAAATTTACAGGAGCTGAAGCAAATGGACCTTGATGAAATTGCTGAGGGAGAATCTGAAGTAATTGAGTTGAAGGATAATTCTTTGCCCACAGGCTTGACTCCTTTGGAAGATATTTTTGATTCAAATGATATACCAAGAAAGCCAAAAATGCAACCTTTAAATGCAGAAATTGAATATTGTAATATAGGGATTGCACAAAATCCTAATATGGTAAAATTTTCCAAAGCCTTGCCTCCCGACCAAAAACTAAAATATATTGAGCTATTTAAAGAGTTTCAAGATGTCTTTGCATGGAGCTATGAAGACCTCAAATCCTATGATACTTCGGTCATCCAACACACAATACCTTTATAAGAAAATCAAAAGCCTTTTAAAAAAACTTAGAAGGGTTAATCCAGTCCTCCTTCCTCTCATTGAAGAGGAAGTCAAAAGAATGTACCAAGCTAGAATAATTGCACCTGTTAGATTCTCAGAATGGATTTCAAATCTAGTGCCTACTAGGAAGAAAACTGGAGAAATAACACTGTGTGTTGACTTAAGAAATCTAAATAAAGTCTCTCTCAAAGACCACTACCCCTTACCAAAGATGGATGACATTTTGCAAAGAGTAGTAGGAGCTTCTAGGATCTCACTATTAGATGGATTCTCAGGATTTAACCAGATCTTAGTTCACTCGGATGATCAAGATAAAACTACCTTTACAACACCTTGGGGAACGTTCAAATATGTAAAAATGCCTTTTGGACTTAAAAATGCAGGGGCCACATTTCAATGAGCAATGGATATAGCCTTTGCAAAAGAGATTCATGATTTTTTAGTCATATATCTTGATGACCTCACTACTTTTTCCAAATCAGATCAAGAACATTTAGAGCATTTAAGACAAGTGTTCCTAATTTGCAAAAAAATATGGCATATCATTGAACCCAAAGAAATCATTGTTTGGCCTAGAAGGAGGCAAAATCTTAGGTCACATAATTTCAAAAGATGGCATTAAAATTGACTCGGAAAGAATACAAGCTATCCTCCAAGTGCCTCACCCAAGAAATATCAAAGAATTGCAAGCTTTTCTAGGAAAGATCAATTTCCTAAGAAGATTCATACCCAACTTGGCTGAACTAATAAGATTGTTGAATAACATGCTAAAGAAAGATTCCAAAGTCAAATGTACAATAGAAGCTAAACAAGCCTTTGAAGAAATCAAAATAGCTTTAACTAAGACACCGGTCCTCACAAGCCCAATGTTTGATAGAGACTTCATAATCTTTTCCTTCGCATCTGAGCATACTATCGTTGTTGTCCTATTAAAAAAAGATGACCATAGATGCAAGAAGCCCATTTCTTTCTTTAGCAAAGCACTTAGAGATGCACCACTCAAATATCAAATTATGGAGAAACAAGCCTATGCCCTTGTAAAGGCCATCAAGGATTTCAAAGTTTATATCTTGTACTCTCATGTGATAGCTTATGTCCCAAATTCCGTGGTCAAAGACATTCTAACTCAAGAAGGAATTGAAGGAAAAAGAGGCAAATGGATAGCTAACATTTTGGAATATTACCTTGAAATTAAGCCAACAAAACTAATAAAAGGACAAGGATTAGCCAAATTGATGACTGAAACCAATTTTCAAACCCTTGACATCAATGAACTAGATAACGAATAGGAGATGGCGACTCCACAAATCAATCAAGCCTTCTTACAATCATCTTGGTATGCTGATATAATTTATGTATTGTTAAACCTGCAGGCTCCTCCAGGGTTATCCAGAACTAAAAAGAGATTCTTGAAAATGAAAGCTTCAAAGTTTTGTATTCTAGACAATGTTTTATTTTGGAAAAATCATGAAGGTATTTTGCTGAATTGCCTAACACAGGATGAAACTGACAAAGTACTCAAAGAATTTCATGCAGGGGACTGTGGTGGACATTTATATTGGAAGTCAACAGCTGATAAAATCTTAAGAGCTGGTTTTTATTGGCCCTCCCTGTTTGCTGATGTAAAGAAATTTGTAATTTCTTGCCATAAATGTCAAATCTTTGAAGGCAAGAGAAAGCTTTTACCTTTACCCCTGAAACCCATTTCCACTGAGAGACCATTTCAACAATGGGGTTTAGATTTCATTGGAGAAATTCACCCTTCCTCTTCTGGCCAGCATAAGTGGATTTTAACTGCCACAGATTACTTCACCAAATGGATAGAGGCCATCCCTTGTAGGCAAGCCAATGACTCAATCATCATGCAATTCTTAGAAACCAATATTCTTTCTAGATTTGGCTGTCCAAAAAAGATCATAACAGACAATGTTGCTGCCTTTAAATCCAAAAGAATGATCAATTTTTGTCACAAGTACCACATTACCTTAGGCCATTCCACAGCCTATTACCCTCAAGGTAATGGTCTAGCTGAATCATCCAACAAAAGCTTGATCAACATCATAAAGAAATTATTGGAGGAAAACAAGAAGAATTGGCACAAAAAGCTTATTAATGCACTATGGGAAGACAGGCTGACTACAAAGAGATCCATTGGAACAAGCCCCTATGAGTTGGTTTATGGTATGGAGGATGTATTCCCTTCTTCCTTGGGAATCCCTGTGATAAAATTGCTGCAAGAAATACAAGCAGAACCCAATGACATTCAGAGAAGAATCAATCAAACAATTCACTTACAGCAAACTAGAGAAGAAGTGTATCAGAGAACTCAGATTCTACAAGAGAAACTTAAGAATACTTTTGACAAAAGGACAAAGGTAGAGGAATTTTTCATAGGAGACAAAGTGCTGAAATGGGATTCTAGAAGGGAAGACAAAGGAAAACATGGCAAATTTGATTTCCAATGGAAAGGACCTTTTTCTATTCAGGCTGCACAAGGAAACAACACCTATCTTTTGAGAAGCCTGGATGGTACAGAAGCAGAGGATGGGCCATTCAATGGATGAATTCTCAAGCATTATTTTGATCCTATTTGTTAACATATTAGGACTGTATTTTGTACATAATAGTGTCTATTTTCAGCGGTTTATTACAGCAATAAGAGAAGGAATGAGATGCAGCAAATTTTAAGGAAAAAGGAAGGAATTGTGCCACCTTTTTGTGTTATATTTTGAGTTTATCAAAAGAAATTAAGAAGGAAACTTGGGAGATATAAACATGATGACAAAAACACAGATAAATTGTCAAATACAGAGATATAATTGTTTAGACTAGCTTATGGGAAAAGCATATATGTCATAGAGATACAATTTGTTTGTCTTCTGCAAAAGGAAATTTCATATTACAGCCAAAGTGAATATAAGGCTATCTGACCTGTTGTTCTTGGCTTTCCACCTGGAAAAGCCATCCCCAAGTGGAGCCACTGTTAGGTTCCTATACCAATAGGTGTCATATTTCATGATTGACTGTGGAAATGCCAATATGATCGTCCTTTCCATGCTGCAAAGATTCCATATTTTCAAAAACCAAAAGATTTCAAAAATGTAAAGAGGGTATGCCTTAAAAGAAAAATCAAAGGGCAAGAAGAATGAATTGGTCAAAAAAGAAAGAAAATCAAACCCAAAGAAAAGACCAAGAAAGTGTGCTAGTCAAAATGTCACTATTGTCCTATTTTTTGCAAACAAGTTCAGATTATGCAATCAGTGACTTCTTTCACACTTGATGGATGGATCAATAGCTCAATCTTGGCCAGTCCATGTTTAAATTTCTTGTTTAGCATTAGAGAATAAAGTCTATCCAAACAGTTCAAGCTTGGCAGACAAATAGTTAGGTAGAGAAGCAAAGGGAGCTCAATAGCTGAATCTGAGCCCCTGGAAGAGATAAGGGCAGACTTAGATAGGAGGGCAGTCAAAAGAAAACAAGAGAGAAAGGGTTTGCTAGCTTAAATGCACCCAAGGAGAAAGAAGAAAAAATGTTAGGTGTATTAGGCTGGGTAGGCAGTTTGGTGTTGCAGAAGCAAGTTTGTGATCAGTTTTGTCTTTTTGAATAAGACTTATCTCATGGATATCACAGGTACCATGGCAAAGTGGCTGCAAAACAGTTGGAGCATGACTAATTTCCCTCCCATTCCTCCAAGAACATTTACTAACTTCCCTCAAGGTCATTGAGATCTGCTCAGTGGTCCTAGTTCACTTCATTTCATGAAAAATACTAAGTGGAACTCTGTGTTTACTTAGCCAAAACAAGCCACATTTCTTGTGTAAAAAGATCCTTCCATTTCCCTTTCATTTCCCTAAAAACCTAAGTTTTTACCTTACAAACTTAGCCTCCTACATTCATAAAACCATATTAACATTAACTTTATTATATAACTCCTATGTATATTTCCCTTCCCATACTATGTAAAACTATATAAAAACCCCAAAATACTTAAATATTCCCCGCCCCGACATTTATAGCCATAAAACATGGCATTTCGGGAATTATAGGTTCACTTGGAACCTTATAATAACCCCTCCGCATACATAAACTTTGGAGTTTATTTAACACCCGGTTAAATAAATAACTGCACCCGAAAAAACACAATAACCAAAGGTTTTATACCCCGCAACACATATAAAATAATAAATATATCGGGCGGGCCTCGTGTCATAAACCTCCACCAACTTACCCCTGCGTCACCCGTACGATTTGGGCTTTCCCATCAAACGATCCACGTCGATATCGGAAGCGCCCCGATGACTGAACGATAGGCTCAGGGAGATCGGCGGTTTTCCCACCGTACATAATCCACGCATCGCCACCATATTGTATCGCGTCCATTTGGCCCAAAACCACCATGGTACATAAAGTGGTGCGATAAAACCATAAACCACTCTCCCTTCCCGCCGCTGACGTCATCGCCCACGTCATTGCCCACGTCAGCGCCCACGTTAGCTGCCACCTCATCACTGTTTCGTCTGCTGTGTCTGCCATGTCAGCACCAAGTCATCTTCCGTATTTCCACTACCCGACAAAGATGACGTCATGCTGACGTCACCCAACAAAAGCGCACCAAAAACCTGCCAAAATCTAAATTTTGTTAAAAAGACGTTTAAATGTCATTTTTGTCCATTTCTCTTTGTTTTTCTGCGCAAGATCTGCATGATTATTTACGTTCAAAACACCATTTTCACAGCACAGTCCGCCACCCAGGGAAATTCAATCCGCAGATCGGCCCCTCAGCTTAGTATTCTACCTGCATTTCACACCAAGCATCCATAGAACAGGTATTTACCCGAAATTTGCTCATAAACCATGTTTTTCCGAGTTTTTATGTAGAAATTGCCCGAAGAACTAAAATTCAAGTTAAAATGCGCTGCGGCCTACAAACCTCTACATCATAAATCACTGTTTTACCTATTTTTCCAAAGAAATCCTATGAATTATGTTCTCTTCTGCAAAGTTTCCCATTAAACTAAAATTCAAGCCTTTCCGCCTGCAATTTCCACAGAAAAGCCTATAAACTATCATTTTACCATATTGTTGCTGCAAAAACCCTAATTACAAGTTGAAAAAGTCATAAAATTTGTTGAAAATGGAGGCTCCAGTGGCCCTGAATGTTGCCCCCTTGAATGCACCACATAAAGAGTTGGAGTGGATACCCCTTGCTGACAGGGATTTCCAAATCAAGGATATGATGGGTGACAAGCCTCACCTGCAGGCCTTTTGTGAAATTAGGAATAGCTACAGAAGCAATACCGATGTCTTTGGAATTTGGGAGTCCAACATGCCCATCTACTACCTCCCTTCAGTAAATGTGCTGCCTGATCTCATCCATTTGTGCTGTGAAAATTATGACCCCATATAAAGAGCAGTTATGGCTCCATATGGGACTGTCCTCTTCTATATTACTCCTCAATCCATAAATGAGATGTTGCAATTCAAGAAAACTCAGCCTCTGGCCCCTCTCACCATGAAATTATTGCTTGAACAAGCTGCCAAGCTACCCAGCTCAGAAATAACCAGAATAGCTCAATTATTCATGAGACCAGAAAGGCAGCCCACACATCCACCTCTTTCTAAGCAGGTCTGGTTCAATGAAGCTGGTGTATTCATTACTGATATGATTTCATATATCTTGGGATTCAAAACCAGTGAGCATATTGATGAAATTGTTTTAGTATTGATGTCCATATTCACTCTAGGACAGCCCCCTGCTGTCCACTATGATTATGCCACCTTCATAACCAATAAAATCCATGAGCAATTCATGAACTTGGACAGAGAAAGAGTGTTCAAATACACATCCTACATATATCATTTGCTGCTATACTATCAACCTGATAGTTTCCAAATTTCCCTGAGAAAGTTGGACCTCAAGGGAGAAAAGAGGTCTGTGGTATTCTGGACCTCATTATTCCATGAAGTCCATAACTCCCCTAATACATATTGTGAGTTCATTGACCTGTTCATATATCCAACCACTTCTTTGTTGATGATAACTCCTCCTGCCAGGCTCTCTGCTGAAATGAAGAAAATTTTGCATCTCTCAAAGGAATATAGTATTGGCGACTGGTATTTTTACCAAAATCACACATTGATCAGAATTTATGGCTGTGAACTATCCCCCTACAAGCTGTTGACATATGTCCCTATGAGACTATTTGCCCTGGAATACTTTAGGCAATTTATTAGTTCCGATCTGACTCATTTCTATGGAGCTAGGAAAAAGGTACGACTCAAGATAAGAAATAAATTGGGCCCTTTCATCTTCAATAAAAGGGAAGCCTGGGAGGAAGCAGATAAAATTTATGGGATCAACTTATGCTGAAACAAAGTTTTCATTGGTCACCATATGATCCTGAACATTTCATAAGTTATAGAAGAGTAAAAAAAAAGCTTACAGGATATGTTCACCACAAAATCCCTCAAATTCAACAATATGCTAACCAATAAGAATGGATAGAGGGCACATTAGTTGAAGAGATCACTGAACAAGAAATATTGGAAAAAGAAATGAAAGAGCTTGAAAAAACACTTGACCTAGACTCTTTTGGACAGGTCCTTTCAAATTGCCTCAACACATTGGAGCGGGTACATCATCTGCCAAAACTTCACAACAGCCTGCCCAAGAAAGCACTCCACCTGCAGGGACATCCAAAGGCAAAGTAGTGCTACATTTAGAGTAGGAGACAATGGCAGATCAGCCAGATGCATCAAAGGGGCAAGGCCCTTCAACACAAACAAAGGTACCTAAAATCCCTGTGTTACAAACTCCTCTCAATGAGGAAAGAGCCAAGAAAAGAGACAGGCAGGAAGACACACCTATAAGTGGATCAGCAGAACAGCAAGGGGAAAAGAGGCAAAGGTTAAATCCTTACTCTGAAGAGGAACTCTTGGGAGAGACAACAGGCAACCTGAGCGGTGAGGAAAGAACTGAACAACAGGCTCCTCCAATTTTGGAAACATCAACTAGCTCATATCAGCAAGAGCTAGAGAGGCAGCATGGTGTGGAGGTTACATCCACCAGGCCACAGAGCAAACAATAGAGCAAGCAAGGCTCAGATATCAAGAAAGAATTTACTGAAATAAAGACTAGAAATGAGCCAGTAAGGATCCAGCTTTATAATCAATTGCTGAGAATGGCCCCCACAAATCAACAAAGGCTAATGGCAGCCTATGATATTCAAGAAGGAAAAATGACTCTTAGTCATTTCAGGCCAACAATGCAGCAGCCACAGTTAGCTGCTGATTATATCAGGACCAATCTGAAAGTTCTCTCTAAAGACATCCACCCAATGGACTATATTGAATTACATAAACAAACCGTAGAAATGGTGTACTCCACTTTCGTAGACAAGGCATTATTAGCTCACAAATTGCAGAATTCATTGCACAATACCTCTACCCAATTAGAGTTGGAGAAGGCCTCCTCATTAGCCAAGGATAACAGGATCAAATCCTTGGAGGAAATTATTATTGAGCTGGGACATGATCCCAAGGATCCTAAGGGCATACAGGCCTTAATAAGAAAGAAAGAAGAAGACATTGCAGCTCTCAGGAAGCAGCTCAAGCTGCCAATTACAATGCACCCTCAAACCACAGAAGTTGCATAGCAGAAAGAAGAGGAGGACATGGTGGGTTTACTGATGAGGATGAATGAGAGATTGGAAGAAACAGAGAAGGCATTGGAGGAAGCACTATAAGGAAAACATGGAGAGTTGGCCTCTCAGCCATCTCAAACAGCTCCAATTGTTACAACTGCTCCTTCTATAGTCACAACATCATTCCCTCCTACTAATCCAGCACCAAGAGCACCAAGCACTACATCAACAAAAACAGCAACAACAATAGTACTAGATACCAGCATGAGCATGGAAAAGATGATGAAGGAAATAAAAGAGTTAGAACTCCAGATGGCAGAATTGAAGGAAGCCAAAGAAAAACTGGCCAAGTTAGAGGTAAGCTATGATGAATCTAAAATAACTGTGGCTGAGAAAACAAGAGAGGTAAAGGCCTTGGAAAATAAGGTAAAATCCTTGGAAAAAGAGCTTACTCTTCATAAAACTCTGTCAGAAATCAAGACAATTTTGTGGACTAAAATTGGCCAGTCCATCACTGATCAATGGAGATCAATTCAAACAATCCATGAGCAAATTGAACTAATAGAAATGGCCCAAATAGAGATTCAAAAGGCCAAGACATTATTGGGAAACATGCTCGAGCAAGCCAACAGATTAATCAATTATTTGAATACTCACACCAAAGAAGAACTCGCAGCTCTAGATATCAGGGACAGAATAGGCACCATTTTGACAGTTAAAAGGGTGCTGACTATGAGGAATTTTATACAAAATCTGGAGAGAAAGTGTCAAGAAATGTAGATAGAGATAAATGCTTTTACAACAAAGTTTACAGTCTTGCAACAGAAGGGTCTTCCCAGTGTGTTAACCAGAAATCAAAGACTATTGACACATGAACAATATGCACATAGGGTGAATACCTATGTTACCAATCAGATCACAGCATCATCAAGCACTTCAAAAGACATAGTACCTCCCTCTGGACATAGCTTATATGATAAATTGGAAAATATGTTCTACATTGAGCATGAGATAACACATATTTTTGATGTCCACCCCAATTACTATAGGTATACTGAAGCTGATGAAATATTAATAAAACTAAAAAGACACCAATTGCCAATAGACCAATGGTGGCAGGGCATGTTAGAGGTTTTACCAAGGTAGTTTTGGTTCTCTTTCTTTTGATCATCTGCATTTAATCAAATTCAATGTACGTGCCACACATCATGAGAATGAAAAACAACAGGAAAAGGAAGGCACGCCAGAACGCACTAAAGCGGAATTGGGCACAGATGACAGGGCCGGGACAGCAACGCAGGAACGCAAATTAAAGAGACAGCTACCAGCCAACTTGTTGAGTTTAAAAAGTCAAATATATCAGACCACCTAAGGCAGCCAGTACAATGGAGTTACTCCTACATTAGTTGTGCTCTGTTTTCAATGTCATTTACTTCTTTGAAGAAGTAGATGGATAAAGTTATTGCTTGATATTTTCTCTATGAGATATTTTGTAACTCTTTTTGTATTAATACGTCCTCTAGAGATGTATTGTTGTTGGTTGGTGAATATCATTCTAGACCTGTGCTGTAGATTTGAGAACTCTTCTGAATAAAGATTGCTGGAATACTTTGTTGATGAACTTTCTGGTTGTGGAATTAATGGCAGAAGAATATGTTACAGAATTCTCGTATTACCACATGGATCAATAAGTAATTTTTAACTCATGTTTTACTGTTTCTATGTTTTATATATCATCTAAGAATCATGTTCTAAATTGCAGGAAAAAAGAATAGCACAGAATTTACTTTGCTGTACTCTATGTTCAATTCCTGTAAATTTTTATGTTTTCTTCAGGACTAGCATAGGCAGGAATTCTTGACTGCTCTTGTCTCCCTGGTTCTTACATTATGAATACAATTAAGGAATTCTTAACTGCTCCTTGGTAGTATTTACTCATTTTCCCTCGGTTAGTATAATGAAAGATTCTTAATTTCCTTTCATTCCCTGACCCGATTTCATCCTATTCTAGCTTGAAGATTGTTCCATGGGTAATTATCTTGCTCTGTAGTTCCTCCTTTTGCCAAAGAAACCATACCCAGAAATTCATTTTCACTGACTCCATTAACCCAATGGTCTGAACTTCTCATACCTTGTAGCTCCGTTTTATTGAATGTCACCTTCCAAACATCAAACAAATACTTGTACTTCATAACTAGCCTAACATATAGCAAAACAAAGATAAAACATAAAGAGAGAGCCCTCTCTGGTTACAGATTGGCTAGAATTTGCAGCTAAAAGATTGGTTAGTGGTTACCTCGGTCGTATTCCCTTTTCTACTGCTTTTGGGGAACAACCTGAGTGTTAACAGGCTGCAAGCATCACTACATTGGCTAATCTGCAGAGACAATTCTTGGATCGTTGGGAAGTGAAGAAAAATCCTCTTCAAATCCTTTCCGAATACGAGCACATCAAGTGGAATGTTGGTGAGTCTGTCCAAGATTATTGTATTAGATTTAATTCCATTTACAATGCAATTCCTGATCATATAAAGCCACCATGGGGCTAGCCTTGATTAAGTTTCTGGACGGTTTTGATACTGATATGGCTTATCAATTAAGAGAGAGAGATCTGGCCACTTTGGAAGACATGCAAAAGATTGCAGTTAGCGTTGAAGCAAATCTGCTTGCCAACAGATCTAGAGCAAGAGCTGAAAAGAAAGTCACAATAAAAGAACAGTCTTCCTCGTCAGATCAAGTGCTTCAGAAGGTGAAGCAGATGCTTGATAGGATGAAACTTGACAAGTCTAAACCACAAGTCAGAAATCCTAACTTCCGTGGCCAGCGACAACCACAATATAGGATCAAACAAAGAGAGCAGCGAGCCCAAGATCAAGCAGCGCAGCAGCAGGTGCAGACACCCCTACAGTAGAATTTGTACATGGTCCAGAATCAGATGAAGAGGAGAATGTTATTGGAGAAGAAAATCATTTCTTTACGCCCGATGATATGCCAATTTTCATCGCCGAAGATGAGGAGTACTCCGAGCATTCAGCTGAACAGAGGGATTAAAATTTCATTTTGGCAAATGAAACAGTTCTTGAGAAAGAGTCTGATGAATACCAAAGAGGATACATGAATGCTTTGTCAGCTCAGCAGCGACAATATTCGCTCCGAAGTAGAGATGTGCTCGTAAATCCAATTCAGAAAAGGAAGGAGGCAGCAGCGTCAAAGAATGATCTTTCCAATGTGCAGAAAAAGGGAAAAGAGACAGTTGATCCTAACACCAACAAAACGACATCAGCAAGTGAAAGGCCCAATCAGCCAAATGTGTCAAAGGAGAAAGCGGAAATGAAGGATGCACCAGCGAAATAGGTAGAAAACGTTTCAGTTTTTAACTTAGAAAATGAAATTTCTAAGGTAACAATATCCATTCCTTTGACTGAGTTGATGAAGAACAACAACTATAAAGGTCAGGTGTCTAAAATTTTGAATCTAGATCCGTCATCTGATATGGTGAACGTGGAGGATGACAGTCCCGAGTTGATTTTTGGGCCAGCATTGGAAGGTCAGTCTCAAGATAGTGATGTCCCTACTTTTTATATCAGTCTCAGGGTGCATGACTTTCTGTTACAAAACGCTATGTTTGATTCTGGAGCCTCTCATAATCTCATGCTAAAAGCTATCATGGATAAATTGGGATTGGATATCACTAGAAAGTATCATGACTTTACTATTTTGATTATGGTAGAGTAAGGTGCACTGGTATTATCAAGGATTTGGTGTTCAGTTTGGATCAGATTCTGGCTAAGAATGTTTTGATGGACATGGTGGTGGTGGATATACCTCCTAGATTTGGCATGCTTCTTTCCAGATCTTGGGGAGAAAAAATTAAAGGGACAATGCAGCTTGATTTATCCTATGCTACCATTCCCGTGTTTGGTCAGATGAAGAAACTATACTGGGAACAGAAAATGAAGTACATGATCACTAGCAAGGAGAAGCCGACAAATCATCCAATCAACTATGTACATACTAATATAGAATCATTTGTTTTGTATTCAGATAGCTTTAATGAAGTAAATAGCCAAGTAGTTGAAGTAGAAGACATTCCCGAGATCATTGAAAATCTCAGAGAAGTCTTAAAAGAAGAAAGGCAAAGACTTGATAGTACCGCTGAGCAATCAGCCGTCCAACAGCAGCAACATATTGATGGACAACAAGGGAAAGAAACAGAGTTTCAACATTTGGAAGAGGATGAAACAGGCCTGTGGAGCATGGATTTTGATGGCGCGGTAGGAAGGGAAGATGCTGGAATTGGTATCTAGATACGCAGCCTTGTTTTCGCCCCAAACAGATTGTCAAGCAATGTAAGGGTCTGCTCTTATAAATTAGATTTTGACTGTTCAAAGAATAAGGCTGAATATGAAGCTTTAATTGCTGGTTTGAAAGTTCTTAGAAAATTGAATGCTAAAAGGATTTTAGTGTATGGCGACTCTGAGTTAGTTATCAAGCAGGTGAAAGGGGAATATGAAGCTAAGCATCCTCGAATGTGGGCCTACCACAATGCGGTGTTGGATATCTTGAAAGTATTTTCTGATTACACTATAACTTGTGTTCCCCGCACTCAGAATGTCATTGCAGACTCACTTGCAACATTGGAAAGTAATTTGAAAATTCTGATGAATTCCAACAACATGTTTGAGATTCACATAAAGCATCGCCCAGCTGTCCCTGACAATCAAAGGTATTGGCAAGTGTTTCAAGATGATGGTGAGATCGACGAATTTCTGCAAAATAAAGATAAGTTCAAAGACACTTCTATTGATGTGGAGTACGATGATGGTGAAGCGGATATAGAAGTCAATCAAATGGAATTTTTGCAGCTCAAAGACAACATCATTCCTAAAGGTCTAATACCTTTAGAGGAGCTATTTGATCAAGATGATGTGGCCCGGAAACCGAGCTTGCTGCCAACCGAGAAAGGAGTTGAGGACGTGAACATTGGATCAACTGAAAATCCTAAGATGGTGAAATTATCAAAGGCATTTCCTCCACAGGTAAAAGCAAAGTATATCAGTTTGTTATCCTCATTTACTGATGTATTCACTTGGGATTATTCATATTTGAAGGCATACGACACAAGCATAATTCAGCATGTCATTCCGATCAAGCCAAATCAAAAGAATTTTCGTCAGAAGTTAAGAAGGATAAATCTGAAGCTACTGCCCTCAATCGAGAAGGAAGTAAATCAGTTTTATAAAGCTGGTATCATAGTTCCCATAAGATTTTCAGATTGGATTTCAAACTTGGTGCCTGTCCGCAAGAAAATAGGTGAGATACGGTTATGCATTAATTTTAGAAATATGAACAGAGTATCTTTAAAAGACAACTATCCATTACCTAAGATGGATCACATACTTCAGAGAGTAGTTGGAGCATCTCACATGTCACTACTCGATGGTTGTTCAGGTTATAACCAAATTCTGGTCCATGAGGATGATAGAGACAAAAGAGCGTTCACCACTCTGTGGGGAACTTTTCATTATGCAAAGATGTCGTTTGGATTGAAAAATGCTGGTGCAACCTTTCAGCGAGCAATGGATATCACATTTGCTAATGAAAAAGATGTCTTTATAGTTGTTTATATTGATGACTTAACAATTTTCTCTAATTCAGATGAAGATCACCTCTATCATTTGAAGATTGTTTTTTAGTGGTGTAGGAAGTATGGAATCTCTCTCAATCCAAAGAAAAGTTTGTTTGCCATGGATGAAGGAAAGCTTCTCGGGCATATTATCTCAAAGGAGGGAATCCACATCGATCCAGCTCAGGTGGAGGCCATTCAAAAGATTGATTTCCCATGAAGTAAGAAAGAAATCCAATCCTTCAATGGTAAGATAAATTTCTTACGTCGCTTTGTGCCCAATCTTGCAGAACATTTGAGAGAAATCACAAACATGCTCAAAAAAGATAGTGCAGTAAGGTGGCCTGAGGAAGTAGTTAAGTCTTTTAATTTGGTAAAATTAGCCCTTTCTTCAGCTTCGGTTTTGATCAGCCCGGACTATACTCACGATTTTATTTTGTTTTCATTTTCCTTGGATCATACTATGGCAGCGGTCTTGATGTAGAAAAGAGACCAGCTTGAGAAACCAATTGCATTCTTTAGCAGAACCATAAGGGATGCGGCATTGAAGTACAATATAATTGAAAAATAGGCCCTTGCTTTGGTAAAAGCATTGAAAGATTTTCAGGTTTATATTTTGCATTCTCACATCCTCGCTTATGTCCCTAATGCTGTTGTTAAGAATGTCCTAGTGCAAACAGATCCGGAGGGAAGAAGAGGCAAATGGATTGCTGCCTTGCTGGAGTATGACGTGGAAATCAAACCAACAAAGCTCATTAAAGGATAGGGGCTGGCTAAACTAATGGCTGAGTCAAATTTGCATGCCTTGGACATTAATCTAATTGCTGCTATGTCTGAGGAAGATGAAGAGAATCTGCCCTCTCAGGTATCAGAAATTTTCCTTCTTTCTCCTTGGTATTCAGAAATTATTTATGTACTCCAAAATCTGTCATCACCACCTGAAATGGCTAAAAGAAAAAGTAGGACACTGAAATTGAAGGCTGCAAAATTTTGTATTATGAATGGTGCACTCTAATGGAAAGATCCTAGTGGTGTCTTACTGAATTGTTTAGTAGAAGAAGAGGCAAAATAGGTGATGGAAGATTTTCACAAGGGAGATTGTGGAGGCCATCTTTTCTAGAAAACAACAGCCAATAAAATCTTGAGAGCGGGGTATTATTGGCCAACTCTTTTTGCTGATGTGTACAAAACAATGGCCAGCTGCCACGAATGTCAGATTTTTCAAGGTAAGAGGAAGTTGCAGCCTTTACCACTCAAGCCCATTGAAGTAAGTGCTCCATTTAAGCAATGGGGTTTGGATTTCATTGGTGAAATTTATCCTTCTTCTTTAGTGCAGCATAAGTGGATCCTCACAGCGACGGATTATTTCACCAAATGGAGTGAGGAGATTCCTACAAGGAAGGCTACTGATTCGATAATTATCTCATTTCTTGAAAACAACATTTTGTCTCGGTTTGTCTGTCCAAATAAGTTGATCACTGACAATGCAGTAGCCTTTAAATCGAAAAGAATGATTGACTTTTGTCATAATTATCAAATCACTTTGGGGAAATCGACTTCCTATTACCCTTAATGTAATGGATTGGCGGAATCCTCAAATAAATCTCTTGTCAATATTATCAAAAAGCTGCTGGAAACTAACAAGAAAAGTTGGCACAAAAAGTTGGTCAATGCACTTTGGGCAAATAGGGTAAGTCAAAAAAATCTATAGGCATGTCTCCTTTTGATCTTGTGTATGGTGTGGACGCAGTCTTCCCGACCTCTCTGGCAGTCCCGGTGGTCAATATTTTGCAAGAAGCCGGCAGTGAAGATGATAGTTTGTAGTGGAGGATAAATCAAATGATACATTTGCAGCAAACTAGAGAGGAGGTATTTCAGAATACTTCCAAGCTGCAGGAAAGAATTAAGAGGATATATGACCGAAAAGCAAAGGCAGACAGGTTTGAAATCGAAGACATAGTGCTGAAATGGGATGCAAGGAATGAAGAGAAAGGTAAGCACGGAAAATTTGAAAATATTTGGAAAGGACCATACAAGATTGCTGCAAATCGGGGCCAGAATGCTTTCCTTTTGCAAGAGTTGAATGGTGAAGATTATCCTGGTGGGCCGGTCAACGGTCGGCTCCTCAAATGGTATTACTTATGAAATGTTTTCTATTGTCCTACTCATCATTGTATATGCCGGTTTGTTTAAATTCCATTGAAAGTGTGTACTATTTTCATTCTTTAGTTTGGGGCCCGAGGTGAAGGCTATAAAGCTGAGGTTTGATTTCATTTTTATTTTTATTTTATAGAGTCAGGTTTTTCAATCAATTTCACTCTTGAAAATGAGTAAATTTTGAGTCACATTCAGTCCTGAAATTGAGTCATTGAGTTAAGAGTTTGGTTTCGGTTTGACGAAGTTATTAACTCCATAGCCCAATGGATGAAGCCACTGCTTGCTTTCCCATACATATGTAGTTCTTGGCACCTCCAAGGAGCTACCATCCCCATTGGAGCCAATGTTAGTGTGAGTATCTTCATCCCTCCGTTAGAGATCAAATCCTCTTGTTGCATTGCATATTAGGTGTCCTGCTCAGTCAGCTGCATTCCATTAGGCGCATGGATCATCTGACGGTAGTGGCTTCTCCTACAGTTTCCTTCATGTTATTTACCTGCTGGCTCATGTTTATTCATCAAAAATTGTACATAGTCACCTTTTTTGTCTTAAAGATTGCAGAAGTCTTTACTAGGGTTTCATTGTCATTTTGGTCTAGGGTTTTATTAGGGTTTCATCAAAAAGTGTTTCAAAGTGTCCAATAACAACCAGCAGGCACATGAGGATGCTCCAGTCTCAATAAATTTTATAATCAAGTATTCATAAATGTGTCAAAAAGAGTATTTTTTCTTTTACTGTACAAATTTATGTAATTTTATTCCTTCATCTGTAAATTACTTCACCTGCAACCCTGGTCACTTTTCCTAGCCTTAGTAGCTCCAACCCCCTGCAAAACAAGCAAAATACAAGTCATTTAGTCCATCACAAGCTCTAACAAAGTGAGAAAGTTCAAAACAGAGTTTAAAATAAAATCAAATTCCAAACATTATGAAAGTGGGTTTTTTGAAATAAAAATTAAAGGCTCCATGAATATAAGTCATTGCTCCATGAATATAAGTCATTATTTCAATTTGAAAGCTCATTTGAGCAAAGCCGTGTCTAGCATGAGCAAGAGAAAGTGGGAGGAATTTGCCAAAAAATAGAGGCGCAACGCATTGGGTAACTGGCACGACGCACATAACTGTCCTGGTGCATTGTGTCGCGATCTTCAGTGAAAATTTACATGGGTGCAGCGCACATAACTGGAGCAGCGTGTTGGGTCTGATGCGCGGTGCATACAGCCAGCAAGCCCAAAAACTTCACCAACTCACTCCAAATCGCCCAAAACATGTGGATCATCATTTGTGCAAGTAGGTTGAGCCTCTATCACTGCTTTTCATCCAATTTTGGTGGTTGTTTTATGGTGATTGTATTATGGTGCTTGGCTAAGAAAATTAAACCCTACCTCTCTCTCCAAAGAAAATAGTGCTAGGGTTTGTATCAATTATTTGGCTGCCAAGTCATTCCATCCCCTTTCTACTCCCTCACTCCATTTTTCCTCATTTCCCTATTCCCTAAACTCATATATCCCGAAATTCACTAATCCCATATCCCCAATTCCCATTTCCCAAATCCCAAATACAAATTCCCAAACCCTAGTCCTATACCAAAAACTCTGAAAACATTCACTAATTCCCTATTCCCTTAACTAAACCATGTCTCAATAGTCCCTAAATCCCTCATTGTTTCCTCCCCCCATAGTCCCTCATATCATTGTTTCCCTTGGTGAAAACAGTCAAAAAACATCACAATCACTTACTTCTCATCAAGGCAGCTCCAAGACCGTTCACCCACTAGCAGAAATGGCATCTGATCCCTCATATGATTATGAAGAGGAGACACATAGTGACTCACCTACAAAGGTACATGCACCCAGGAGGCCTCATAGAGGTGGCAAGCATATTCGAGAAGAACCAACCACTCTTGCTGAGTTATAGGCTTGCCCTCTTGCCATCACTTATTTTTAGCACCAGTCCTGCTATGAATTTTGTGAGAAGGTTGCTAGCGTTCAGTTCCATCATGTGTTGGCTTGTTTGTTTGTGTTGCATTACATGATGGTCAAGCCACTGTAGCTGGTGTCACTTTCACATTAACATCAGAATCTATTTCACTAGCAACCGCATTCCTAACATTGGAGAGCAATGGAACAAGAGGCAACAAATTGATTGGCAGCATTATGAACCATACATCAAACCCAGTTATTTGAGACAACTCAGTGGAGTGTTTCCTTTCTGGTACCTCAAAGATTCTTATGCTCCTTTGATGAAATTGATCATGAAGTATTTCAGCTGTGAGGGCTGGTTTTCCTGTTTATGTGCTTGTCATATCAGGTTGTTGATGCATTTTACCAGGGTGAGGATGATGAACCTCCCCTACTTCATGTGCCGAAACATCTGAAGATGACCACTCTAGTGTAGCACAAGACTCCTCAGAAGCAATTCAACAGTATTTACCATTTTGCTCTCATTAAAATTGTGGTCATTCATCAACTTGGCTTACAGGGCATTACTTGGGAGGACTTCATTTCTCATGAGTTTTTCACAGCTCCTCAGGGGCCTTCAGAGACTTTTCATGAGACAGGTGGACCTTCTTGTCAGCATGAGGGTCATGAGACACAAACCGCTAGCATGCCTGTTTTTGTCACCTATCAAAAGTGCACTAAACGGTTGTTCGCAGCAGCTAAGCGAGTATTATCTCCACCCTGGGTGGAAGGGGTCTTGCTTCCGCCATCAGCACAATAGGTTCAGGACAAAGGAAAGAGGCCACTATAGGATGAAGGACCATCAAGTGAGCATGAGATTGATTTCATTCTCATTGAGGGTGATGATACTGATATGGGCCCACAAAGCACAAATCTCAAAGAAGTCATTCAAGAGCAGCAGGCGGACATCAATGCCTTGTCCCTCAACTTGGAGAGGGCCAAGTGGACAATAAAGTATCTGGAGCAAAGAAATAAGCAACTTGAGGATCAACAAGCTATGATGGAATTACAAATCATTAAAGAAAACCGGCAAGAAATCAAGAGGGCACAAGGCAAGTTGACACCCATTGAGCAAAAGGACGAGGACCGGGAATATGTGTTGGAGAAAGTGAATATTTATTTGGAGAAGTTACTGGAGAAGGCCAATAGGGAGAAAGCAATTTTGAGGTGCATGGCTCGCCATTACATGGCGAGGAATATGAGTTGCAAGGCAAGAATCAAAAAATTGAAAGCAAAGTTGAGAAGGGCATTGAGGAGGCGAAAGGAGCATGATAAACTTCAAATATTGGCTGAGGCTTCCTTGGCCCAACAAAATGCTTGATGGAGAAGACGCAACCCAAATTTCAAAAAATTTGGGGCATTTTTGAAATTTTTGAAATTTTTGGCACAAAAAACACGATTTTCTGCCCCATGCGTTGCGCCACCTAGCACTCGCTTCTGATAGGAGCCTATAAATGACAAAAGCTTAGCATTTTTGGATTTGGCATGAAAAAATATGCTTGCCTACCAATGGCCAAGAAATTTGGACAGGTTTTGAGCCCTCAAAAAGGTCAAAAACACTTAAAAAATGACCTCACTGCCCCTATTTTGACACACAGGAAGCAATGTTGGGAGAACTGAATTTTGGAGGGGCAAATGGAGGCCAAATCGAAATACTCTACTTGGGTTGGAAAGTAGATAAGTAGGCCTTTCCAACAAGCACACTTGGAGTGAATGTTGACACTGGGAAGGCCTTCAAAGGTGGCTCAAAATAGGTGCTACGCATAGAGAATCAGGTGCAACGCATAGAGGAAATTTGGCCCAGTTTGACCAGGAATGCTCTGTTTTTCACCTATCTTTTGCTAGTTTGACTTTTTCACTTGCTTAGTGTCAAATTTGTGATGTAATTTAATATACATTAATGGATCATGATGTAAATATGTCAAATTTTCACTGATGGAGGTAGATTCATCTGTTAAAAAGTTGTTTGAAACTGAATGAATCAATTCCCTTGTTTCTAGAGGCATGTTGTTCTGTTGCCTGATTTCTAGTTCTCAGTTTAGAATTAGTTGAAACAGCTCCTAGACATGTGAGCTCGATCACTAGAGGCTAGGATGAGCTATGGTTTGTCTATATTATGTTGTTTTTTAGTCATTAACATGGTTGGAATTTTGAGAAAGGCTTGAGCTTCATTGTACACTCATATCAGCATTTTGGCTAAGGAATTGAAACCAAGGTTTGCAGCACTCTTTTGTATCCATGTGGCAATTTGTCTTGGTACAATGATTTCTTTTGTAATTTTGAATTTTCTTATGTGTTATGTATGCCATTATTTATCTTGTTTCTTCTTAACTAAACAAACAAGAGTGTAAGTAGAATCCATTGAAATTGCAGTGCTCTACTTGAGGTTTATTTTAGTTTTTTGATGTTTTCAGTTGTTTGGAGAGGATCCATGACCTTCCTTTCCCTCTTCAACTCCTCACCTGTCTAATCCTTCCATCTCATTCAAATTGAAATGCCAAAAACAATTTCCTACCTTGCCCCATTTAGATCTCTGCAAGACTGAGCCTCAATCCCCACACCCAAAATCTACCTTTCCATCTGAGCGAACAAAAACATCATTTTTTTCAATCAAACTCTTTCACACACATACCTAGCCTAAGATAAGTATTTATATTAGTCATATCAAGCCCCAATCGATCATATTTTGCTTATATTGACCCAGAGAGAGCCCTCTCCCAACCTGGTAGGGCTAGCTACCAGGTTAAGCATGGTTTGAAGTTGGTCCTGGATCCTACCTTTCTCAGCTTGAGGTAAATCTAGGCACTAATAGTTGGCATTATGGTTAGAATACTTTGGTGATAATTCTTATGTGGCTAAATGATACATCTTGCTAGTTACTATTGGTTGGTCAAGAGAATGATATTGTAGGTTACAGGTTGCTGATGATGATGAGAAATGCTTATAGTGCAGATCATATATGGTGTATGATAGTTGTTGATGACTATCATGGTCTTGATTAGATTGCTAGTCTTTGATTTGTAACCCCACTATGCATGGGATGGATGATGTAACGCTTCTTACTTTTGAGTCATGTATAAACTTTTGGTATATCCCCACTTGGTGGGGTGGATGAGTCAAAATGGTGTATCCCCACTTGTTTGGGAGATTGATGTATGTATAGAGTCATGTTATGCTTTTGCAGACCTTGCATTTGCTTAGGGGGAGCATGGACGGATTGGTACATCTTGGCATGTACAAAGGGGGAGCTCAATTAGAGATTTCAGTAGGTACTTAGGGGGAGTATGGACAGCAGAATGTATAACAAGGATGAGAATATCTTGGTCCACCCTTTGCCCTTGATGTCAAAGGGGGAGAGTGACTTGGTGTGGTTGTTGCCATAAAGTCCAATGGGGGAGATTATTGGCATTATGATATAGGTGTTGTCCTTGATGGCAACTCACTCAGAGGTATGGTACAGGTGTTTTCCTTGATGGAAACTCACTCATATGACAGATCATAGTGCAGCTGGTCAAGAGCAAAAGAATTAATGATCAGAGAGAGGTATATGCAGGTTAATCTTAATGAAAGTGTGTATACACGTGGGTTAGAAGAACAAAAGGCGTGTATACGTAGACAAGCATGTTTACAGAAGGAAAGGTGCGTACATGTTGGGAATCTATGTTTTGGTCCATGGTATTTGGTCCATGGTATTTTCGTATTGGTCCATGGTATTTGGTCTGAAGTGTTGACCCCACGTATTGGGTCCAAGGTGTTATCACTGACAAAATTTCAATGCTAAATGTCTGCAAATAAGCACATGAACCCTTTTAGCAGTTTCGCAGCGCAAAATGTTTAGGTGGTTTCGTAGCGCATAATTCATAATTTGCACTGGCTGCGCTACGAAATTGGGAATTTGTCCAAAACCATTGCTCACCCATTTCACCTTTGTCCCCTATGGGTTCTGTGGGAATATGATATATGCATAGAAAAGCCTGTTTCGGCAAATTGATGGTGAAGTTTGTAATTCATCTGAGTTATGGCTACAGGTTTGCTTGCCTTCTAGTGAGAGTTTAAAGCTTGTTAACCAGGATAAAAGTCCTCAATCAGTTCCACTGTCAATGACAGCTGAGGTTAATAGAAAGGTGGCTTTTGAATAAGGTGCCAATCATAAGAAGGAAAGCATATCAAGATTTAGAAGATGCTGGTCGTGGTATAGCGCCTTAGAAGATTTATCATTGGAAAGAGAGGATTTTCAGACTTCTGCAAATGCAGAACAAGATCCCAGATGCACTAAGCTTTTTAAGATCCCAGCTTGTATACAAATGAAGCTGAGACATCCAAAGATGAAAGTTCTGGCAAATATGCATAGACAAATAATGTTCCCGAGGGAGATCTCCATACTGGTACACTGGCTACAACTGCCGTGGGTGAGGTTGATGTACTTAAAGGTCTAATGTCAGATCTTTCAGATAAGATCGAAGATATCAAGGCGATGATGTCAGCTCCACCGTTGTCTGAGGTTCTTCAGGCTCTTTATGATGATAAGAACGTTTCTCAGGATAAAAATGCTTGTATAAGTGTGAATTCCTCTCATGAAGTAGAAGCTGGTTATCGACTAAAAGGTAGTGCATATGTCATCTTCAAGTATACATGGTTGTGGGATCGTGTACGTGTCAGTGATGAGCTTTTGAAATGTTAAGATTTGGCAAACATTACTAGCTGTTCGTGCATTAGTTCTTCCGTCGACAGAGGACATAGACACCTGGTTGACATTTGTTTTTCTTTGCCGGAAAGGGGGTCGTATTAGTCAAGGTCATTCCACCAGCACATTGATGCAAACAGTATTGTGACTGTATCTGCTAGAGGCAAAGCAATGAATACGTAAGCAGCTTTTATTCTTGTATATTATACCCCATGCCATCCTCAACTAATTCAGAGCTCCGAGCCTCTGTCCTGCCATATACATATCCAGAAAGTGGCTCTGAACAATACGATTCAATGGGTCCAAATGAATATTACTATGATCCTTCTTGTTACTATGTCCCTTGCTTACCTGAGCATTCTGTTTCATCTTCTCATGTAAATACTTCTGATTACAGTGGTGATTGGTATCGTAAAGTCTATAAATTCAGATTTCCAAGGATGTAAAGTCTCTATCTTTCGGTTACTGCTGAGAAAGAATGGGTAGTCGAGGAGTTGTTCGATAAGAAGGACCACAAACGGGCAGACATCCATGTAGAAAATAGAGCAGTTACCAGAGAGGCGCAGAGGATTTGATCTATGGATGAACATACAGAAGATTTAGAGGATTTGATCCACCAATGTCTACAGAATATTGGAAGCCATGAATTGCTCAATTTGGCTCAGATTCTGGCCTTCGAGTGCCAAATTCAGCTAGAGAGACTCTGGAAAATGTTGGAATCCTCTTGGGAAGCCGAGAGAATAATTGGGTATGTTGACAGTCTTTCTAGTGAGCAGAAAAAGCTGCTCGTTGGGCGTGTCACTCTGCGTTTGTTGAGAAAAATTACTGCTTTCATGGACGCAGATGGGCTGTTAAATTCCAGTAGCTCTGATTGGGATGAAGAGCCTCTGTGCTCTAGACTATTACATTCTATTGGTAATGCCAGTGAAAATATGCCAAGAAGTTTACTTATGAAAATATATGAGAGTAAGGAGACAATATCTGAATTGGGTTATGGAGTATGGGGGGATACAGATGCTGCATTGATGTTGCTCACACTGTACGAAGTTCAGGATCAGGAATGGCATGAAGCTGCTAACGAACATGGGATAAATCCACTTCTTTATAGGAATTTCGTTGTGGGCGAAATGCCCACAGATTATTTTCTGTCACACAGATTCAGATTTCGTCCAGAGTTGATAAGAGAACACTTGTGTGAAAACAGCTAATTCACAAGCGACGGCATCTTGTCCAGCTAATTCACAAGCGTATATTTTCACTGCCAATCCAATAAGTCTAGGCATTGATTCTCTCCTAAGTTATCATTCACCAATTTTTATTAATGATTTTCATGAATCAAGAAACCCAACAGTTTTGTCTCCACCGGCGTTTATTGAGATACTGCAGCCAATCATAGCCAATTTATTCTAGTTTTGGATATTTTATCCTCGGACTACCACCCGCCTACGCCTAAAAGACTATTTCCTTTGTCTTTAAGGGAGAATACGCCTATTGTTTCAAATGCACAGCTTGTAAAAAGATCAACAAGACCTATTAATTTAGGATTAAACTCACTGCTTCATCCCTCCTTAATGGATTTTACAGTTTCTGAGCCAGAGTTTTTTAAAAGATTCATTAGAATATCAGAAGTTAGAGGTTTGTCAGTTACCAACTCTTTATTTCAATGAAACTGCAGCAGTTGAATGTTCTCAAGGTTTTTCTGCGACTGATGATGGTCCCCCTTCAGAAAGTACAATAATAACAAACGAGTATCTTGTAAAAAAATGGAGTTTCCTATATCAAATATTGGAGATGCATCAAAGCCTGAGATGTCCTCTATTTCTGGGAATTTAAGGAGCACTCAAAAGGTTTGACATCCATGAGATTTTCTCAATCTTAACAGGTAAAGTGTTCTGAGATGATGCACAATAAGCTGCAAAACTTCTTGGAGAATTTGAAACAAGATTTTAGGTCTGAACTGAAGGAAAGGGATGAAAGGATTTGTCTCTACAAGAGTCTGTGGAGTGATGCTGAAGAAGCAGTAGATTCTATGTTGTTTCAGATGAAACTGATCAAAATGGAATTTGAAATGGAGAAGCTAAAGATGAGAAACAGAGGAACACTGGAATTTAGCAATAGAGAGAGTGAATTTTCTGCATCTACAGATAACACACTCAAGTTGTGGGATTTTACAAAAGCCAATCCTTCTGGGTTATCCAATAATGCTTATACTCTGACCGATACTGGTCATACCAATGAGAAGACTGTTGTGGGGTTTTCTGTCATGGATGGATATATTGCATGTGGTTCAAAGACCGATTCTGTTTTTGCCTACTACAAATCTCTGCCTATGCCTATGGGATCACATAGATTTGGATTTGAAGACCCTATATCTAGTCGAGAAATGGAAGATGATAGTGGTTAGTTTGTTTCAAGTGTATGCTGGAGAAGGAAATCAAAAATAATGGTGACTGCAAATTCCACTGGCAATATTCAGTTGATAAGGATTTTGGGTTGAAGTTATGTTTTTGAAATTACACAGCAGTTTCGTAGCGCGCTACGAAACTGCTGTAGGTTTTGTTTTTGAACGCAGACATACAGTTTGATGGCAGAAATCAGAAATTTGCAAAGGAAACACCTCAGTGACATGAAAGGGATCAAAGGAAGCTGCTACAGCCATTCAACATACGCCCTGTATACCTTTAACAAAAGGTGAAAGATTTTAACCTAGGTTTGGAATTTTGGGTCATAAAGTCACTTTAATCTCGGTGATTAGGGTTTGGAGGGAGCTGCATATGAAAAGTTTCGGTTGGCACACCTGTTCATCAAAGAAGCTTCCAGCATGTCAGTAAACATATCAGTAACATGGTAATATCCTATATTCTTGGGTTATTAAAGGCTTAAGGTAACTACTGTTGCATACTTGGTGATGGGGGACCAAAACCGAGAATTTAGGGTTATTCTCAGCCAGCACAGAACAGATCAAAGCCTTCGGTGTTCAAAGCCAACATGGGACATTAATTGCTCATTTCATGCCATCTCAGCTGAACGAAGAGAAAGCCAGGTGTCAAAGCTGCAAGAAGGAATCTTCAACGAAGGAGATAGAATTAGAGTTATAATTAAATTAGGACTTTTTAGAACTTCAGTTAGTGCTGATTGTATTTAATAGGTTAGTTCAATAGCGGATAGGGGTAATCAATGGCAATCATCGAGCTCCCCTCATGCTGGAGGTGGAAGCTCTAAGCAGTTAGAAGTATGTGTCTATATAGGGGAGAATGATCTATGTAATAAGGCTTGGATGTTTTTGAAGAAACAGAGTTTATATTAGCTTATGTAAAGACTTGTTACAGTGATATAAAAGACTACTTTTTCTTCTCAGGATTCATACTTTGTTCAGATGCTCAAGATGTATGTGGCTTTGTTTTATCCTTTATGTTTTACAGCTTTATAGATACACAATCACTCTGAATTCACCTAGCTGCTCAGATTTCCTGTGTGTATTTATGAGTTGAGGTTCATTTGAGAAATGTTTTGAGTGTTTAAACATTACATGCCCTGACTTCCATGAATGAGTAGTTTTATGGTTTACTGAAATGGTGTTTGACTCCATGAGCCCAATGGAAGAAATCTTATGTTGTCTGTCCAACCAGCATGTTTATTAAGTCTTCATTTCAAGAGTTAGCCCTATTAGTGTTAATCATAATCAATAGTTTGTTTTGAGAGAGCCCTCTCAGACTAGGGAGGCTAATCCTTAGTCAAGAGTCTGGTCTAAAATAGTTACATAGAGTCTAACTGATAGCAGCCATGAGTACATGATTTTGTGATAACATTTTGGTGCGTCTGCCGGGAGCCTGAAGATTATTCATTCCCGAAATTATGAAGCTGAACTTCTGAAGGTAGCAGGAGCTCAGAAGGTTTTTGAGGCTGAAAAACTACCTTGGCGACTCCATTGTTGAATAATTCAAAATTCATACATTCATGGTGATTCCACTGGAGTCATGAAGGACCCAGAAGCTACCATTCTTAGTTCAAGGTATGCATGCATAGATTTTTCAGGAATTCATGGTTTCCCAAATCATTTTCCCAAGGATGCATATTTTCTAAGGAATGGTCCCAAATTCAATGGAGAAGATTTGAGTTTAACTCTGAAGCATATCTCAGATTTCTGTCATTTTGCTGAGCTTCTTAGAGTTAAACATGAGGATGTTTGCATTATGTTATTTTATGATTCACTTCAAGGGAAATGCAAACAATGGATTGAAAGTTTTCCTATCAAATCCGTTAAGTCATTTCAAGACTTATGGCTTATGTTTTTGGAGGAATGGATAGATAGGTCAGAGGTGGTGGCAAACTCTCCTTCAGTTCAAGGTTTCAAACAATGGAATAATGATCATAGTAATGGAGAAACAAATGAAAATTTTCCTTTGTCCTTGTCCTCATATCTAAAATCCTTTGACTGCAAGGCAGAGGATAAGATGAGATTTTTGGATGAAGTTGCTGAGGACATTGAGAAAGAAATTGAAGGTGTAGAAGGTCAAATTCAGGCATACAGTTTTCATGATCATGATCATTATTCTCAAAAGTTTTCTATGGCAGAACGCAAGGATACAATGCTGGTTCCTTTCTCTTTCACGATTGAGGAACTGAACACTGTGGTTGAAGATCATTTTGTACAGCCGGAAAGTTACAAGAAAAATCAAGCTGATCATGTATTCTGGAATCCTATAGCTGATTACATGGAAGAGTTTTACACTCCAGTATTTCAGTTTTCCTATAAAGACCAGAGACAATTCCAGTGGCAGCAGTCATCACACTATCATATTGGCTCTGAACTCCGATGCAGTCAAAGAAGTCAAATATCAGATAAAACAGAGGAATGGCTACATTGGAAATTTCATATTGATTGAGCAGAAAGAAGTTGAAATTGTTAGGGTAGGTAGGTAGAGGTAAATGCAAAATAAGCTCAAGGTCAACTGAGCATTTTTTCAGTAGAGGTAGTTTTCTTTCTCATACAGTGATCATCCAGTTAAAGCCCGAGGTGAAGGCCCAAGACGCTTGAAGAAGATGTTGGTCAAATAAATTTTTGTTCATCGAAAGAGGATAAGGCACTGGAACTGCAGGTTCTTAGTGTACCACAAGGGCACACTATCCCAAGTGGAGCCACTGTTATCACTAACAAAATTTCAATGCTAAATGTCTGCAAATAAGCACATGAACCCTTTTAGCAGTTTCGCAGCGCAAAATGTTTAGGTGGTTTCGTAGCGCATAATTCATAATTTGCACTAGCTGCGCTACGAAATTGGGAATTTGTCCAAAACCATTGCTCACCCATTTCACCTTTGTCTCCTATGGGTTCTGTGGGAATATGATATATGCATAGAAAAGCCTGTTTCGGCAAATTGATGGTGAAGTTTGTAATTCATCTGAGTTATGGCTACAGGTTTGCTTGCCTTCTAGTGAGAGTTTAAAGCTTGTTAACCAGGATAAAAGTCCTCAATCAGTTCCACTGTCAATGACAGCTGAGGTTAATAGAAAGGTGGCTTTTGAATAAGGTGCCAATCATAAGAAGGAAAGCATATCAAGATTTAGAAGATGCTGGTCGTGGTATAGCGCCTTAGAAGATGCATCATTGGAAAGAGAGGATTTTTAGACTTCTGCAAATGCAGAACAAGATCCCAGATGCACTAAGCTTTTTAAGATCCCAGCTTGTATACAAATGAAGCTGAGACATCCAAAGATGAAAGTTCTGGCAAATATGCACAGACAAATAATGTTCCCGAGGGAGATCTCCATACTGGTACACTGGCTACAACTGCCGTGGGTGAGGTTGATGTACTTAAAGGTCTAATGTCAGATCTTTCAGATAAGATCGAAGATATCAAGGCGATGATGTCAGCTCCACCGTTGTCTGAGGTTCTTCAGGCTCTTTATGATGATAAGAACGTTTCTCAGGATAAAAATGCTTGTATAAGTGTGAATTCCTCTCATGAAGTAGAAGCTGGTTATCGACTAAAAGGTAGTGCATATGTCATCTTCAAGTATACATGGTTGTGGGATCGTGTACGTGTCAGTGATGAGCTTTTGAAATGTTAAGATTTGGCAAACATTACTAGCTGTTCGTGCATTAGTTCTTCCACCGACAGAGGACATAGACACCTGGTTGACATTTGTTTTTCTTTGCCGGAAAAGGGGTCGTATTAGTCAAGGTCATTCCACCAGCACATTGATGCAAACGGTATTGTGACTGTATCTGCTAGAGGCAAAGCAATGAATACGTAAGCAGCTTTTATTCTTGTATATTATACCCCATGCCATCCTCAACTAATTCAGAGCTCCGAGCCTCTGTCCTGCCATATACATATCCAGAAAGTGGCTCTGAACAATACGATTCAATGGGTCCAAATGAATATTACTATGATCCTTCTTGTTACTATGTCCCTTTCTTACCTGAGCATTCTGTTTCATCTTATCATGTAAATACTTCTGATTACAGTGGTGATTGGTATCGTAAAGTCTATAAATTCAGATTTCTGAGGATGTAAAGTCTCTATCTTTCGGTTACTGCTGAGAAAGAATGGGTAGTCGAGGAGTTGTTCGATAAGAAGGACCACAAACGGGCAGACATCCATGTAGAAAATAGAGCAGTTACCAGAGAGGCGCAGAGGATTTGATCTATGGATGAACATACAGAAGATTTAGAGGATTTGATCCACCAATGTCTACAGAATATTGGAAGCCATGAATTGCTCAATTTGGCTCAGATTCTGGCCTTCGAGTGCCAAATTCAGCTAGAGAGACTCTGGAAAATGCTGGAATCCTCTTGGGAAGCCGAGAGAATAATTGGGTATGTTGACAGTCTTTCTAGTGAGCAGAAAAAGCTGCTCGTTGGGCGTGTCACTCTGCGTTTGTTGAGAAACATTACTGCTTTCATGGACGCAGATGGGCTGTTAAATTCCAGTAGCTCTGATTGGGATGAAGAGCCTCTGTGCTCTAGACTATTACATTCTATTGGTAATGCCAGTGAAAATATGCCAAGAAGTTTACTTATGAAAACATATGAGAGTAAGGAGACAGTATCTGAATTGGGTTATGGAGTATGGGGGGATACAGATGCTGCATTGATGTTGCTCACACTGTACGAAGTTCAGGATCGGGAATTCCATGAAGCTGCTAAAGAACATGGGATAAATCCACTTCTTTATAGGAATTTCGTTGTGGGCGAAATGCCCACAGATTATTTTCTGTCACACAGATTCAGATTTCGTCCAGAGTTGATAAGAGAACACTTGTGTGAAAACAGCTAATTCACAAGCGACGGCATCTTGTCCAGCTAATTCACAAGCGTATATTTTCACTGCCAATCCAATAAGTCTAGGCATTGATTCTCTCCTAAGTTATCATTCACCAATTTTTATTAATGATTTTCATGAATCAAGAAACCCAACAGTTTTGTCTCCACCGGCGTTTATTGAGATACTGCAGCCAATCATAGCCAATTTATTCCAGTTTTGGATATTTTATCCTCGGACCACCACCCGCCTACGCCTAAAAGACTATTTCCTTTGTCTTTAAGGGAGAATATGCCTATTGTTTCAAATGCACAGCTTGTAAAAAGATCAACAAGACCTATTAATTTAGGATTAAACTCACTGCTTCATCGCTCTTTAATGGATTTTACAGTTTCTGAGCCAGAGTTTTTTAAAAGATTCATTAGAATATTAGAAGTTAGAGGTTTGTCAGTTACCAACTCTTTATTTCAATGAAACTGCAGCAGTTGAATGTTCTCAAGGTTTTTCTGCGACTGATGATGGTCCCCCTTCAGAAAGTACAATAATAACAAACGAGTATCTTGTAAAAAAGATGGAGTTTCCTATATCAAATATTGGAGATGCATCAAAGCCTGAGATGTCCTCTATTTCTGGCAATTTAAGGAGCACTCAAAAGGTTTGACATCCATGAGATTTTCTCAATCTTAACAGGTAAAGTGTTCTGAGATGATGCACAATAAGCTGCAAAACTTCTTGGAGAATTTGAAACAAGATTTTAGGTCTGAACTGAAGGAAAGGGATGAAAGGATTTGTCTCTACAAGAGTCTGTGGAGTGATGCCAAAGCAGCAGTAGATTCTATGTTGTTTCAGATGAAACTGATCAAAATGGAATTTGAAATGGAGAAGCTAAAGATGAGAAACAGAGGAACGCTGGAATTTAGCAATAGAGAGAGTGAAGTTTCTGCATCTACAGATAACACACTCAAGTTGTGGGATTTTACAAAAGCCAATCCTTCTGGGTTATCCAATAATGCTTATACTCTGACCGATACTGGTCATACCAATGAGAAGACTGTTGTGGGGTTTTCTGTCATGGATGGATATATTGCATGTGGTTCAAAGACCGATTCTGTTTTTGCCTACTACAAATCTCTGCCTATGCCTATGGGATCACATAGATTTGGATTTGAAGACCCTATATCTAGTCGAGAAATGGAAGATGATAGTGGTTAGTTTGTTTCAAGTGTATGCTGGAGAAGGAAATCAAAAATAATGGTGACTGCAAATTCCACTGGCAATATTCAGTTGATAAGGATTTTGGGTTGAAGTTATGTTTTTGAAATTACACAGCAGTTTCGTAGCGCGCTACGAAACTGCTGTAGGTTTTGTTTTTGAACGCAGACATACAGTTTGATGGCAGAAATCAGAAATTTGCAAAGGAAACACCTCAGTGACATGAAAGGGATCAAAGGAAGCTGCTACAGCCATTCAACATACGCCATGTATACCTTTAACAAAAGGTGAAAGATTTTAACCTAGGTTTGGAATTTTGGGTCATAAAGTCACTTTAATCTCGGTGATTAGGGTTTGGAGGGAGCTGCATATGAAAAGTTTCGGTTGGCACACCTGTTCATCAAAGAAGCTTCCAGCATGTCAGTAAACATATCAGTAACATGGTAATATCCTATATTCTTGGGTTATTAAAGGCTTAAGGTAACTACTGCTGCATACTCGGTGATGGGGGACCAGAACCGAGAATTTAGGGTTATTCTCAACCAGCACAGAACAGATCAAATCCTTCGGTGTTCAAAGCCAACATGGGACATTAATTGCTCATTTCATGCCATCTCAGCTGAACGAAGAGAAAGCCAGGTGTCAAAGCTGCAAGAAGGAATCTTCAACGAAGGAGATAGAATTAGAGTTATAATTAAATTAGGACTTTTTAGAACTTCAGTTAGTGCTGATTGTATTTAATAGGTTAGTTCAATAGCAGATAGGGGTAATCAATGGCAATCATCGAGCTCCCCTCATGCTGGAGGTGGAAGCTCTAAGCAGTTAGAAGTATGTGTCTATATAGGGGAGAATGATCTATGTAATAAGGGTTGGATGTTTTTGAAGAAACAAAGTTTATATTGGCTTATGTAAAGACTTGTTACAGTGATATAAAAGACTACTTTTTCTTCTCAGGATTCATACTTTGTTCAGATGCTCAAGATGTATGTGGCTTTGTTTTATCCTTTATGTTTTACAGCTTTATAGATACACAATCACTCTGAATTCACCTAGCTGCTCAGATTTCCTGTGTGTATTTATGAGTTGAGGTTCATTTGAGAAATGTTTTGAGTGTTTAAACATTACATGCCCTGACTTCCATGAATGAGTAGTTTTATGGTTTACTGAAATGGTGTTTGACTCCATGAGCCCAATGGAAGAAATCTTATCTTGTCTGTCCAACCAGCATGTTTATTAAGTCTTCATTTCAAGAGTTAGCCCTCTTAGTGTTAATCATAATCAATAGTTTGTTTTGAGAGAGACCTCTCAGACTAGGGAGGCTAATCCTTAGTCAAGAGTCTGGTCTGAAATAGTTACATAGAGTCTAACTGATAGCAGCCATCAGTACATGATTTTGTGATAACACAAGGTATTGGTTCTACATGGTTTTGGACCATGGTATTGAGAGAGGGCTAATCCTATATAAGGAGAAGATCATTATGCCAAGAGGAGGAAGTGTGCAAGGATTGAATATCTGATGAAGTGTGAGATTTAGTATGCTGGTTATGGGTTTGTGATGCTTTGCGTGATCTGAATCAAGGATGCACCTATGCGGTTGATGATGGATGATGGATCAAGATCATAAGGCTTGGAATGTATTATCATTATGTAGTTTGATCATGGATATACTAGATTTGAATTATTAACGCATGTTTTATTGTATGAATGTTATGATCTGGGTATGACTGATGTCTCGAACAACTGCGAAGTTATGAGTAAATATTTGCAGATCTATACGCAGGTTGGCTTTGGTAAAAGCACGTATGTACGCTGGTTTGGTTCATGATAGTAGTGTATACATTATGAGATATGATATTTAAAGTTGCAGGTTGATCTGGTTATTGTTACAGAGTTCTGTGTTCTACTCAGTGTTCTGGTGACTATGTTTTGTTGATAGGGTTTTAGTGATTCAGTGTTGGGTGATTCAGAAATGAATGATGCAAGTGTATTACAGTGGTGATTGATTTTGTGCTTCATTGTTGTTGATGGGTCCAGTATGAAAATTGGCTGAAACGTGGCCTTCAGATTATGGTGCTGTGCTTTATGAGTATCCAGTATGAAAATTTATGGAACGTGGTCCCTGGAGGAAGAGAGAAGATCGTAGCCTTCTGTAGGCCGGCACCTACGTACTGGTAAACATATCGGCCAGTACAAGAGCCAGGAGGTTGGATCTCCCTTCCAGTAGTAGCTGGAAAACGAGTGAAGGTTGGAGCCTTCAGTAAGCCGGTGCCTACGTACTAGTAAACGGATCAGCTAGTACAAGAGCTAATGGGGTTGTAGCTCCCTTCCAGTAGAAACTGGAGAACGAGAGAAGGTTGTAGCCTTATGCAGGTAGAAACCTGCGTACTGGTATAAGACTATACCAATACATAAATATTGTAAAAAGAAGTTTCTTATTAAAAGAAGATAGAGACGAATTGCAGCAGGTGGTTTTCACCCACATTGGGTTTCCACCTTATATCATGGTGTTCAAGTGTGCTTCTTATGTGTGATGATCTATTCTGTTTTACTACAACTGTTTACTGTTCATATGGTTAATAATGTTCTGATGCACTCATTGAAGATCAACTAACTGAATCATAAGTTTACTAGATATACGCTAGTTGCATTAAACATAGTTGCGTATACACGCGAGTATCCTTAACTGAAGTAGCGTATATCAATTTGTTTATGAAAATAAAAAATATTATTGATTTGATAATACTAATTCACCCCCCTCCCCCCCTCTCAGTGTTATTTCCAACACCCATTGCCCTTGATGTTTAAGGGGAAGAGTGACTTGGTGTTGCTTTTTCCATCAAGTCCAAAGGGGGCGATTGTTGGCATTACGATACAGGGTTTGTCCTTGATGGAAAATCACTCAGATGAAAGATCACAGTACAACAGGTTAACAACAAAGAATTACATATCAGTCTACACAGAATGAAGAAAGTGAGATATACACAAGTTCACCTTGACCAAGTTGCGTATACACGCAAGTTCACTAACCACAAGTAGCGTATACATACACACACACTTTCGTAGAAGGAAAATGATGTATACCTTGGAAAACTAAGTTTTTGGTCTGAAGTCTTTGGTCCATGGTATTTTGATCCATGGTATTGGTCCAAGGTATCTGGTTTGAAGTATTGACCCTAGGTATTTAGTCCAAGGTATTGGTCCTAAGTGGTTTTGGTCCATGGTATTGAGAAAGGCCTAAAGCTATAAAAGGAGGAGAAGATCATTAGGCCATGGAGTGCAAGTATCGAATATCTAATGAAGTGTGAGATCTAGTGTGTAGGTTATTGGCTTATGGTGTTGTGCTTGATTCTGAACCGAGGATGAACCTTAGCGGTTGATGGAGGATAAGATCTAATGATGGATCGGGATCTTAAGGCTTGAAATGAATTATCTTTATATGGTTTGATCATGTTTATTCTAGATCTGTATACTGACGCATGTGTTGTTCTGTAAATATTATGATCTAGGTATAACTGAAGTTTGGAATAGCTGCAGAATTATGAATTAATATTTTCAGATGTATACGCTGGTTGGCTTTGAGAAAAGTGCATATACACGCATGTTCGACACATGGAAGTAGCGTATACCTTATAAAATATGTTTCAGTTGTTTCTGTTTGCTGTTTCAGAGTTCTGGGTTCTGGTTTGAGTTCTAGTTACTGTATTCTGGTGACAATATTCTGAATGATCAAATTGATGGGTTGTCAAAGTGATTGATTGATTCGGTTGTGGTTGGTTCAGAAAGTGATTGGTTGATGTAGATGTATTTGATGATTGAATTACAGTTATGATGTTGTTGATGGATCCAATCTGAAAATTTATGAAACGTGGTCCTTGGAGGAAGAAAGAAGGTCGTAGCCTTCTATAGGTCACAGCCTACATACTAGTAAACATATCGGCTAGCACAAGAGTTAGGGGGTTATAGCTCCCTTCGAGGAGAATCTGGAGAATGAGAGAAGGTTGTAACCTTCTTCAGGTAGAAGCCTGCATACTGGTATAAGTCTGCACCAGTAAAAAATTGTAAATAGATTTTCTTATTATTAAAAGAAGACGGAGACGATAGCAGAAGGTGGTTTTCACCCACATTGGGTTTTCACCTTATATCTTGGTGTTCATGTGTGTTTCTTATGTGTGATGCTTTATTCTTATTTTACTGTATTTTCTAATAAATCTTTGATACACTAGTTAACGTTCAATGCATCATAAATTGGGTAAATCAAAAGTTCTCTGCATATACGTTGGTTTCCTTAAGTACAGTCGCATATACATGCTAGTTCACTTAGCTGAAATAGCGTATATAAATCTGTTTGGAAAATTCGATTATTGATCTGATAATACTAATTCACCCCCCCTCTCAGTATTATTTCCAACACTTATCTTCCACGGCTTTCTTTAAACAATCCATATTATCTTCCATGTCTTTCTTTAAACCATTCATCTTAACTTCTGTTACTTTTTCTGAGAGTGAAATTTGTTGCACTTGGTCTCATAATTTTGATTTATCATGTTGCATTTCTTCCTCTTCTCCATGAGTCATGCTAGAGATTTGAGATTTCTTACTATTTGTTTCCATTTTATTTCTTTGGGGCATCAATTAATGATATTTATGCTTCACTATTCCCTTTGAATTCCTTCAAACTAATTTTTCAAACAAGACTTATGCAAAATTTAAAAAAAAATAAACACCTTTTTCACTTTGTAGGAGCTCAATATTGAATCTGATGTATCTCTAAAATTTTGGATCTCCAAGATTTGAAATTGTGAACTGTGGTAGCCCTTTGAGTCCTGTCTCCAATTCCACCAGTCTGATCAAAATTGGATTCTCCAAGAAAGCGTTATGCCCAATCTCCCAAGGTGTCTTGATTGTACAATGTTTCAGTAGATCAAACTTTTATGAAGTGCCACGTGTCACTATTTAAACCTTTGGACCTGAAAACAATCCTCAAAACACTAATGTCCATCCTCTCTCTGTAGCTTCTTACGAAATTGCAATCTAATACTCAGCGAGAAAGTTATGACGATTTTCACAGGATAACCTGTTTGGAATGTATTCCGAGAGCCTGCACAAATCCTAAGTGTCTTGAACCATATCTCCAACTATATAGCGAAACAAGATCTGAAATTTGGGCCCAAGATTAATTAATATTTGAGTTCAAATTTGTTTTAATTTCAGTGTCTGAACCTTCATATAAAACAACTTATAGCAAAAGTGCCACGGTGACTCATTTGAGATGGAATTCTAGAGCTTGCAAAAACCCTAACTTTTGTAGATCATATCTCCGAAAATGTAGCGAGAGAATATCTGAAATTCATACCTGAGGATCATGATGACCTGTTTTGGAGTAGAGAAACCCTAGAATCCAAAGCTCTGATACTAAATGTTATGAAACCATCTCACAAAAAGATAGAAAAGATAGATCAACGACTTCAAAATCAACCTCTTCGATGGGGAAACCTCCTTTATATTACACAAATGAACTATTTTTGGATGATACAAATGACAACACCTCCTTTCTATATATAGGAGTCTAAGCGGTCCCAATACAATCAGAGTCTACATAACAATAATATTATAGGGGCACAACAATAACAATAGTGTGCTTCTATGGGGTACAATAATAACAACATGGGGACTATATGGGCACAATAATACAATAAGGGGGTTGCACTAATAACAATAAGGATTTACACTAGTAGTATAGGGACCTAACAGGCTCTGTCACACAAGTTACGATATGAAAAATACATAATGTTGTAACTTGATGGAGGTGGTCCCAAAGGTAGAGTGAAATTGTGTGGGAAAGGTCAATAATGTATTGACAAGCTTGAGGAATCCTAACTGTATATGAAATTTTCAATGTTATACCTCAAGGAGACAACAAATGCAATGACAAATACATGTTCCTAGTTATAAAATAGTCAAAATTTCCTCAGAGAATCATTAGTGGCTTGATATAATGATAAAAAAAATATGAAAAACTCCACCAAGAATAAAATTACCAACTTAAAGAAGAATGGTCAATATGAAAGGAGACATTTTAGACCCAATTCCAAAATAGAAAAGAGAATTTTTTATTATAATGTTCATTTGTAATCCATAAAGAGACAAACATTGTATAAAACCCTCTTGTAGTAAGAACTTTGTTTTTAGATCCTAGAGCATCAGGCCATGAAATTAAATAATATCACCACTAAGTGAGTGCTCTTAACCTCCTCTTTCTCTTGATGTAACTTTCATGTTCTTTTCCCCTGAATTTTTTGTGTTGGGGACCCCCTCTTCATGTCAAATGCACTTCAATGCTTTAGTTATGAATAAATGTTGAACTACTACGCACTCAAATGAGTCTCAAACATGGTGTTGTTAGTCCCAATAGTTCACTTTCTACACTGAGGAAGAACATTGATGCATTCCTTTTTCAGATCTTAGGTAGGGGAAGATTGGTTTAAGCCCATTTTTTTATGTATGCTTATATTTTGATATCTTCTATAATGGGTTTTTAGGGATTTCAAGATGATAGAGTGGATGGAATAAGAGCATAACATTGATGATGAAATTGCACTAGTGAACCACAACACTATAATTGGCTTACACAATTGCAATCTTTTGAAGTTATTCATAACCCAACATGTGAGAGGGTATCCTTGACTCTTAGAGAGGATCATATAGTGGTGGGATCCTATAGAGAAACAATATAAGATACAATGACATGTGATATAGATATATGTGGAGGATATCTACGTTCTCACCGACCTATCAAGGTGAGGGACCTCGGTCATGGTAACGAAAGGATGTTTTGTGGGCGAGAGATCCATGGAGGAGTCGATGATAGAGTACTGCACTCCCATTGCATGAAAATCAAGTGGGAAAATCACTATCAAAGATGAATTAAACCTCCCAAGCCTTACAATCTTATTTATATTGACCCAAGTGGCGGGTATAGTGAGTCTACATTTGGCTTCCAAGAGTTAGGTGGACATTGCAGTGAGGTGCATTGCCCCAATGGTGTTAAATTGGTTTGAATTCCTACTAGTTAATTTGAAGGAACAAATGACAAAGTGAAGAACAAGGAAATAGAGTATGTTTAGGTATGGTGGCATCATTGTATCATTATTCTTTGAGGAAGTTACTATACTATAGCCATAAATTTTGACACCACGACAAGGGAGGTAATCATCTCATATGGACAATTGTAATAGATCTGACCTGTAAATATATAAGAATAGAAATATTCTCAGAAATAACAAGATCGATCCAATATAATATGAAAATCTTCTTTATTGATAAAAACCCTTGAGTTAGGGTAACACCATACATTCACTCCTTAAGGAAGGAGAACTCTCCACAAGCCATATGCTTGTTCATACAATATTCCTTGACATATCTCAATGGAGAGTCTCTAGCCTCTATATATGATTCATACATAAAATACCATGGGTCATTACCATGGATCTCTCATAACATATATCCAATACCACAAACTTACCTTATAACTATGGCCCATCCCATTATTACATTACTCCCTTGGGTACCTCCTTCTGTACCCCATACTATCCCCCCTAGGTATACTACATTCCAGCCCTGTTAAACATGTTTTGTCCTTGAAACATAAGAAGAACACAAATAATAAGATCTACTCAAAAGAGTAGTTCACTGGTACCATGCACATGCATCTAGCCATCTAAGATAAAGGTGAACCTTGGATTTAGCTGGTGCCTCACTCGCTTGAGGTGGAAGTTGACCCTGGTGACTCTTCTGTGTTGATGTTTTGTGGCTGGATCATCACCCTTCTCTATCTATCATGCGGGGGTTGTTGTCCTTGTTGCTAATTCGTTGCCATCTTGTAGGTTTTTTTCTTGTTGGGTGATGTGGGTGGTGATATGCTGAAGTTTTAACCAATGGTGTATCTTGCTTTAATTCACCACCTAATTGAGCTTGATTGGTATCTGGTACAAATTGTGGCACCTGCTGTTGTTTCTTATCTTTTAGTATTACTTCAACCACAAATTCCTCATCTGATGTGTCAAACCCTGGAACATCTACTGTTTCAGCCTCCTTGGACTCTACCTATTTATTGATGGAAATATCCTGTAATGTAATTTTTTCTTTTTGTACCAAAGCTTCAACAATTTGTTCTACACATTAATATCTATAGTACCAACAGATTCCATCGAAGGGTATCCCAAAACAACATCCACATTAGCTATATCTGAAGCATAAAAATCAGAATGCAATACATACTTATCCATAGAAATCTTCAAATCTTTATAAACTTGAACATCCGCATTATCAACCTGTCTGTGCTCCATTTCACTAGTACAAAATGGCTAATTAGTTACTAAAAAAATGACTAAAATTTGCATATAAATGACCATTTTTCAGTCGGTGATCAGTAGTAGCTAATTTGCAGTATCTTATAACGCGGCCAACTTTTAGTCATTTTTAGCTTAATCATTAATTGGTTTTCTCAATTTCATCATCTAGTAGTATAATTAGTCATATATTTGGTCATTAATTTAGTGATTGATTTAGTCATTAATTGCCACAATTAATGACCAAATACACAACAAAATATATTACTATATGATCATCCAAGAAAACCAATTACTGACCAAAGAAATATGACCGAAAATGTTGGTCATGTTATAAGATACTGTAAATTAGCTACTAATAGTCATATATATGCAAATTTTAGTCATTGTTTCAAATTGATTAATGACCAAAGAAATATGACTAAATTTTGGTCGTGTTATAAGATACTGTAAATTAGCTACTAATAGTCATATATATAAAAAAATTAGTCATCATTTGTAATCATAAATTCGTTATTTGCATTAGTCATTTATCTTGTTTTGGTCGTTTCATATTCATTAAACGATTAATTTACAAGTTTATATTCATTTCATTTACTTTCATTGATAATAATTATAAACAACTAATTTAGTTGTATATTCAATTTATTTGCGTTCACCATTAGTCAATATAAACTTCTAATTTAGTAGTTTTAGATTGATTTTATGTGTTCATTATTTATCAACATAAATTAATTAGTATGATTTTGCAACTAAATTAAAAAAAATCATACAATGTGTTATACACATTTTTGGGCACTGCAACCCCAAGCATAAAATGTCCATAAACCAAGGGCTCCTAAGTCCCTAAAAGTGTTGTTCTAACCCCTAAAGGAACAAGGTCAACTGATTATAGCTTCTCCCAGCAGTTCTCCATGAAAAACCACTCAAAACTAGTCAAAACAGGATCATTTCACCTGCTCCATAGGCAAAGTGCGTTGCATCTCACCTAAGTACACTCTGTGGGTGCATTGCATTTCAAAAAGCCCTTCTATGGGGTGCGATGGGTGAAAAGAGACAAATGGCAGTGTCAATCTGCGAGGTGGAAAAGCATGGAATCTTCCAGAAACTTCTCCTGTGACACTTGCCATTCTGAATTTGACCAAGGATGAGTAAGGGATCATCAATCTCCAAGTGGAAGCAAGAACTATTAGAGGGAAGACACTAATCAAATCACAAGCTGACTCATCTCCCTTACAGATATCTATATATGGATCCCTCATCCCAGAGATCCAGAGGCTGGAATTTTACATCTTGTAAGGAATTGTTGTTGGTTTCTTGAGGCAACATCATAGTGTTGGGTGATATAAGCTTTACATGAGGTGAAGAAGGGCTTACTTGCTGAGAGGATGATGCTGGGTCAGAACAACTGGTTGTAACTCTCTTGGCTCTTTCTTGATTATCAATAAAGCTATTCAAGTTTGCCTCCATACTCTTGTGTCATTTATGTTTCATGCATTTGTATGGTCAATTTACATCTAATCCTAGATTGTTTATGATAATAGATCCATGTTCTTTTATAGTGTTATGCTACTTTGATTCTACAGGTACTCTATGAAGCTGGGTGTACAAGGAAGCAAGTAGCAAAGGACTATCAAGAGAAAAGAATCGAACTAGGAACCAAGCACAAAACAGAGGTTGGTCTCCTTTATTCTTCTCTCATCTATATTTCATAAAGGAAAACGAAAGTAGCTTTACTTTGTTTGTTTCTAAGGTAGCTACCACACCTTAGTGGGATTAGCAGTTCTGCATAGACACTTTTCCCTGTAACAAAATGGTGACTCTGTTGGGGAGTGACTAGGTTGTTTGTCTATCTACATTCTATTTACTTTTTAAACTTACAGACGGAGCCCGAAGTTGAGCCAGGTAGCTTTCGAACTGCATTTTCTATGCAAATGCAAAGTAGATAAATTCCGCTTCAGTCAATCTCCAGGTTTTGTTTATGAATTAAACAACTGATTTACAAACTCTCTAATTGCCCTTGTGGTGGTGTTGGAAATAATACTGAGAGGGGGGGTGAATCAGTATTATCTTATTTGATCTTTGAATTATTTTAGCATGTCAGTACCATAAAATAATGAGCATGAAAAAACAGATAGTCACACCAAAGAACACAAGATGTAAGGTGGAAACCCAATATGGGTGAAAACCACCTGCTGCAATATGTCTCTATCTTCTTTCAATTTAGAAACTTATTTTACAATGATTTTTTACTGGTGCAGTCCTTTACCAGTACGCAGGCTGCAACCTGCAGAGAGCTACAACTCCCTCTCTCTCTCGTTTTCCAGTCTACTCCTGGAAGGGAGCTACAACCCCCTACTTCTTTTCATAAAGCATCAGATGATCAACAAGTACATAACAGATATAGATCACTACAGATATCAGATCAGCAACAACAGAACTAACCCAGAACACCTTATCAATAGAGAAATTCAATCAACAGAACATCTTAAAACAGAGACGCAGTTTTTCTCTCTGTGGCCTGCGACCAGACGCCGTTAACCTTCTGCTACTCTGCGTCCACACGCAGATATCCTTCTGCTCCGCTGCGTGCCCACGCACTGTTCCTTTGACTGCTCTGCGTTCTGTTGCTTCAGGGACGCACCCAAAGATACTATCGCGCCGCGTCTTTCACTACAGAGACGCACCTAAACACTATCGCGCCGCGTCCTTCTGCTTCAGAGACGCACCTGAACCTTGATCACCCTGCGTCCCCACGCAGGTCTCTCTCTACTGTGCTGCGTCTCGGCGCACTTTCCCTTTACAGTACCTGCGTCCCGGCGCACTTTCCCTTCACTGAACCTGCGACCCTTTAGATATAAATGATATGAAGGCTTCAGGACAAACCCAAACAGTCAGATCTACAGATCTGATCATGCGCCATAGAGATCACAGTCCATTAGAAGATTCGCCCTCTTAGATCTGGACTAGATCTCACCAAATAAGATATTCAACCCCAGACAATTGCTCAATCCAAATGAACTCCTTTGCTTTATATAGGCAAGCTCCTCCCCAAAACATGGAACAATACCATGAGCCGACACCATAGAAACATAAAACCGTCGGCTAGATACCACACAAGAAACCCCCACGTGCTTTTCTCTGCCTTGAAATGTGTGCACTGGGTAGACACACCCCCTGAACGGCTGGCCGGCGTCCCTGGACGCGGGTTCTGCATGGTATACCTGCGGGGACGCACTTTCTGAACCGATTGCCTGCGTCCTTCTTAATTTTTCAACAAACTGAGAGCCTTACCACTGGAGTTGCCATCAAGTACAACATCTGTAACATACAGTCATACCAGATAACATAATGCCAACAATCTCCCCCTTTGGACTTGATGGCAACCTCAACCTCGCAACCTCAACCTTACAAGCTTCAGCTTCATTCTCCCCGTTTGACATCAAGGGCAAAGGGTATGCTCCCCCTTAGCTCATGCTCCTCCAGATCTGCAACAAATAACCAGAAATCCACCATGAAAGAGATAGAGACATATTGCAGCTATTTCCAAGATCTCCTTCTCCATAATGCCAACAATGCATTATGTGCTCCCCCTGAGCCTTGTACCACCAATAAGAAGATGTTCAACAATAAGATGATGCATCAACAACCCCCAGCTTTTGCCTGAGGTATTCAAATGTGTCCCTGGGCAATGGTTTGGTGAGAATATCAGCAACTTGTTCCTTGGAAGGAACATACTCCAACTTGACTTTCTGTTCAAGCACTTGTTCCCGGAGAAAATGGTACTTGATTGGTATGTGCTTGGTTTTTGAATGCATAACAGGGTTCTTTGAGATGCTGATTGCACTTGTATTATCACATAAGATGGGGATTGGTGGAGTACAAGTGATTTGAAAATCCTGCAAAGTCTGCATCATCCAAAGGAGTTGGGTGCAACAAGATGCAGCAGCAACATATTCTGCTTCAGCTGTAGATAAGGCAACGGAACTTTGTTTCTTGCTGAACCAAGATACCAGTCTGGAACCCATAAAGAACGCACCACCACTTGTGCTTTTCCTGTCATCCACGCTTCCGGCCCAATCTGCATCTGTATAAGCATGAAGAGTAAGATCTGTATCTCTAGGATACCATAAGCCATAATTTTGAGTCCCTTGAAGATATTTGAAAATTCTCTTTACTGCCTGAAGATGAGTCTCCTTCGGATTTGCCTGAAATCTTCCAACTATTCCAACTGCATGCATGATGTCCAGTCGGGTACCTGTCAAATATAGTAAACTTCCAATCATAGATCTGTAGGTTGGTTGATGTACTGCTGCAGATTCATCATTTGCACTGAGACTACATCCTGTGACCATGGGTGTACATACTGGTTTTGCATCTTCCATGCCATATTTCTTCAAAATCTGCTTGAGATACTTGGTTTGAGATAAAAAGATTCCTCCTTCCTTTTGTTGGATTTGCAAACCAAGGAAATATGTCAGTTCTCCTAGCAAGGACATTTCAAATTCTTTCTGCATGACCGAGGCAAAGCTTTGACTCATAGCTTCTTCATTGCTGCCAAAAATAATGTCATCTACATACACAACAAGTATTAGCAATTTGTCATTTTCAACTTTTATATACAGATTGCTATCTGCTGAACCTTTTGAGAAACCTTGTTGATGAAGATATTTGTCCAACCGGTAGTACCAAGCCCTTGGAGCTTGTTTGAGACCATAGAGAGCCTTTTTCAATTGGCATACAAGATTTGGATCATTTCCAAGAATGAACCCATCTGGCTGTTCAATGTACACTTCTTCTTCCAAGTCTCCATTCAGAAAGGCTGATTTCACGTCCATTTGAAATACTTTGAAGTTTTGAAAACTTGAGAGAGCAAGGAACATTCGGATGGCCTCAAGTCTTGCAACAGGAGCAAAAGTTTCTTCAAAGTATATTCCTTCTTGCTGCGCATACCCTTTACAAACAAGTCTGGCTTTGTTTCTAATTACTTCTCCATTTTCATTCAATTTATTTTTGAAGACCCATTTTGTTCCGATAACATTCTTATCCTTTGGTCTAGGAACCAGCTCCCAAGTGTTGTTCTTTTTGATTTGCTCAAGTTCTTCATCCATTGCTTTCACCCAACATTCATCTTTGCATGCTTCTTTCACATTTTGTGGTTCAGTAGAGGAGAGTAATGCCAAATAGCTTGAGGCTTCTGCAACTGTTCTTCTTGTTTGTACACCTGCTTCTTTCTGCCCCACAATCTGAGATTCTGGATGATTCTTCTGAACATATCTGGATGGAGTTTTCTCTTCTATTCTTGTCTGCTCCTCTGGTTCTTCTTGAGGTTCTCCTTGGGGTTCTTCATCTTCATTATTCTGTCTTTGAGGGTAGCCTTCATCTTCTTCTATATCTTCATGATGTACTTGCCTAGGAATATATCCCTTCTCATCAACCACTACATCAATGCTGTCAACAATTCTGCCAAGTCTTTTATTGTAGCATTTGTATGCTTTGCTATGTGGAGAATAGCCAAGAAGAATGCCTTCATCTGCTCTAGGTTCAAGTTTGCCAAGCTGCTCATCAGTATTCTTGATATAGCATTTGCTCCCAAAGATTTTGAAGTGCTTTACCGAAGGAGTCCTACCACTCCAAAGCTCATGAGGAGTTTGAGTGTTGTTCACCCGGACATTTGTTTTGTTGAGAATAACAACCGCAGCATGTGCAGCTTCACCCTAGAAAGTTGCAGGAGTTCCTGATTCATCAAGCATAGCACGAGCCATTTGTTGGATTGTTCTGTTCATTCTTTCAACAACTCCATTTTTCTGAGGAGTTCTAGCTGTAGAGAATTCTCTCCTTATCCCATGTTCATCATAGAAATCGAAAAATTCATTTGAAGTAAATTCCCCACCTCTGTCGGATCTGAGGCACTTAATTTTGTGACCTGATTCATTTTCAACCAAGGCTTTGAAGGATTTGAATTTTTCGAATGCTTCATCTTTGTGCTTCATAAGTCCTAACCAGACAAACCTGGAGAAATCGTCAATAAATAATATCAAGTATTCCTCTCCTCTAGGTGTTCTTTTCCTGAATGGACCACATGTATCTGTATGTACTAGCTCAAGAGGAATGCTAGCTGATCCTTCTTTCTCTGGAAAGTTAGTCCTGGTTTGTTTTCCAAACTGACATGATCTGCATATGGTGTTGTCAGGAATTTTGATATCTGGAAGATCGCGAACTGCCTGATATTTGCATGCTTTCCTTATTTGTGAGAAGCTTAGATGTCCCAACCTTCGATGCCATAACCAGTGCTCTTCATCCTTGCTTAGATAGCATTGTTGTTGTCCTTCTTCAAATATGTACAGATTATTTGGAGTTCTTTTGCCTTTGAGTACTGTTTTACCTGTATCAAGATCACGAACAAGACATCCATTCGATTTGAAAATAACCTCGGTTCTTTGATCACACATCTGGCTGACACTTAGAAGATTATGCTTCAATCCATCAACATACAAAACATTTCCAGCTTTGACCTTTCCTTTTAACTGAGCAATGCCTTTTCCTTTTATAGTTGCAGGAGTATCGTTTCCAAAAGAGACTTTCTTTCCTTTTTCTAGAACAGAATAAGATTCAAGTTTTTCTTTATCACCTGTCATATGCTTCGAACATCCACTGTCAATGTACCATAGATTTTCCTATCCCTCTGCATAAAATGCTATTCCACATCTTTCTATTTGAGGTTCCTTTATTCTCCATGTTTTGGTGCTTGAGGCTTGCTCCTTTTTCTGCTGAAACCTGCTCCTGCATTCAGATTCTTCATGACCAAAGTTATTGCAAATAGAACATTCGACTTCATTTTCAAGAACCGAAAAGTTGTTATAGGTCCTTTTTGTCATCCCTGTCATACTTCTTTGTTTTTGAGCTTCCCTAGTCATGATTGTTTTATATGCAACACATTGAGCTGCTTTGTGACCAAAATTATGGCAAGAAAAGCATTGTCCATTGAAGAAGCTTCTGCGGTTATTGAATCTACCTGCCAACTGATTGTAATTTCTATTTTCATCTATTCTTGAACCAAACTGAGAAGATTTTACCTGTGGCTGGTTGTAGCTTTTGTTCACCCTTAAGATGGATTGCCCCTGATAGTTTCTGTTTGTATTTTGTCCCTACTTTACCTGATTATCTTCATTGTTCTTCTGCTCATTTCTTCTTGCCGCATCAAGATAACTTTTTGAGGTGGATGCTTGAGAGGTTTCTCCATTGTAACCCAAACCTGTCTTGTTTAGAGGAGACCGCTGCACATTGATAATCTCATCCAAAGTTTCAGATCCTTTGACAAACTTAAGATTAATAGCTTTTGCTTTCTCAATTTCTTTTCTGAGACCAACAATTTCACCTTCTAGTTTTTCAAGATGTTTTTCTTTTTCATCAATTTGAAATTGTAGAGTATCAATGATCACATTCTTTTCTTCTATACATCTCTTGAGTCTAGTAATTTCATCATAGAGGTTATTCACATCTACAGCATCCTCATAATCATCATCTTCAAATGCCATTAACAACTTATATTTATTACCTTGTTCATCTTCATCACTGTTTGATAAACCATCACTATCTTCATGGGTGTAGTAGCTTTTCTTATTTGCACTTTGTTTCTTGTTCCATCTAGCAGATTCCTTTCCTTTATCCTTATAAGGACATTTTGCAGCATAATGACCTACTCTTCCACGAGAAAAGCATTTGAAAGGTAGCTTACCTCTGAACCTTCCAGAACCCCTTTGAAGATTTCTGACAAAATTTGATTCTTCTTCCTCTTCTTCTGGAACATGGCTTGCTTCATAGTAATATTCTTTGCCTGATGCCTTAAAAGCAGCTTCCCTTCTGTCTGATGGACCTCCCTTTCTCATTTCATAAGCAGTTAGAATTCCATGTAGCTGAGACATAGTGAGAACACGGAGATTTTCCTTTTCTTCTATTGCAGATACTTTAGATTCAAACTTGGGGGATAATGATCTTAGAATCTTTTGAACTACTATAGCCTCTTTTATTTCTTCACCCAAATTTTTCATACAATTAACAATCTCATCTACCCGAAGAAAATAATTAGCCACACTTTCATCATTATACATCTTGAGAGTCTCATATTGAATCCTGAGAGTTTGAAGTTTAGCTTGTTTTACCTGTTCATCTCCTTCATAGCTCGTGACCATTTTGTCCCATATCTCTTTTGCTGATTTGAAGTGCATTACCTTCATGAATTCTGTTTGGGATATACTTCCTAATAGAGTACTGACTGCTTTTGCATTTGTTTCATACTTCTTTTTCTCAGCTGGATCTGTAGGAGTAGCTGAAGGAAAAGCATAGCCTGTTTCTACAATGTCCCAAACTTCTGTACCAAGAGATTGAAGATATGCAGTAACTCTTACCTTCCAATAGTTGAAGTTTGTCCCATCAAAAATCGGTGGCCTGATTGATGCTTCTCTCTCGTAGTTACTCATGATGAACGATCTACCTTCAAGCGATCAAGCTTCTCTGAAGGACCTGCTCCGATACCAATTGTTGGAAATAATACTGAGAGGGGGGGTGAATCAGTATTATCTTATTTGATCTTTGAATTATTTTAGCATGTCAGTACCATAAAATAATGAGCATGAAAAAACAGATAGTCACACCAAAGAACACAAGATGTAAGGTGGAAACCCAATGTGGGTGAAAACCACCTGCTGCAATATGTCTCTATCTTCTTTCAATTTAGAAACTTCTTTTACAATGATTTTGTACTGGTGCATTCCTTTACCAGTACGCAGGCTGCAACCTGCAGAGAGCTACAACTCCCTCTCTCTCTCGTTTTCCAGTCTACTCTTGGAAGGGAGCTACAACCCCCTACTTCTTTTCATAAAGCATCAGATGATCAACAAGTACATAACAGATATAGATCACTACAGATATCAGATCAGCAACAACAGAACTAACCCAGAACACCTTATCAATAGAGAAATTCAATCAACAGAACATCTTAAAACAGAGACGCAGTTTTTCTCTCTGTGACTTGCGACCAGACGCTGTTAACCTTCTGCTACTCTGCGTCCACACGCAGATATCCTTCTGCTCCGCTGCGTGCCCACGCACTGTTCCTTTGACTGCTCTGTGTTCTGTTGCTTCAGGGACGCACCCAAAGATACTATCGCGCCGCGTCTTTCGCTACAGAGACGCACCTGAAAACACTAGCGTGCCGCGTCCTTCTGCTTCAGAGATGCACCTGAACCTTGATCGCCCTGCGTCCCCACGCAGGTCTCTCTCTACTGTGCTGCGTCTCGGCGCACTTGCCCTTTACAGTACCTGCATCCCGGCGCACTTTCCCTTCACTGAACCTGCGACCCTTTAGATATAAATGATATGAAGGCTTCAGGACAAACCCAAACAGTCAGATCTACAGATCTGATCATGCGCCATAGAGATCACAGTCCATTAGATGATTCGCCCTCTTAGATCTGGACTAGATCTCACCAAATAAGATATTCAACCCCAGACAATTGCTCAATCCAAATGAACTCCTTTGCTTTATATAGGCAAGCTCCTCCCCAAAACATGGAACAATACCACGAGCCGACACCATAGAAACATAAAACCGTCGGCTAGATACCACACAAGAAACCCCCACGTGCTTTTCTCTGCCTTGAAATGTGTGCACTGGGTAGACGCACCCCCTGAACGGCTGGCCGGCGTCCCTGGATGCGGGTTCTGCATGGTATACCTGCGGGGACGCACTTTCTGAACCGATTGTCTGCGTCCTTCTTAATTTTTCAACAAACTGAGAGCCTTACCACTGGAGTTGCCATCAAGTACAACATCTGTAACATACAGTCATACCAGATAACATAATTCCAACAGGTGGCTCTAGTAACCTCCTTAGATCTACCCCTGTTGTTGATTTACTGATTACCACTTGCTTGGCCAAACTCCCTGAACTGAACTGCAAACTATGACCCGGAACCCAAGCAAAGTCTCGTCCCTGGCCAAGCGTACTCTCTATTCTGTGAATCTGAAATTCAGCCCACTTCCCGAGTGTAGTAGGTGCATTGCATTTAAAATTCACTGTGTTACAGGTGCGCTGATCGGACTAGGCATTGTTCCTGAATGTTGGGTTTTGTTCACTCTTTTCAGATCTATTCAAGAATTTTGCTGCCTGTAGTCAGTACACCTTTGTTTGAAACCCCTTTCCTTGCTGATATTCTGCCTCCATTGTGCAAAGAACTGTAAATGTTTTTATGTATTTGTTGAGTCATTTTCAGTTCTCCTTTGAGAAAAATTAACGTAATTGTACTGTCGTTTCTTGATTTGAAAGTGTCGCAAGTGTCGTTTTCAGTCATAGAAGAGAATCTGATTGCTCTTGATAGTCGATTACCCTGTTACTGTTGTATTTGATCTGAATTTGTAGTTTTTCTAGTGTCGAAAGCAAGTCTTCATTTCCAAATCGCAAAGTGTTGTCATTGTCTTCATTTTTTATTTTGAAAAGAAACTTGTTAGTAATTGTCGCTTGAAAAGTAATTCAGATTTGCGCATTAGCTTTCTTTTTATCATTCACATATTAAGAAGGCTGAAAACAAATACATGCATGTGCATTTGCATTTATACTGTTTGATTGGTTTGATTTAGGACAATGCATATAGTGTGTGCTCTTTGCTCTTTGTTGAAAGAATTATGTCTTTCTTTCCTTAGTAGCTAGGATTTTCATTGCACAAAGAAGATAAAAGACTGTTTATCATCTTAGATTGCATTTTAGGAATTGTACATCTACATCACGCGGTGAACCTGAAAGGTAAATTTCTTAAGCAAGATCAACTATAAAATAAATTTAATGAATCTAACAACGCTTTTGAACCTAATGCACAACATCTAGAGGTCTAGGCTAGAGACGTATTCCAGCATTGTAAAGCCTGGTAACTGTTGTTCTCATTGTTGGTTGGGTGATTCCTCCACTTTGAGACGATAAGTGACAGTACAGACTTGTGCTCCCATGTACCGTCGAGTATGTTTTGGGAGACCACAATAGGTTTAATCCTTTATCCATAGGAAGTCGTGTCTGCCGCCCTATCAATCGCAATGCACTGAACACAGCGTTTGGGAAGATTGACTGCCATACCCTAAAAGGTATTCTGTAGTTTTGTGACTGGTTTGGTAATCCCTCTGCCTAGATTTCTAGAGCAGTCCCTTTCATTCCTTTTCAGACTCCTTAACGGAAAAGTTCCATCTGAGCACTTGTCACTTCAGGCTCATTAAAAATCGAAGGCGACTAGAGTCATCTTTTGTTTTTTCTCGACTCTTCAAAATTGAAAAAACAAGTTGTGTCAAAAGAATCTAAAATTCATTTAATTCGGAAACATACTTCCCCTTTATTTTTAGTTGATCGAGTAATACGCAATCGTGGAAGAAAGTCAATTGAAACCCCGTCGTTCGCGGAGGCTTACGAGTCAACTGTCTTTGTCTCTGGAATCGAAACTATTACGGACAAACCGAACTCGTTTAGCCGGTTCCAAATCTCCTGGTAAAGTTAGAACAAGTGTTCCAACAACATCAGAGACTTCGGTTACTCCAAACATTTCTGGTATCCCTGCCTTTACAGGAGAATTTCAGCAGTCACCAAAGGACAGTAGTACTAATCCTAGTCTAAGGGTAAAAACTTGTATCACTGAACCAGTTCCATCTACAACCAGTTCGAAGAGTGTTGTTCCCCAAACATCTGTCGTTGCAGATTCTGTACCTTCTTTGGCACCAGAAATATTCTACGGACCTGACGGTCTACCTCTTCCACCTGGTCTGATTGCTATAGAAGAGATTGTGGAGGATCCTCCATCTAGTACTCCATCGCAATTTGGAGTCGAGATCACTCCGTATCCTTCTTCATCAGAAATTAGTCTACCGCCAGTGGAAGCTCCTGTAGAATCGCTAGGTAATCTTTTGGATAGAGTAGAAATTTCTGAACAACCGTCAACATCTAGGACTGTGTCATCCGACACAGCGATGACAGAACTTCCTGCTATCACTCCAACAATGCTCGCCGGTATACCATCTGTCCCAACTAGCTCTCAATCGCTAGAAGGAGCCCACTCAAGGGCTATTTCGACGGTATGGTCCGTTCCTGTTTGTTCATCCGGAACAGTATCCGGAAACTCTTATGTTGAGTCTCAGCAAATTGATCCATTGGGATGTCAATTTGGGCAGTCCGGTCCTCTAGGGAAAACCATTCCTTTAGGTACCAGATTACCGCCGTATGGGGGGCAATATACCCTTTCGTTGTCCCCTCCGGGAGGACAGCCATACGGGAGTTCACAACAAAATTCAAGTTATGCTGGAATTACGTCTAGCAGTTGGGTACCGATACTACCTCAACAACCAAGAGTTGTATATTCGATGCAACAATGTTTACCTATGTCAAATATACCAACTACGCCATCTACTGTGACGGTGTCACAAGTACAAGCACTGCCTGTTGTATGCCAACCTCAGGTTTCTCAGGTTGTAATGCAACAACCCCTTGACCCTGCGACTCAACCATAATCGCCGACTGGTGGAATGACACAGGTCCAAACGGGTACAATTACCCCTCATCTTGGTCAAACAGTTAGTATTGGACAACAGCACATGGCTTCACAACCATGGCTAGTACAATACCAACAACCACAATTCCAACCAGTATACCAAGGATTTGAGCAACAAATCTTTGCAAATAGTGGGCAGCCATATATTCAAAATGGTCAAAATCAACCATTCTACAATGGTCATGCCCACCAACCTTACCAAAGTTACCAGCATCAAATGCATTATGCTGGTATGCAAAGACCAACTGCCCAGGCGATTCCATCTTATCTTGGGTATGCTTCGCCTAACTTGAATCAACAGTTACCCTTCGTGGCAACTTTAGAGTTACTTGATTTAAATCGGTTAACAAATGATCCAATCGCTTACGCCCCTTGGTGGCCAGTGATTCCGCATAAACTTCCATCAGATATTCCTAAATTTAATGGAAATCCGGGTGAAGATCCGTCAAATCATGTGATGACCTCTCATCTGTAGCATTCATCAAACACCCTAAACGATGATTCGATTAGGCTTCACCTTTTTCAGAGGACGTTAACTGGTCCGACAGTAAAATGGTATATCGAATTGCCCAGAGCTTCGTTTGACAACTTCAGTACCCTAGCCACAACCTTTCTAACCCATTTTCAGTTACCGATAAGGTACGAAACGGGAATGGAACTTCTTACCAATTTCAAACAAACAATGGCCACTCACATATCTGATCATATACATGAGTGGCGACGTCGTCGTAGAATGGTAAAAACGTATGTTCCTAATCAGCTTCTAGCTGAATGGTTTATTAAGTCAGCATTGCCTTCCATTACGGAAGATGTAGCAAAAGGGGGAGTCATCACCGAAGAGCAAGTCATTGCTCGTGCGCAATATTTAGACTTGATTTATACTCAGTCTGGCATGTTCTACGATAAAATACCTGATGCTCCCAGACCAGAATTTTCAGTCCCCCCTCCTCCTAAAACAAGCAATGACTCTCATGCTGGCGATGGCGTGATAGGCGCAACAGACACGAAATCGACAAAGGCTATATATTGCCTCGGAACTTCCAGTCAAAATGAAAAAGAGGAACTTCTTGCCTCAGAAGTAAATGTCGTCTCGACAGATAAAGGTAAAGAAACCAAGCAACCATGGGGCAAGAACAAAAGCAAAGGGAAGAAGAAGAAACAGGAGGAATCATCACCTGAAAAATCTTCTACAAACCCTTCTGGAAATAGGAAACCAAATCGTCCATGCTTTATATGCGATGAGGATCATTAGACAGCAGATTGTCCACATAGAGCTGAGCTTAAAAAATTCTTCAAGAATTCAGAAACCTCGACAGTATTAACTAATCCGTTTCCAAATCCAGGAACAAATTTGGTTGACAGTGGAAATGCTTCCCCGTCTCAAGTGCTGATGTTGTCGGTTTCCAAACAGCAAAATGATGCTTTGATATCGACAAGGAACAAAGATTACGGGAATCCACAGCTGTCGAACAACAAGGATAAAGATCAACCAAGTAGTTTGACAACAACTTCGATGGAAGTTGCGTCGCCCATCATTCCTGAGTTGAAAATAAAACTGCCAAAGGGAGTAGTACACAAGTTGACATTTAATCATCGTTCTAGAGCGGCACAACATTATAATATAGTTGAAGATCTGGCCCAATCGCCATCCACTATGTCGACACTTGAGGTACTGCAAAATTGCCCATCCCAAAAGCAGGCTTTATTATCGGCCATCGGTGGGATAGACCCAAAGGATTCCAATCTTGTATCCTTTAATCATAAAGGATATGATCCTCAGTTTCCAGCTCAACTAGCTTTCCTCGTTCAAGTGAAAGCCCTCAACAAAACTGTTCATCAAACAATTATTGATGAGGGGGCATCTACATGTATTATGTCGATGAGTTGTTGGAAAACTTTAGGATCTCCAACCTTGTCGCGATCTTCGACGACATTAAAAGAATTTGACGGACGAACATATACCCCATATGGTATTCTAAGTAACTTGAAGGTTGAACTAGGAGGGAAAAAAGTAGAAATAGATGTTGAAGTAATCGACGGAAACCTCGATTACAACATCCTACTGGGAAGACCATGGATATATTCTATGGCTGCTGTTGTGTCGACCTATTTTAGGAAGATTGCATTTCCCTTTCAAGGAGGGATTACAATCGTCGATCAACAAACCTTCCTCCCCAATGGTTCTCAAGTTACCGGAAGCATTCCAACGATCCATAGAAGCCCCCATTCACTTCAAAATATCGGAGTAGGCCTACTAAAAGACCCTATATCAATGGGAACTTTTGCACTTCCACCTCCCATCAATCTGGTGGAAGTAGAGTCGGTAGGAACCTGCAATATGATATCTTCGATTAAAAAGATCTCAGAAAATGATGTCAACATGGATCATGCACAGGTATTGCCTCCAAGCCCAACAGAAATATTGTAGCAATCAATGTTCCTATCATGGGAGGTAAACCCAAATCAACGCTCATCAAGCGTTTGGATAGATAGGTCTAAGGAATATGGCACCCCTTCAGATCCTTGGTCACGAGTGCACGACACCGACGAAGGAATTGTTCAATCAATGGTAATTGAAGGGGCACCATGGGAAGACTACCACCGTCATTCCCTTCTTCCAGATTGTGAAGGAGATACTCCTAATGACCTTTATCATCCTTCAGTTTTTGATTTTCTATCAAATACTGTAAACACGGTGGATTCCGAACGAAACTTGTCCAACATTGAAGAGACTATCGCCATAAATATCTCGACCAAAACAGATATTGTAGAGAATATTTATGTTGGCAAATGATGTTCTCCTTCAGAGCTGGAAATATATAACGCTCTTTTTCGCGAATTCAGAGATGTCTTTGCTTGGTCATATGAAGAAATGCTAGGCATTGACTCGAGTATAGTTGAACACGAAATCAAGATGTATCCAGATGTCAAACCAGTACGACAATGGCTATGGCAGGTGCACCCCAAGAAAGCCACTGCCATCAAGGCAGAAGTTGAAAAACTTCTCCATGCTGGTTTCATTTACTGAGTTCCTCTAACCGATTGGGTATCAAATATTGTTCCTGTTATGAAAAAACAAGGAACGATTAGAGTGTGCGTAGATTATAGGGATGTAAATCAAGCTTGTCCAAAAGACAACTACCCTACACCCTTCATTGACCAGATAATTGATGAATGCACCAGATGTGAAATCTTTTCGTTTATGGATGGATTCTCCGGGTATAATCAAATAAATATCCGCCCACAGGACCAGTCAAAGACTACATTTATTTGTCCATGGGGCACATTCGCATATCGAAAATTACCATTTGGTTTAAAGAATGCAGGGGCAACATTTCAGAGGGCAATGAATTATGCCTTCCATGACATCAAAAACATCGTTCAACCATATCTTGACGACCTTCCATCTCATTCGCGAAAGCGGACTGATCATCCACAGCATTTAAGAGCAATATTTCTACGTTGCTGACACTACAAGATACGACTCAATCCACACAAATGTGTGTTCTGTGTCAGTTCTGGTTGTTTACTTGGCTTTGTAGTCTCAAAGAACGGGATTCGTCTCGACCCATATAAGGTTCAGGCAATCATAAATTTTCCTCCACCTACAAATTTGCTTCAGATTCAGAAACTCCAAGGGAAAGCAAACTTTCTGAGGAGGTTCATTCCAAATTACACTGAACTTGCTAAAGGTTATACACGTCTTTTGAAAAAGGAAGTGCCCTTCATCTGGGATCAGGTTGCGCAAGCTTCCTTTGATGCTTTAAAAGACTCCCTAATGAAAACATCATTAATGTACGCTCCTGATTATCAAAAAGACTTTAACCTCTATCTGGCTGCAGCTGATACAACCATCGCAATGGTTTTAGTTCAAGAAGAAAACGAAATTGAACATCATATATATGATTTGAGTAAGAACTTAAATGATACAGAAAGCAAATATTCTTATGTTGAAAAGCTAGCATTCGCAGTTGTTCAAGCAATACAGAGATTTCGACACTATGTCCTCTTTCGAAAAACTACCATTTTGTTAGATTGCAACCCCATGACTTATATATTGTCGCGACAGTTGCTGGGGGGCAAATATTCAAAATGGATAGCGATTCTACAAGAGTTTGATCTAGAATTTGTAAAATCCAAGTCAAAGAAAGCCCTGGTTTTCGCAGAATTATTATGCGATCTCCCATCGTTGTCCAACGATGAAACATACGAAGAAACGATCGTGGACGAAAATTTGTTTCTGATATCTTCAAGCAATCTGTGGTATGGGGATATAATCATTTATCTCCAAACCCAAAAATAAAGGCCCAATACCTACCGCTCTAAACAAAAACATATTCGATACCAATCAAAAGATTACATGATCGTCGGTGATACACTTTACCGTCATGGTGTCGATATAGTTCTACGGAGGTGCCTCACCCATGAGGAGGCCGAAAAAGTCCTGAATGATTGCCATTCAGGCGCGTGTGGGGGGCATCAATCTAGTTACACTACAGCGCAAAATTTTTTACGAGTAGGATACTTCTGGCCAATAATGTTCAAAGATTGCATAACCGCAGTCAGAAGTTGCCATGCCTGTCAAATTTTTGATAGCAAAACCACAAGACCACCCACACCTCTACAGCCAATAGTTGCTGTTGGGCCATTCACCAAATGGGGCATCGATTTCATGACATGTAACCCCACCTCGACCGGGGGGCATGGGTATATCATAGTCGCAGTTAACTATTTTACCAAATGGGCCGAGGCGATGCCCACATTAGATAACACAGGTGAAATAGCTACCCTTTTCTTTTTCAATCATGTAGTCGCCAGATTCGGCGTCCCACAAGCCAATGGACAAGTTGAAGCAATCAACAAGGTCCTGAAGCGCATGTTGCAAAGGATGATTGGAGTTCACAAAAGAAGTTGGCACCTAATCCTGTACTCAACCTTGTGGGCTTACCGAACATCGGTAATGAATGCAACCAGGTTTACACCTTTCCAATTGTTGTATGGCCTAGAAGCAATCTTACTAATCTTGTGTGAAATCTCATCCCTCAAACTCGCAATCGACCTTCTCCCTGGGACGTCAGAAGAGGAGGCTCGTTTCTTGGAACTAATCCAATTGGATGAAACCCGTCGTGATGCCGCTTTGGCTAACGAAGCCCATAAGAAACGAGTCAAGGCGCAGTTCGACAAGAATGTCAAACCCCGTGTCTTCTCAGAAGGTGACTTGGTCTTGCTTTATGACCAAGAATCTGATAAATTGGGGGCAGGTAAATTCAAGTCTTTATGGATGGGCCCCTATATTGTTAAGCGAGTGTTAGCAAAAGGAGCCTACGAGTTAATGGATTATGACGGGATTCCACTGGCACAACCTCGTAATGGGTTGTACCTTAAGCGTTACTATGCGTGATTCAGTATGGTAACCTATATGCTTTTGTTACATTTTTGTTTTCGCTAAAGTATTTGTTTTGGTCAAGTAAATCCACTTTTTACATTTGTCGCAGATGTCGAACCTATTGGAATCTTTTGTTGGATATGCCGATGGAGCAAGTCGTAGTTCGCGGAACCTATCTTCTGCGGCCTGGGCCATTTTTGACCCAAGCGGCGTATTAGTAAGTTTCATAGGGGTATGCATTGGTCGGTCAACGAATAACATTGCTGAATATAGCGCGTTGATAAAACTTCTCTCTGATGCCATCACACATGGCATACGCCGATTGGTCGTCAGGCTAGACTCACAACTCGTCATACTACAGCTCACTGGTATCTACTCCGTCCGAAATCCAGCTATCTATCGCATGTTCCTAAGGGTCAATAATTTGGAAAGGCAATTTGATTTTATTCAATATCAGCATATTTCCAGAACCTTAAACACATTAACCAACTCATTGGCAAATTATGTGTTAGATAGACATTTGAAACATGTATAAAACGAAGCATCTCATCAATATTTGCATCAGGATCATGCAAATTAACCAAAATAAAACTCCGAAAATCAAAAATATATATATAACTGTTTATGGTTTACACATAATGCTCTATAACCAAGAAAAAATTGGTCAAATGACCCAAAACTCAAAACGCTAGGGGGCACCCTAGTCTAATGATGCTCGTGATAACAAGTCACAGCCGGTGCAATCATGCGTAAAAGCCTAGTCCATCGTCTTGGCACACCAGTAGTATGCCGCTGCAACCTCAAAGGCAGCTCGTCAGTCCTCACATCTGGAATACAGAGAGTGAGGCCCTCGACCTGATCCTGTAATGTTGTGAGAGTCTCGGCCACATCGAGGTTGCGAAGGATAGCTCTTCCAACAGCCTCTCCTGCTGGGGCAGCAGCTGGCACTCTTAGGCGTACTACTGGTCGAACAGGACCGACATCTGCATGAACACATGAGTTTTGATTAGTCTTGACAAAATAAAGCACAAGGACATTATAAAAGAAAAACGATAAATAGGAATATGGTCAAAGAATTTACCAATGGCACCCCACTGTTCGCCAGCCGACAGTATCAAATCTAGGTCACCCCGGAAGTCCATACCAGCATATGGATACTCGGAATAAACCATCTCCTGACGATCAAACCACCCAAAGAACGTATCAGAAAATGAAATCTGAGACTGACCAGCATGCCTAGACATATGGTTGACCCATCTCTACATACGTGGTTCAGTCGGTGGAGGTAAACCGAGTGCAATATGTTGCAGCTGCATCAGTGGTATCTTTTCCAAGGTGAAGGCAGTTAAGATAGAACCATATCCAAAGTTCTTCAGTATCCCGCTCTTCACCTTGGTCAACTGTTCTTTCATCACAAGGAGTACTGCGTCGCACCAGTTGAACACCTTCGATTGGAGACATTCCAAGGCGTACTGCATATAAGATCGGTTGGCCACATGAAGAGCCGCACCACCAGCCATCCTACCAAAAGTGAACAGAATAGTCCTCAGGGACCTATCAGTGACATCTCGGATGATGATCTTGTCATCTTTACTCTGCTGAGATCCCTCTCTGCAATACCTGCAAACATAATCACTCACAGATTCACCTCCTCGGGCCGAACCTGATAAAGAGATGGGGGCACCCCGCCTCGATAAGCCAGTCAAAAAATAGATGTCCACTACAGTCAAGGGGATGGATTTGCCCCTAATCTGGAACACCTAGCTGGTAGGATCCCAAGCATCGAGCAAATACTGTAGCAAGTTGATTTGTTGTCTCATGCTAGAAATGCGGAAAAACTTCAACAGGCCACAGTTCCGCAGTGCGTTTACTGTAACCGGATCATGTAAAGCAAGCATGTCCTCTTCTTCATGCTCACGTTCTCGCCATGTAATAGTCATCTTGCTCCAAAAAATCTCTGAAAACAAACAAGAGAAGAGTTAGATCCTGATTTGGTGAGAAACAGACAAAATTTCCATCAAAAAACTGTGCATAAATTTCCTTCCTTGCGCTCATCGCACCTACAGTAGTGTTCTGGGTGCATTGCATGTCAGTTGGCCAGTAGACAGGCTAACATCCAACGCACCTTTCGATACACAAAGGGTGCGATGGAGCCAGGGCGAGTTTTTCAAACCCCAGAGGCTCAGAAAAACCAGAAATCAGGCTCAGAATGCAAAATGGAAAGCATGAAATGAAAGAGCTCAGGTTTAGCTCCTACCTGGTCCAGACGGCGCCGAAAATCGTCCACAGAATCTCCCGGAATCAGCTGATGAAAATCAAGGGGGGAAAGCACCTCCAAAGCTCCAACAAGCCAAAGTTCAAATGAAATGGTAAAATGAGAGGTAAAAGCACTTTTAAATTACTTTTTACATAATTCGAGTAAAATATTAGTGTTCTAACTCATTTTTCAAACGTATATTGTTCATTTCTAACTAGTTTGATGAAGCAATTGAAAATGCAGTACAATCTTTGAAAGAACAAAGCTATTTATGGTAAAGTCAAGAAAAGATCGTTGTATCGAGAAATTTTAACGCGGACTTCATGCTCGTTAAAAAATAAACATAAGCAATGAGCAAATGTTTCCCCCCAGCGTTTAAGCTTAATAAAAAAGAACCAATTCCCGGTAAATAATCATCGTGTATGTAGTACTTCAGCCTTTAAAGCCTTGGTCATGTTCCCATCATCACCTCCACTCTGTATTGGCCGATCATTCACCTCCATTTGATTGTTTACCCCTTTTGAGGAACAACTGCGAAGAGTGATCCCGCTAGCCATCCTTGTAACACTGCCATGATTAGAAAATTCCAAACCTTACTTGGAATCAGCTGCTACCCAATTTTGTCACTCGTTCCTCAAAGACGAGTCTCCTTTAAGCTCTTTTCAACTGACTCGTAAAATATGAAAAGATTGCCAAGCCATTGGCCTCTCCAGCTCGTTAAAGGGATCGGAAGTGCTATCCCTCCTTTAGATTTTAATCTTTTTGGAACTAAGGGATTATTACACAAAAATATCGAGCGCTTGTTTTGTTTGGCTCGTTAAAAAGTATCGAAAATTCATCCCTTCTGTATTGTTTTATACTTTTTTGGACTTAAGGGATTAGATGACGAAAAATGATTTTTGGAGTTTCCTTTACGTCCCTTTTCAGACTCTCTAAAATTGAAAAGGACCGAGTTATCTTTGTCGTTAAACTCGTTAAAACTTAATAGCGACAAACTTGTCTATAGCAGGCAAGAACGAGTTTCACTATCGCTAGGCTCATTAAAACATAGCGATGGGTTTGCCCGAAGGGAAAATTATAGAACAAGCATATGTTATCCTCCTCAAGCTTGACAAAAATAAAGAGGTACTGGTCAGCAATGATTGGGGAAAAATTGGGAAGAAAACTTGAAGAAACTTTGTTGGTAGCAAGTCGCTCTTGAACATGACACTTTCACTCCGCATCCAAGTCGGGTTTGGTTGTTTCATTCACCGGTCACATCACCATGGTCCCATCACACCATCCATATTTGGGGTTAATGCTACCAATCCATCATGTCAGTGTCACCGATATGTTCAAGAGAAGTCACTCAGAGAATTCACCTGTGTCTCACCCGCTACAATACATTTATGCTCCATTCTTTCATGACCGCCACCTTGAACCTTATATCACCATATCGTTTTCACCTCCATTAAAATCACTTGCTCCATTCCGTGTCATTGATGTGGGATTCATTAAGGCCCTCTTATGACGGATCGCTTCTTGTCGACATCAGCTCATTATCCAAGAAGTCGATCTAGGGACACCCCTTTCAATACTTTGAAGCTTGCATGCCTCAATGGCAAGTTTCTCACTTCCGGTGACAGGTTTACATCAAGGGCCTTCGATCAAAATATTTTGTGTGGTGTTCGACGCCAAGTCCTTTATTCACACCACGTGAATTGTACTGTAGTACCTTGAGGGTCATTATCATTATCAGTGATTCCTCTTGCGCCTGTTAACAGCTTACATCATTGGCTGGTAATCAGGCGATGTCTTTCCATGTTCGAATCCAGAACATCTCTCACATGGATCGACGTGTGCTTTGAGTGAAGATCGAACGAGATTGAAGACCCCAGATCTAGTTTCATCCATCCGGGCTGTGATATATATTTAGGGAAATAAAGACATCAAATGTACATCATCGCTGCACAGATAATCATCCAATCAAAGGGATGATGGCTCTACCAGAATCATCAGTCTACACTCAGACGATTGTCTGTCTTATGTACATGAAAATGAATTTATAAAGCTGAGCATGGGAATGCCCACCTCAGCTAGATCATGAAAATATTATGAAGATAATGTATTGTATTATATCTTATTACAGGTCTCCTCCCAGCTTGAAAGAACTTCGGACCCTCATGATAAAGCATTTCACCCGACATAAAAAAAGATTAATGACCTCATGCTTTAGGGGGCAACTGTTATAGACATTTTTGGGCACTACAACCCCAAGCATAAAATGTCCATAAACCAAGGGCTCCTAAGTCCCTAAAAGTGTTGTTCTAACCCCTAAAGGAACAAGGTCAACTGATTACAGCTTCTCCCAGAAGTTCTCCATGAAAAACCACTTAGAACTGGTCAAAACAGGATCATTTCACCTGCTCCATAGGCAAAGTGCATTGCATCTCACCTAAGTACACTCTGTGGGTGCGTTGCATTTCAAAAAGCCCTTCTATGGGGTGCGATGGGCGAAAGGAGACAAATGGTAGTGTCAATCTGCGAGGTGGAAAAGCATGGAATCTTCCAGAAACTTCTCCTGTGACACTTGCCATTCTGAATTCGACCAAGGATGAGTAAGGGATCATCAATCTCCAAGTGGAAGCAAGAACTATCAGAGGGAAGACACTAATCAAATCACAAGCTGACTCATCTCCCTTACAGATATCTATATATCGATCCCTCATCCCAGAGATCCAGAGGCTGGAATTTTGCATCTTGTAAGGAATTGATATTGGTTTCTTGAGGCAACATCATAGTGTTGGGTGATCTAAGCTTTGCATGAGGTGAAGAAGGGCTTACTTGCTGAGAGGATGATGCTGGGTCAGAACAACTAGTTGTAACTCTCTTGGCTCTTTCTTGATTATCAATAAAGCTATTCATGTTTTCCTGCATACTCTTGTGTCATTTATGTTTCATGCATTTGTATGGTCAATTTACATTTGATCCTAGATTGTTTATGATAATAGATCCATGTTCTTATATAGTGTTATGCTACTTTGATTCTACAGGTACTCTGTGAAGCTGGGTGTACAAGGAAGCAAGTAGCAAAGGACTATCAGAAGAGAGAAAAATCGAACTAGGAACCAAGCGCAAAACAGAGGTTGGTCTCCTTTATTCTTCTCTCATCTATATTTCATAAAGGAAAACGAAAGTAGCTTTACTTTGTTTGTTTCTAAGGTAGCTACCACACCATAGTGGGATTAGAAGTTCTGCATAGACACTTTTCCCTATAACACAATGTGCATGTTTATGTAATATAAAAACTCAAAGTTACATATGTTAATTACAATACTAAACAATATCAAGTGAAACTATAAATAATTTCAACCACAAATTATATTATATGAAATGTCAAGTATTACAATATGAGTTTCCAACTTAATATTGGTTGGACTAAAATTTACACATGAAATGTTGTTTCATTACTTCAAAACATTATCATTGTGTTTCCAAAGCATTGCAGGTGAATTCACCAACTTTGAAAACTTGACCATCAGTCTCTATGTGTGTCTTATGTGGGATATTGGCTCTAAGGGTATCACTAGACCAATTCTCTTCTCCCCCATTTTGCATTTGTCGCTACAGTGTTATTGTTCTCCTCTTTATTCAATCCTTGCTTCTTACCATCACTATTGAGTTTTTTTTCTGAAAACAAAAGAAGATACAGTGCAAAGTGTAAGCCATGAAAGACGATGAACACTAGAATATAAACTAAAGTAGACTATAAAGAATTTATACGACATATACCTCAACATTAGCAATGTCAAAGCCATTTTTCCCCATAAAAGCAAGAAACTTGAACAAGTTTTCTTCAATTGGGCGATAGTGGCCATTATGTGGCCAGATGACCTGTATAAACAAAGAAAATAAAATGTCACCACAAAGAAAACACCTTAGTAACTTAGTATTCAACCTTTAGGGAAATCATAGGAACAATCATGCCAACTAAGTTGCATGTTAAAAATGTCAAGTTGTAGATAACTTGTGAAAATAAATAATCTGAGATGTGATGTCTAATCCTTGTCATTTTATTCGAAACAAAATTTCATTCTCTAATGCATGAACTTGGTCAAGTATATAAACAACATGTGCTCAAATAACAACATGAAAGTAAACGTTTTCTGATAGTCATGAAAATATTTTAACACAAAACAACTAAAAGTATTTCAATCAATATCACGTAATACTAACTTCATCTTCAAGATTTAGTTGTTATTTAAATGGACCTCATACCAATTATTCTCAATTTCATAGTTAAAATACAAAAAAAAAATGTTCAAAATGCAATCAAAAAATGAAGATAAGATATCATGAAATGGACATTGCAATTATAAAGAAATTATTTATGTGTCCACTGATGTCTTGTTTGGCACTCCTAAAACATTTTCTTGCCAAAATAACCAATGAGGTGAAGGAATCACAACATTAAAAACCATAGGAATCCCTACTAGAAACATTTCCATAGTTGATGGCTCAGGTTCCTGAAGGATCTCCAACAACAATGAATCATATCCAAGTCATGCTCTGCATTGTCTCCCCATCATTTTTCCAAACACATTTCTTGTAACTACCCACACCAGAGTCCTTAACAATCAAAGGAAGGCATTGACATTTGCTTTTATCTTTTATATCTATAAACTTTGAATCTAAAAATATTTTAATACAAAAAAACTACAATACTAATATTATATTCAATTCTTAGATGTAGTTTAAATGGATATGATACCAAATATGTTAACTTTTATAGTTAAAATGAAAAATGGGTGAGTGAGTGAGGCTAATGGAGGACGAGTTTATGTCAATATATAGGCTTATTCAAGGGTAGATGTGGCTCTTCATGTAGGCCGACTTGACATTCTAGGCCAACTTGAACTTGGAAGTATTTCGACACTTTAAAGACAAAATATTTTTTTTCTTTTACAAGATACAATGTGCCCATAGGGTCTTCAATATATGATAATGACTCTTAAAGCTATAAAAAACCCTAGAATCACTCAATGGGTGTTTGACCTATAAATTGAAATAACTTGAGCATGAAACCCATGCTACAATAATAATAATTTATTTCCATTCTATAATTTACATGAATATGTTTCATACTTATGAAGACCGAACCTAGATACACATTTTTTCAACATTCCAATGATCATCACTTTGTGTGGCCCTTTAGAAACCAGTGAAATAATTATACATATTGAAGGCATATTTTCCAATTAGTACTCATAATCTGTCACAACATACTCTTACTAATGCACCATTGCAGGAAAATGAATTTCTTTGGGTACATTACATTCAGCCCTTGAAATATTGTCTGGATGGCTTGTGCATTAGAGACTAGAGGATTTCGTCTATTTCTTAAGATTTTAAATAACCTCAAGTTCTGGTTGGGTGAATTTGGTATTAAGATTTCACTTCATCCTCTCCCTGACTTCAATAAAGTGGCCTTTGAGGTCACTTTAAATTTGGGAGCACTGGGACTGGAGGTGAGCTTCATCTTGTTCCCATTCCTCCATGTGGACATGCTCATAATATCTTGGCATTTTACAGTTGCTTAACTTTCTTGCACTTCTTGCTTTTGGAGAAAATGAGTAAATAATATTGATCACCTATAGATATTTAAACTATTTGTGCCTTGGTACATGTTTTAAAGTGCATTAATGGAATAATCATGTTGGTGGATGCTTCCATATATTTATGATCTAAGCAATTGTTACCCCTCAAAATGCATGTCTTTCTGAGGCACTTTGCACAACAGTGTGATGGACATTTATAGTAGTTATTCAACATTCCAAGTAGTAGTATTTTATATACCTATTGAGGTATTTTCCAAGAGAGTTCAATTGTTGTAGGAAGGGTGTACACTCAGAGGGGGCTTAATACTCCCATTTTCTCCCTCATCCAAAGATAGAAGTAAAATCACTTGCCTTCATTAGATATATTTAAGGAAGGATTGGGTAGCACTATTCTCAAGACTTTCAATAGATATACAACCAAAGACATCAAGCCACAATACAGTGGGGATATAGTCCATTGGGATAAAAATAAATAAATTGCTCATTCTAGGCATAAGGTTGTTATTCTCATTGCTAGCTTTGACTTTCTCCATAATTGTTTTCATGTCTTGATGGGATGAGATTGTTAACGAGATCAAGTTTTAGACTTATCAATAAGGAATATACTTATTCTTTTCCCTTGAGCACTTTGAGTATATGTTTTCCGCAAAATGAGGTCTTTATGCCAATTCCTTGAGGAAAAATTGTCTTTGAAGCCTAGGGCTGACTTGTGTATTTTAATGATGAACAAGTATTTTTATACCTGTTTGGGGGCACCTTTTGGTTTTTTATTCAGTGGTTGGTTCAAAACAAAAGAATATTTATTAGGTGATTCTTTTTCATTTTATTATCTCATATATATTTATCAAAATGGCACCATGGATTAAATCTTTGGAGACAGAAAATTATGATACATGCACACAACTAGGAATCTTTCTTGAGGGTTAAATTGAACGTGTTTACAAAGAATGGAAACTTCAAGGAATATGTGGAGGTGGACATCAGGAAAAATCCAATGATAACTTACATGGAAAGGCATACCGTAGATGTCAAGCATATTGTGGGAAGAAATCTTTGGTTATTTTTGAAGAGTCGAAAGAAAAAAAAACCTAAGGACTGTATCAAAATTTCAACAGCCAATGAATAAAAAAGAATACCAAGAAGCTTGTAAACACACCTATCTCTAATGGTCAACAATTGCTTTCTCACATCCCGGGCTCTCCTTAAAGAGCGTGATTACGCAAAATTTTCAAAACACCAGGGACCTGAGATATTTTTTCCTTCCAGGCCTCATACATGGCTAATAATTTTAAGTGGTGCCCTTCTGGTTGGAAAAATTTTGCCTTTTTTTGGTTAGCTTGAACTTGCTTCTCTCAAGGCCAGTAGAAAATGTTTTGTGTCTGAAGCATTGTTATTATCGTCAAGATCTCATCGCTACAACAAAGATCAAAAATGTCAAGGAGAATCTTTGACAAAGGAGGTTCCAGTGGAAATTCAACCATTTTCCTCCCCAATTTGGTTAGAAGACCCTCCTCATCCAAAGCTCCTAAATTGTACAGTTGTTCCATTGTAGATATGAGTGCTTGAGGAGGAGGGGGATCCATAAAATCAAAGGAGAGGAGGTCATTGAGTCCCATGGCTTTCATGGTGAGTGTCATGAGTCCAAGATTAATCCTCTGTATTTCTAGCATAGTCGTGGGCAACATCTCATTGTGATATTCATTTTCTGTGTATAGACTATAACACTTACCAAGACATGTATGACCAGCACGTCCAACACGTTTCTTAGCTGATGCTTCAGAAATTGGTGGAATGACCAGGGAATCCAAAGAAAGTTTTGGATTGTATACATTCTTCTTAGAAAATCCACATTCAAAAACATAGTAGATTCCCTCAATGGTCAAAGAAGATTCTGCAATATTGGTGGCCACAACCACTTTTCTTTTACCTCGAGGAGCAGGCTCAAAAATTCTTGATTGCATCTCACTAAGGAAAGCACTGTATACCGGTAAGATTATGAGTTGTGCAAGATGCCTCTCACCTGTCTCTAGCATTGAATCCTCCCATGCCAATTCAAATCTGTGGGAATGGAATCCATCATGGTCCTCTGCTATTGTTCTCGAATCTCCCTTCGCTCCTTCACTGCTCTTTGTAGTGAATGATCTGGATTCTTCACAATCTTCACAAGTGAAACATCAATCGAGTAATGAGTCTGCCCCTGTTGGAAAGCACGCTCATCCTCATTCAACTCAATCTTGAGCTCCTCCTCAACAATACCCACGTATTGGTAAATCATAACATCACCATCTTCATCATATATAGGATATTCCATCACATCCAAGACCCTGAATGCAACTAGCTACTTTTATTCCCACTTCTAGGGAGATCTCATTCTCTTTAGGGGCCTCCGGGAAGGCATGTTTTCCTCCTCATTCACAATGGTGATACATGAAAGTTTGGTCCTCTTTGTACAAGGCTGATTGGAATTGAGAGGATTGGCCTTCGGAGCATCATCATCACTTCTTTTCTTCATTGGAAACAGGTCCTCACCGGTTTTTTGATCTACATCCCTTAAGGAAAGGCTCATTTTCTGTCGTGATATAGAAATTAATTTCACCCAAACAGTTTGATCTCTCTTAACGACTTCCTTTGCATTAACCACCCACCTGCTTACAATCTGTGAAATATGGACCAAACTCTATTTCCCTCGAAAAGCATTCAACGAAATAAATAACCATGTATCCATTACCCTGGAAACCCCACCCTCATAAACCCGAAGTAACTCGGGCTCCCTATTATAGTTGTTCTGCTCCTTATTGTAGTTTGGTCTAACAAAGGGCTAGTTTGAGAACCTTGGAAAGGGAAGGTTTCGAAGGAAGTGATGTCTCCCCATGTTGAAAAAAATAAAATTTTCACCATGTTGAAGAAGACCCTAGACCTTAAAGTTGATAAAATGAGTCAAGAAGAAAGCATTTTTGGTCCTCCATTTGAAAGTGATGAAGAAGAAATTGAAGAAAAATTTCCAAGTTCAATGGAACATAGCCTAATGCAAGGGTGGATCAACAAATCTTGTATCATTTCATGTCAGCATTTGATAGAATAGAAGATGTTTTTTATTAGCAGATACGCAGGCTTATTCACCACAAAGTAGTCACAAAAATTCCAACTTGCAACCATCCATATTTTGACATCTCATTGTTTCACTTGTTGATGAAGCACATACAAAATGGATAATGGATTGATGAAGTATTGAAGTGGTTGCAATGGCTACCTAACTTCACCTAACAGCTTAATAGAGCACCAATAGTGCTTTTCTCAATCTATTGGTGCTCTGTTATGATTTTGGCAAAAAAAAAAGGAATTAGATCCATTTCCACATATATCCAAGACGATAAAACTTTTACACACTAATATTAACCTTTAACAAAATATATAGGCAAATATGGGTTCTTCAACATCTTACATATGGATATGGATGCTTAACCAAATTACCACTCTAGGGTCATCAACTTGGGTCTTCAACAAAATACCCATTATCATTAGTTTTGTCATCATTATAATAACTTGCAAGATATGTTTTCTATGGTATAGGAATGCCACGGGAGGTAAAACTTGAAGGGTTCTAATCGAATATTTAGATATAGCTATAGTGAATTTCTCCAAAAAAAATGTTCATGGTGTAGAAATAGTTAACGAGTTGACCTAAGCTAAATCAAATTTCAGTAATCTGAAGAAGTTTTTAATGTAGGAAGAAAAGTATGATGTGGGAACAAACATGTCCAAAAATTTGTACATGGTTAAACCATTTCCTATCCGACCATGTATACAATCAGTGTTGATTCTTCATCATATATTCAAACCAAAAGTCTGTTTAGCTATCATACATTCAACCAATGATGGAAGAAACTGTAGAATTTTGAAGAATTTTTCTACAAATCAGCTAGCTCTGATACCATGTAGAACTTTTTCTAAAATCCGGCTAGCTCTAATACCATGTAGAAATTTCCCACCTGTAGATCACCTTGTAATGCAATGTACTAAAGCAAAACACTTGATCTACTTCTACAAACAATTTAGCGGAAGCTTAATCAACCTTTAGCAATATCAATAAGAACACATATAACTGATAAGAAGGAATCAGTCACACATAACACAGAAGAATTTACCCGGGAAAAGCACCTGCCTAAAACCCCATCTCTGTATTATCATACAAGGGGAAATATAGTTTGAATTACATAAAGCCTTAGCTTGGAAGCTATCCAGCTCTCAGTACAAGCCCTCTGCTGCTAATAGACAATCAAATGCTTCTCACAAACCTTCTCCTCTGCCCTCCAAGCCTCCTATTTCCTTGTGAAATTTTCCTTGGGGTCCAGTGCTGCCACCTGTGTGAATTGGCCTCTTCACACACTCACTAACCTCTAATCTAACTACACGAACCTAAAGGAGATAAATCCTCATCATGGTTGAGCTTCCTTTATAGGAAAAATATTCATCCAACTGATAGTACACTCTCCCTTCTCTGATCTCAACTGGGTCTCTATCTAAACTAACATGCATCAGCTATTCAGGAGAGAATACTCAGTTATCTGAAAATAATAGTTGTCACATGCATGCAAGCATTAACAAACTATATCTCATTATTTTAACAACTTGTTAAAATAATCTAACTAGACTTGACTAAGTTAAACTATGTCAACTAATCCTCTCAATATAGAACTGAACCTTATCTCCTTTAATCAAGGGATAAATTCCTAAATCTAGAGAGAAAATAATTGCATGATCTCACAAAGACTTCAAGTTTAATTTTCCATAACTAATTAACTTATGGAGATTAATTAATTAATATTTTAAACTACTGGTAAGACAAAATTCGTTTTTACTTCCTATATATAGACCAGGGATTGCTTTAAATAGGAAAGGACCCAGAAATGCTATTTTTAGAAGTTTCTATTTTTAGCAGTTTCACCTTGTTGGCCAAACTACTATTTTTAGAAGTGCTATTTTAGCAATTCTATTTTTAGCACTTTCTACATTTAGAATTTCTTGTTGCACACTTTCCTTTCCTTATTGTTTTTCCTTTTTACCCTTCTTTTCTTTCCTATTGAATAGGAGGATCAATGAGATACCTCGGGCCAATTGAGCTCCTCCATCAAAAGAATCTGTGGTCAAATTGTTAGAGGTATGTAATTAATTTAAGAGTAGGGTAATTGTTTTATTTTTAGCAGTGACTGAATTGATTTTGAAAGTATATAGATTCAAAAAAAAAATAAAAGAGTGTGAACTAATATTCGTCTCAACGACCTCTTCTACCCTAACAATGTCCCAAGAACCAGAAGAAATGAAGGAGATGCAAGACAAAGGAAGTTGGAAGACCGTAGAGAAAAGAAAGAAAGCTACAACACCAATCTCGCCAAGAAAGACGAGGAGCCAGACAAGTAAAAATTAAGAAAATTGTAGTTCCGATAGACCAATTTGGTCTGAGTGGACCTTAACCATCATCATCATCATCATCATCATCAATATTCACTAGATTTGATAAATAACTGCTCTGCCTATAAATGACCTCCTTTGCCCAAATGGTGGTCACAAGATTTGATAAAGACTCCACGGCAGAGTTGTAGATTTTCACAAGTGCAGTCATCCTCTTTACATGAAGATATTACCGATCTACATAGTGACAAATACAACTGTAAGAACATGGCACTGTCCGTATCTCTACAAACATGAATTGAAAAGATCTGATCCATAAGCTAATTGACAATTTCAAGAAACTTTTGGTACGGTGATTTTCCGTTTGATTATGTGAAAATCCAATTCCTATCAGTTCCTTAAGCCTTTTTTCTTGGTTGACATCCAATATAAGATCGAAGAAGTTTACTATCAGACTTTTTCAGTTTCTTGGTGGGAATTCATTAATGAATTTTTTTTTGAGATGGTAAATTTTCACTGTTTGAAATTTGTTATATTTTTCAATGTATAAATCTATCAGAAATTACAAAACACAGACTTACCATTACAAAAATTCTTCCCCCAAATGTACGGTTCGTTCAGATCATCATTGGTGATCTGGCTGGTGGACGAAACAAGCCTCTAAAACTGTAGACAAATTTTTATCAAATCAAGGAGCCTGACCTTCCGACCATCATTGGCGATCTGGTGGGTGCCCCAAATGAACCTCTGAAACTGCGAAGGGATTTTCATCAGACCGAGTAGCTTGTTGTCCAGATCATCCTTGGTAATCTGATGGGTGCCAGAAACGAACCTCTGAAACTGTGGAGGGATTTTCATCAGATCGAAGAGCCTGTCTTTCAGATCATCATCGACAATCTGGTGGGTGGCTGAAACGAGCTTCTAAAACTGCGGAGGGATTTTCATGTCGAAGAGCCCGTCCTTCAGATCCGAGACCACGAGGTGGAGTGTAGACACCTGTAGGAATTTTGTTCTTCCATCCAAACCCTTGATGAATATTTGATACATGACGATAGACGGTCTCAAGTTTGAACCCTGCAACGCTGAATTCGAGATGTTTTACTACCGATGGGGAAGCAAACATAATGCAAATAGATCTTATCATAAATTATCTATGTTTTAACTGAAGAAGACTCCATGTCTACCAATATCCATATATCCATGTAAATATATTAGGTTGGTTGGGTCTACTATGCTGTGATGAGTCAATCAGTTTAATAGACAAACTTTTATGAAAGTGCCCATCATAACTATCTATTAATTTAAATAGAAAATGATTAGAGTCGATTAGATTCATAGACAAACTTTTATGAAAGTGCCCATCATAACTATTTATTTAAATAGAGAATGATTAAAATGTTCTGGTTAAGTGGATTAAAATATTTATAATAGGATGCATTTATGTTGTTCTTAAAATTAAAATTGTGTAAAAGAATTTTTCTCTACTAACAATAATGTTGGGGTAAAGTTTTAATTATTTATTTTGACACTTGTAATTTTACAATTTGATTTTTATTTACAATTTAATTTTAATAAAAATTAAATATCATGCAAATTGATTAATTTATATTTTTTTAATAACGAAAATCTTATTATAATTTGGTTTGCAAATTAAAATGGTGTAATTTTTTTTTATCTATTAACAATGGTCTTGGTGTAAAGTTTTATTTATTTATTTTGAAACCTGTAAATTTACAATTTGATTTCCATTTTCAATTTAATTTTAATAAAAAATAAATCCCATGCAAATTAATTAATTTATATTTTTTCAATAACTGGAAATCCTATTATAACTTAGTTTGCAAACGAGAAGTGAGGTCATACATGTCCAACTTCTATCTATCAATGCATCCTAACTCACCATTGCTATTCAAGGAAAACCCTATCACCTGGAATGACCCATTGGTGGTCCATAAAGGGGCGGGTTTTCATGCATGCCACATGCCTCTATGTCTTGGTCCATTAACATGTTTCCTTGTGTTTCCTTAATTTATATTTCAAATAATATATTAAAACCAACATAGATCCACCTTAAATATGGATACATGAGCTGAGAGGGATCCAATTTCTTCACGTGATTTTTTTTTATAAACAGACATTATTTGAATGTTTTGTATAGTTATTTAATCTGTTTTATTTTTAGAGTTTTTAAATTTTTTATTTTGATTGACATGGGCAATATTTCAACTTCGATGATAGACGAACAACACTACACAACATCATACTAGACTGTAAAATGAGACTCTCGACTCAATTAATAGTTAATTTTTTTATTATTTATCAAATTCTATGTTAATACGATTTTTATTTAGTGCAAGATTTGCTAGCCTTACATTGATCAAAACAACCCTTGATTCTCTTGCTATTTCCTTTTCAAGTAATAGTTTCCTAGTTCTATAAGGGCCATACACCAAAACATCGGAGGACTGAGGAACTTGCACTGCCAAAATAAATCATGCCTCTATAATGGAAAATAAAAAGCTCATAAATTTCCTATTTAACCTATTCTAAGCCTCCAACTTAGTCAAAGTTTACATCGATATCATCTTTATTTATAACATAGCAATCTATCACAACATGTAAGAGAAATGAATCGCAATCCAAAAAACACAGTGCACAATTAAAATGACTAACATAAATGACTAATTTGTATTATTGTAGTACTTTTTAAGTAGTCTTATTTTTATTCCTAAACTAAATCAGTCATTCACGTCTAGCCACTTTTAGTTGCATTACTAACTATCTAGTAGTATATTTTAACCCGAGACTAAATTAGTCGGTTTTAGTTGGGTCACTTAAGATTTCTCGTTTTTGGTAGTATTTCACTTGGAATAGTTGTGGTGACTAATGTTTTTAGTCACCTAGTCACTAATTGCACCATTTTCTACTAGTGTTTGTTTTGTTGGAACTTGCAATTTTTTTGCCAAATTAACATTTATAACATTTTGCTTGCAACTAGGATTTATAGACACAATGATTTTCTCCTTATGCATACATCCATGAACTTGTAATAAGGAGATACCAGTATAAAATATCCCCACATGTTTCACATTATCTTGTTTTCCAGCATGAGACCATTTTTCTAGCAATAATTTTTCAAATTCTTCATCGGGCCAGTTTAACCACTTCTTCTTAAGTGATTCCCACCATGTGGCTGCCTCCTCTTTCAACTGAGCCACTATGAAAGTTTTCCAACTTGTTTTCCATAATGACTTATGTGTTTCTATTAATTATTCAATAGTAGGGCCATCATCTTTTCGTGTAAAATATTTCTTGCTAGAAGCCATGAAGAGGGTTTTGAAAAAAATCACTTACTTGGCGAAAATTAAAATGGCTACAGTTCGGTCAATATTGCTCAGAGTTCTTATTATGACATATTTTCGGAAATGGAACGACCATTCTGCATCTTTTCATGTGATAGAAAATCCTAATCTAGGCACTAGAATTTTAGATTCGCGCTGCAACTGTCCCACCGTCACAAAAAATATGAAAAAAGAGCTGATTTTAAGTCAGTGATATCTCCCTCATCCAGACTCCGATTTGACCGTTTTTTTTTTTTAATTGGGCAATTTTTCAAGAGGATCTTAGATTTGCAAATTAGTTTATCAAAATTCCCCAAAAAAATGACCAAAAATAATTGGAGATACAATGTCCACAAATTTTCGCCAAAACATTTCTACAACACAGCCGATTTTTAAATTAGTGATATCTCCCTCATCTAGACTCCGATTCAGCCGATTGTTTTTTTTCAAATTGGGTATTTTTTCGTAAAGAATCTAGATCTACAATTTTTTTCTTAAAAATTTGCACCCAAAATTACAAATATGATCTGCAAACTTGCTGCCCCAAAAAATTCCTGCAAAAAAAAAAAAAAAAAAAAAAATCTCCGCTTTGCCCAAGAACATGCTCTGATACCACTTGTGATAGATCTGACCTGCAAATGTATAAGAATAGAAATATGCCTAGAAATAACAATATTGATCCAATATAATATAAAATTCTTATTTATTGATCAAAACCATTGAGGTAGGGTAACACCATACATTCACTCCTTAAGGAAGGAGAACACTCCACAAGTCATATGCTTGTTCATACAATATTCCTTGACATCTCTCAATGGGGAGTCTCTAGCCTCTATATATGATTCATACATACAATACCATGGGTCATTACCATGGTTCTCTCAATACCATATATCCAATACCACGGGCTTACCTTATAACTATGACCCATCCCATTATTACATTATTCCATTGGGTACCTCCCTCTTTACCCCATACTATCCTCCCTAGGTATACTACAACAATTGAACCAATTTAATGTTGATACTAGGGGGTGGAGCACTGAATCAAGTATATGATGATGAGTACTTTAAATAGGTTATATGAGCAACATATATGGGTCAATGATTATGAATATGCAGGAGTGGCTTTTTGTAGAGACCCTAACTTGATTTTTCCCCCTCTCAAGTAGTGAGGAGATGTGGGTAAGCGAAATGTTTTTTGAAATTTTATTTTTTATGATTTGATTAGTGGTACAATGCACTAAACGTTAAAATTTTTGACGGCATAGATATCGTACCATGGAGACCAAGTGGTGAGTCTCCATATGATTGGCAATGATGGACCAAAGTGGTGGAGCCATTAGTGGCCTTAGAGGATTTGAATGAAGAGGATACTAACCACAATGATTTAAGGTAGGTTCAATAGAACCTTGAGGGGCTTATGATGGGTATACCATTCACCCAACTTGAGGATGTACCCTGACACATCCAGGACCACACTGTAGGTGTGTCCAACAGGATGGATCAACTTCTCCTCTAGGTGGCTTGGATGGTTTTTTGGCACTGGGAAAACAAAGACTATGATGATGATTAGATGTAGAATACTACTATATGTATGATCCTTTTTTTGAATATTTTTGGACATTAGTGTATTAGTTACAGGATTATGAGCCTAGGTTGCGAGCCCAATTTTGGCACTATACTATTTTGTGTGTTTTGGGAAGATGTATGCAAACTAAGTTCTACATATATACATATGAATTTCATTCTTTTATTTATGGATGTTTTCAAGGTGATGCATTGGATCCCATGTGTTTTATGTACATGTGTGTTTATTTATTTTGATGTTAAATATGTGACATGTGCCACTCCAATACATATTTATCCAAAAAATCATTAGATGCATTAGAACTCCTAAGAGCATGTTGATAAATGATATAATCAAATGAACGCTCAAGAAAACATATCCTCATATAATGATAAAATAGCACTGGATGATGGACATGATAAATGTGATTCAGTTTATCATACCATGTCCTGAGGGTCCAAATTGACCATCAAATGACAGACACCTAGAGCTATGGCCCTGGTTAAGAGTTCAATGAAAACACTATATTCCACTATGTTATCATTTGCCGAGCCTAGAAAGATGCCTCTTAAACTCAAAAGTTCGTCAGTGAGTAGAAAAAGTGTGCATGTTGTGGAAGCAATGTTTTCGGAAATATGGCTGGTTCCATTAGAATATCCTACATAAACCAAAACGGATATGGATATTTACAATCCAAGTACCAAACATGATATGCAGTTGATTGAGATTTGACACACATCCAAAAAAAATGTAATAACATACACTAATTACATATGTATAGGGTGCCACACCCAAAGGTCTAATCATATTACTTTCTGAGATAGATCCCATTGCAAGGCTCCAAAAAATGTTCCCATCTTAGTCTTTGAGTACACCCTACCCCCCTTCTTTAACATGTGTTTAACAATGTATGGACCGAGCCATATGGGTTCTAACTCTCCCACACCTAATTGACCATGTATCTAGTCATAGAACAAGACTAAGTGACCTTCGGAAAAGACATGAGGATGAATAGACTTGTCATATTGGAGTTTGATATGCCCCATTGGCCAGAAGAGCATCAGAAGGTTATTCATTTATTTGATCCAAATAAAGGCGGCATTCTTCCTTGATTAAAGAGAAGTTTGACAACATGTTTCAATGAGGGAATCTCACATTGGATAGCATCTCTTCCATGACATTAACGAGTTAGAAAGGAGTGAATCCTATGGAGGTCTTGGAAGAGGTTTGATAAGTCTAAAGGGCTAAAAAGAGCATTAGGTGAAAATTAATTTTGTGATTCATGACCATCTATTGGATCATAGTCTTCAAGGAAAAATTGATGGAGTCTACTTAATTGTTAGCTTGAGGATAGTAGGGATTGCAGTTCTCATGGAATAACCCAAACTAGGTTGCTAATTCAGTCATGATATGGTTGAAAAAGTGAGTTCTCTAGTCATTCACAATCTCTTTAGGGACACCGAGCCTAGTGATGATGTCGTTGAAGAAAAATAGAGCCATGTTGGAACCATGATTTGAATGGGTATGCATAGCCTTGGCCTATTTGCGAAAATAATATGTGCCCTCAATGACATAATTATGTTCAATGAATGAGGTAGGCTTACACTGCATAGAATTAATACCCCATTTATAAAAGGGACCAACAAAAAACATGAAATGGAGGGGACAAGGATGGGCACACATTTTTAGATAAACATATGACAAGGATGGTACCTTTGGACCATGATCATAAAAACCTTGAAGCTTGAAGGCCAAATGTACCCAGTATGCAAGACTTTGTAAGAAATGGGCAACCTAGAAAGATGGTCACCACATGCCCCCACATGGTAGTCATTCAAAACATGTTCAACCTCTTTATGAGTTACGCATCGACATAACACCAAGTCAATCCCATGGCCATATAGGGTATCATGTAATGAGGTATTTTCTAGATTTATGTTGTATGCATTGACAGTCATCATGGGATCAATCAAGCCAAAACTTTTGAGTCTATAGATAGAGAAATATATGCCCATACTATGGCTCAAATATGCTAATAAGTGATAAATGATAAATGACACTTTTGTTGTCTTGGAAAAAACGACAAAATAACACATCGGGCGTCAATAACCAACACGTACTTTTCAATGAAGATCCTTCACTCCACCCGGATCAATGGCGGAGGAAGCCTTTCGACCCCCCCTTGGCCATTTCCCGTCAACGCGAGGGGGAGGGTCTGAAAAGCAGTTTTCATGGCTACCACTTTTTCAACGTGGTGCCTCCAAAATGTTTCAGACCCCCAATACCCAAACCACAAACCATTATGAGACCCACCGCCCCCGAAATCTGCTTGCAGTTTTTCTTCCATCTGACTGTTGACTTATCTCGCACCTTGTGCATCTGTTATCCTCCATCCAATAATGAACCTCTAGGTCATCCATCTATTTTCACTTATCCATTCACCGCCCGCCACGTTATAATATCGTTTCCCATATGCTCCCAAGTTGTTGTTGTCCCTGATTATCCGTTTAAACATCCATTAGGCATTAATTCACATTTCACCTACAAATTGAATGCCTACGACTAGATCTAAACAGTCACTTGAGCCCAATTGAACCTATAAATACTTCATGGATCAAATCTTTGCCACTTTTCACTTCCATCCATAAACCAGAAGCACCATTTGTCACTCTGTGTATTTTCTCCACTATCATCAATTGTAGGTTAAAAGCAGCTTTTGAATGTCCCTTGCAGTAGTGATGGCTCCTAAAGCAAAGATACAGAAGACTGCCGAAGAAGGAAACCCCTCCACAGTCTCCCTTGATCTGGCTCATATGCCACTTTTAGACTCCCTTTTCAAGATCAATGACTGTGAATGTGAATTTGATTTCTATGAATTACATTCATGGTTAAAACTAAAATATATCAATAAGGAGGATTCCATTCACTTCTGGGAGACTCTTCTACCATTATTTTCTTTTCCTAAGACCCATCAATACCCTGATCTAATCTCTTGGCGTCAAGCCAAGTATGACCCTGTGCAAAGAACAGAAATGACTTAAGATGGAAAAATCCTGATTACTATTGAGGGAAATGTTCCCCTAGGGCTTTTGGGTTGAAACCCTAGCAGACTGAAAGTTGTCTATACAGAGAAACACACATTCTCACAGCCATTATGCTATTATAAGCAAATTCTATGATAAGGGGGTGTACCTTAGGTCCTACGTTTGAGAAGGTCCTTTAGGGTCCAAACCCTTCTTCAAGTTCCTCTTGGTCCTTTGTCCTGCAAAACAACCAATTCCAAAGAACACAGTAGTATATGGACAAAACCTTATAAAGAAACCATCTTCATGTTATAAAGAAAAGGTAGTTAGTTATGAACTTTAAACAACCATTCACATATGAATTCCAACATGAATATCATAAACATAAAGAAGATTTATATCAAGAACCAAGACATGTGTTTCTTTTATTATAGACAAATAAAGTACAGAAAAAGAATAATTTCACTTCAGTCACCCTTCACAGGCTCCAAGCAAAGCTTCCTTCTGAATTCGTCTAGCCTCAAGCCTTTAACAAACTCCTTCCATGACTTACTCCATGATGTCACAAGTAGTGGATGAACATCAACACACAAGGAAACAAGGGTTTCCTGTACAAATGGGGGAAGTGCAGAAGGCACAAGGGTCTTCAGACCTGGTCAGGGGAAAAATCTCAGCATAATAACCTTTCTCTCTCTTCTCTCCTCTCTTAGGCCTTCCCATTGAGGTCTTTTTATACCTCTCCCAAAGTAGTTTTTTAGTTGGGAGTTGGTTGGGAACAGTTGGGCCATGGGCACTAACAGGTGATCAGCAGGTAAAACCCGCGATCTCCACTCGAAATTAAGGAGTTTTATATTTTTTTAAGTGTTTTAATACATATACGTGGGTTGGGTATATGCCTACCCACGTATACACGCATTTAACTCAGGGAAATGTCATGTATAAGGGATAAAACACTGTTTTTTAAATTTTGGGACCAGGTATGGAAGGAGCGGTTGCCCTAGGCCATGAGTGCAGCATCACAAACCATAAGAGTGAGATTTGGAGCTATAACAAATGCCCCCTAATATATGAGGTCAGAAGGGGTACATGATGGCTGAAATGTATTAAGCAAGTACATGGAAAGGAAATCTATCAAAAACCGAGGAGGACTTCACCAGAATTCAGCCTGCCAAGCCACAAAAGGAGATCAGAAAGAAACATTTTCTGAGGTGGGCATACCCATGCTCAGAAAAAGTAAAGCATGTCGGCATATCAAATACAAGCGGATCCACTAAGTATACTAGTATAAATGACTGGAAAATACATAATGGATCATCTGATCATGATGAACAAGTATATGTCCAAATATCACATATAAGACTGTCAATGATGCTGAAAGATGCAATGGATCACTGATATCAAAGAGTGATCCCAAAAGGTACCAACTGAACATGATGGAATAGGATGGTACTACACTGCAAACTCAGGTGCCAGCATATAGAATTTCACCATGACTAACTACAACATATAAGGTGGAATGGTATCAACTAGCAGCAACAGGAGAAACTATCAAGTGAACTAATGAATGCTGATACAACCTGAGGTCTTCACCGACCGTCGTGGTACATTTCTACACCATGGGAATAAATGATCTGAAGTCAACCATGTGAGAAATCGTTTGATTACTGGTCATTGATGTATACCGTTAACAAACGTGAGACTACTCACCGATAATGATAATGAGCGTCAAGGTACCCAGTACAATCTAACAAGTGTGAGTAGATGAACTAGAGTCGAACACCTATAAGAATCTATCGATCAAGAGACAATGATGGTTTCCCACTGTCGATAGCGAAGGATTTACCACTAATGACTGCAAACCCCAAGGTACTGCCAAATGGACTCTAGATCTTTTCCCTAGAGCAATGAGTGGGAGTCGATAAGGAAAGATCCGCTAAAAGGAAGGCATTAAGGCATCCTTCATCAATCTAGTGCGAGTGTAACCCATAGGCCAATAATGTGGAAGGAATCAGATGAAAGAGATGTAGTAACCCAACCGAAGTACGTTTCCGGCGTACACAAGATGTGGCTAGCGCACGACAGAAACCCTCTGAACCAACCAATAATGAAAGCTGGCATAGAGGCGAGGTATCCACCAATAGGGTCAAATGGAAACCAAGGTATTGGACGAATCCCAATGTGTGATAATGTAAGCTGATGTCGAACACAAGGGAAACCACTTAGTCAAAGGCCCATGATACTGATCGATGTTGACCACAAGGTGACCTATCAATAATGAAAATAGGGCCAGGGTGCAGCTCTAGACCTATCCTCAGAGCAATGTGTCGTCGTCGATAAGGACAAGACCCACCAGCAAGAAGTCAATGGGGACCTTCTCAAACCGGCATGAGTAAAGGACCAATATAACTGATGTGATGATAGACATGATACTGAAAACCAGGGATGGCTGACTGAAAAATGAGTCAAAAGACACCGCAGAGAGGCCGACCCAGGCTAACTTCCCTTGAACAAAAGCACGACTCAATGTGACTATGTGGCAGCATATGATGACTCTGTATAAGTTTGTCATGCAGGAGGCACGAACAAACCCTCCATATGATTGGAAGAGATAACCAATCAGGGGAGAACTAACTCAATAACAAGGTTAAGGCATACCTAAGTCAAACTAAATCCCGCCCAAATGGAGGAGACTTTGCTTTGAGTGCTTTGTTCAAGGGCGACACAACTGACTCTAGCTGCCAACAATAAATGGAAATATTGTCTCGTTCCCGCTCTTTTTTGGAATATTTAATTTTTTTGTCTTTTTCTGTTAAGCTTGAAAAAGAATAAAAGAATGCTATGGTATAGTGGAAAGAACGAGTGTCGGTGAAACAGATGATCTAGTTCCTGGGAATGGAACGTTCCTATGCTCAATGCAGGGAGGTGAAAACTGGTCAGTGACACTCAAAGGTCTGTTCCTTCCACGGGTCAAGGTGTGTCAAGCTGTAGAAGTCAAAGGTATGCAAGGTTGATTTTGCAGTCGTCATGGTCAAAAGTTGGCTTAAGCATGAGTCCAAGTGAAGTCGGCTCTAGGCCAAAAGGTGCAAGTGGTCGACATGCAATGTAGTAGTACAACCCGACATAAAGGAGCCTGTAGGGTATAAGGGCAGAATAAAGCGAAGAAGCTAAGAGGAATGAGTCTTCAACGCATAAGTCATGGAGGGACTACAGAGGACTCCCGAGCCTACTCAAATCGGAGCAGCATGGGCAACAAATGTCAGTGAGGTGCTAACTACGATGCCCATGTAAAGGATGGCTCTACCATCGTGTCATGATTTAAAGAATCGGCGAGTGAAGATGGCTTACGAACCATAACACGATGGGGTTGACCCTATGATAGATGTATCAGCAAATGGAGGCTAGTATGCATAATGCAACGAAAAAATGGTGTCCCTAACCTATATGCCAGTGAGAAAATGATACCTGCCATGACGGTTCAGCAGTCATGGAACCGTCTCGAAGCTGTCGAAAAAACGTCCAAAATGTTTTGAAAAACAAACCATTCTCGACATTCCAAGCTCCCAAGTTAAAAGTCACATGAGGCCAAACAAAATAAAATTTTGAAAAAATTTTGCATTTTCAAAACCTATAAAAAGGATTTTGGACTCACCATTTTTACCATTTTAGTTTGAGAGCAAAGAGTTGGAGCAAAAGGAGCAAACTTCCTGTACGCCAAATTCAACTGTTCAAATTATTCAAAAACCTCTAGGTAACTCTTATACTTAGCTTGCAATTGATTGTAACTAGCTTTAAGATTTTTAATTAATGTTCCACCATTGAATTTTTTGCCAAAAATTTCACCGCGGCGTATATACAAGTTGGTAATATGAAACCCATGTACACGCGGGCCCTATATGCGACTGTGTGCACCGGGACCCACGTATACGTCGCGAACATTTTTAACCAAAAAACTAACGGTTGAAAATCATTTTTTGCTCAGAATTCCGGTCATGTGGCAACAAAGAGAGCATGCCGTGGTGGATAATGAAGTCATGAATGATCCTGAAGCGTTGGATGCCCTACAGGGATGTGGTTTGCTTAAATTCTTCAAACTACCGAATATGAAGGAAAACACACGTCTGCTTGAGATGCTAATTGATTATTGGGACATCGAGGAGGAAGCCTTTATGATTGACCAAATGCTGCTCAGGGTAGAAGTGGAGGATATCTATTTTATCACGGGCCTTTTCCGAAGGGGAGAGGTAGTACATTCCCGGGGCAGGACACGGAGCAGTCTCATGATAGAGGACTACGTACAGATATATTGCCCGAGGCATCGCAAGAAGGTTGGGATCCAGATTTCCATCACACATGTGGCGAGTTTATCACTGAGGATAATCTTGTTCACTATAGCTTGAGTGAACGGATCGTCCTCTCTGCATCAGGCATCACGGCTAACCATGAGTGTGGCAGTTGACTATCTCACTACTGTGTTCGAATGGTGTACTCCTCTTCTGGCCAACATGAAGAGCCAACTCACTTCTATCAAGAGGGATAGAGCAAAAACTTTGGATATGGGACTATCCTGTGTACTTTCTTTTTCGAGAAGGTTCCTGCACTTCGCCCTAGGTTAGCAGTTTCCATCAGCACCCCACGAGATCCACGCATGGGCCGGTGGGCTGATCTAATGAAACATCTGGGGGGTGGGGGGGTCCCAAGGACTACCTTTGACGATGACTTCTTCACCTGGTGGGATCAGCGGATCATCGCCGTAGACGACTACCCCTATGCTGGGCTAGATTTCTGAGGAGATCCTAATCTAGCATTACCACCGAACATAGCATGGGGCGAGATTGGTAAGAATTTTTTGATTTTATGATTTTTTTGGATTTTTCAAATATAATGATGAATTTTGAAAAATATTTTTTTTTGATGGGATTCAAATGACTAATATGATGATCATGTTCCAGATATTGGGCCAGTACGACCAGATGGGTTCCCGCAGCATGGACGGCGTGGATGAGGAGCCGAAGAGGCGGCTGCTGATACAGAACGAACTCTACACAACGTCCAGCGACACTTGGTGAGACTGAGCTGCCGAGTACCGATGGCTACCATAGAGGTCCTTCCGGAGGATATGCAGCGTCAAGTGGTTGGCATGCCACATGACTAGGTTCGCACTTTTGGGCGTGTGGCCAATGTGATAGTTACCTACTTAGCCGCTCATCCTGAGCCGGGGCATTAGATATTCCGGACATGATTATGGGCATTTTAGTGCCAATTTTCTATATTTTTGGACAAACATATGTACACTCGAGATGCTTTATGATATATCTATATATATATATATATATATATATATATATTATATATATATCTATACAGTTCGACTTTTTGATGCTTGATTTTATTGTGATGAATGATTGATGTGCCAGTCTAATGCTCGATTAGCGATAGAATCAGCTAACCAATTATGACATCTTGGAATGTGAAAATAATTAATATATGTAAATGGTCTTTGCAACAACCTCACCCTTAAATACTAACGATACAAACATGGATCCCTTACCCGATAAATGTTATTTAATTGTGACACTATCAATTGAGAATCAAGATAAACTACCAACGAGTCGATCCCATGAGAGATTGCCTCGGATAATAAATTAATAACGGTAGTATACTCAGCCATATTGTTTGAAGCAGGACCGATGCATACGCCTCTTGATACCATCAATTGACTAGCTGGATAGTAGAGTACCCAAGCTGCCGAAGCGAGATTCCTAGTGTGCCGACTAGCACCATCGGCGAACCCAAAATAGACCAAGTCATCCGTCAACACATGCCACAACAGACCAGAAAGTGTTGATATCAAAAAACGCTCGACGATATATGTACAAATATACATAAAGTACAAAGAAGCCATTTCCTAATTCCTACTTAAGCAAAGTACTTCTTTAGGTAGAGCCCGTTACGGGGCTCCGCCAACTTGTTTCCCTCAAAATCGATTAACTCATACGACCCTTTTTCTAAAACTCATTTAATAATGAAAGGACCGTGCCACATAGGCTTAAACTTGCCTGCCCCCAAGGTGTCTTTATCTTGGTCATAGACCAAGACAAGGTCACCTTCAGAAAAGACTCAAGGACGGACAGATTTATCATATTGCATTTTAACCCTTTTCTTATGAGCCTCATTCGTCGTGGCGGCATCTCAACGCTGCTCATCGAGATGTTCCAAGTGAAGTAGGCGCTCTTCGAGACTCTAAGTCTTTGGAAGGAGCTCAACAACTAACTTAAGAGATGGAATTTCACATTCAACCAGAAAGATAGAT